>JAKSZT010054515.1:9317835-9413608 GCA_026826555.1 Tolypeutes matacus | reverse complement strand
TTTACCCATAATAATAAAAATAAATAAATAAATAAATAAATAAAAATAAAATGAAAAAAAAAAAAGCGGTAGGTAGTGGAGGTAGGCTTCAAACCATGGTTTTAATCTAAGGCTATCTCTTAACCACTATATTCTCCTGCCTATAAAAGACATTTCTTAAATCAATCATTTGAAGTCATGATTGGCTGCTTTTTCCGTCTCTCAATGGGATATACTGACGGGGAAATTAAACAATTATGTTAGATTATGACCAATGCCATATTTGTGTGAATGAACTACTAGTAAGCACAATGTTGGGCAGAAAGGGAAAAGGGAATTTGTTTTGTGACCTTAAAAGGTCACTTAATTTTTCCAACTTCAGTTTTGTCATCTGGATATGGGGTGATAATCACTTCTTCAAAACATCATTATGAGGATCAGATGAAAAGGATTAGGAAACACTCTGTACCTTGTAAACTCTGTAGCAAAATACATGTATTGCCTATGATGATGCAATGGCTAAGAAACTAAGTCCAAATTTTAGCCTGGCATACAAGATACCTTAAAATCTGGCCTCCCCCCTCCCTTTCAAGTTATTTCCCTTTACTACTCTGTTCATTGAATAAAGCGAATCCTTGCTGTTCCACAAACACAACTGATGCTTTTCCATCGTTTCCCTTTTACTTGTGCATTTTCTCCATATCATACTCAACATTGTCTATTAAAATCCTGTTCCTCAAGGTCGAGTTCAAATTCTACCTCCTCCCCCATTAAGCCTTCATGAACAACATAGTCTTATGTGAATATTTTTCATCTGAGTTCCTATGGCCTTCTTACTTTATCTAATACATCCTATTTGTAAAATTTTATATGACTTATACTCTTACTAGAGTCACAGTTCCTTAACAGAAGAGATAATATGTAATATGTCTTTGAATCTGCCATAAAACCTCATAAATATTAGGGAACTATAAAATATTTGTTGGTTGAAATTGCTATCTTTAAAAACTATGAATATAATAAAATAAACTTTTGGAAGTTTTGGGGAATAGAGAGGAAGAGAAAATTATCTTTAGTACACCATCCAACACAATAACTTTTTATCTTTTGGCAGTCTTAAATCTTTCCAGTCTTTTTCATTTGCACTTCTTGCATTCTGTACAACTGAATTAATATCTTGACATTTTAAATTTTGGCATTTTCACAAGCATGTTTTCCATGTTACTGTATAGTCTTTATAATATTTTTTAAATGATTGCATAGTATGCTGAACAAACATTCAAACTCTGGCAAATTTTTATTTATGTACTGGTGCCACAGACAAGCCTCAAACAGCATTGTTATGTTCTTTCTGATTCCCTCCCACCAATTTTACTCCGCAGTTCATGTTCTGCCCAACTACTAATATTGTTTAACCATAACACTTTGAAAGACATAAAAGCTTCTGGCTCTCTAGAGATATTGCTTATTCAGTTCATCTCTGGTCCTTTTCTTCATTTAACATTTTCTATGAGAACTGCTGCAACTCCCCCTACTTCCAGGCTTTTCCAGAATAATTGTGTAATCTGTATTCTCCTTGTGACTGGACTTAGACCACCAAGATCCCACTTCAGGCCAGATTGTATTCACATGGTTTGGCAGGAAATTATTTACCTGCCTTCAAGTTTTTCTTCAAGGCAATTCTGACAATTAAAATCAGCTGTGATGGAATGCCATATTAAATTTATTCATTTCTATTCTGGTATGATTGATCATGTTAATCCAACTCACAGGAAGGAGAAAAGAAGGGAGGAAGGAAGTATCTTTAAAGCCCAAGTCCCTTGAGTCTACATGCTTGATGAGAAAATATAATCCAGGTCTGTGGATAAACCACCCCTAGAGTGGTCATCATCTCTTCTAAATTCCTAGAGTATTTACAATCTGTACTGCTCATGTAGCACCTATCACATATTTTCTTATATTAATGGTGTTTGTGATATATTGATGCCTTGTTTTAACTATGTCCCTTGGTATAGAATGGACAGTACCTGAAAATGGTGTGTTTTCCCATAGTATCTTGCCCATAGGGGTACTCAGTAAATGGACTTTAGGGATATTTAGAATCTGTGGAGTAGCAGAGTCATTACTGGCTCAGACATTTTATGCTCATAATCTTGAAACTGTAAATTGTACATGGATTTTTTCAGAGCCAATTCTGATTGCTGCCAAAATAACAAATCCCACAATAGACTTTGATACAAAGGTCTATAAGCGCTTGCTGGGATAAACTAGTTGCCTTTGTCATATAAAAACCTATTTAATGACTGTAAAAGCCAGATTTTTAATGCAAAACAAACAAACAAAAAAACCCAACCTTCATTTGGCTGTATAAAATCCCTAAAACTATGAAAATCTTTGCCCCAGCATCCAAATGGAACAGTACTGGTGGAATTCTGGCCTCCAGCTCAGAAAACATTTAGAAGTGTTGATTTCTTCACAAACGATGAGGATGAAGATGGAATAACTGTCTTGGTGCCCCTCCAGTTTTATGCTTTCAGTCTTTTAATTCAGTTATTTCTTCCACTGTGGACAAAGCTCTATGATGGTGCCCTATGAAGAATACAAATCTACATGAATAACAATAATGCAAGGTGAATGTGCAAAAAAGACATACAAATAAGATGATGTGGGAGTTCCAGAAATGAAGAGACCTGGGGGAATCAGGTAAGACTGAAGCAGGGGTAGTGTATAAAATCAATCCTGAAGATTAGATTGGAAATAAATTAAAATTTTTTCTTCAATTAATGTTTGAAAGATAATCCTTGAAAATGTAGTTATTACTAAGCCAGTTTCATATGGAATTATACTAGATAAAAGATAATAATATCATCGTGCCTAGATTAGTATATTAAATGGTGGTAAAATTAATGAAGAACATGTGAAAGCAAGGAGTTTCAAGTCCAAATATTAATAGATTGTAGTAGGCCACAGCAGGCTAAGAGTTCCATTGTGACAACTAGCAAAAGATGAATATGCTATTTTTTAAAATATTTTCAAGGCATTAGCAAGCTATAAAAGCTATTAGGACTAGGTGTACTAAAATTCCAAAGAGGGGAAAAGTATCCCAATGTGAGCTGATGATGGCCAGTTATTTTTTCCCCCTAGAGGCATTTTCAAGTTTGGGGCACAAGTTGATGATCAAGACAAAAGATCTATGCTGTTGGAAGGAGAAAACAGTAACATGTTTGGCTGTCACACAGGGCAGGGTGACAAATTGAAAACTTGAGGAGCCCTAAACACATAAGTAGTTTTCTCTGAAGGAACATTTTTGGAGTTGTAGCATTCCTTGGGAGAATGGGAAGCTAGGCCAAAAACTTCCAGAAGGCAGGAAAAAAGTTCCCACAATCTCATAGTGCTTAAGAAATAAAGGCTTTCCAAGTGAAGGGGTCTGCCCTAAATACATGACTGGTCACCCCCTCAAAATATTTGCTAATTCTGAGGTTGTATGAGTTAAGAGGATAAAGATATAAGCTGTAAACCTCTGAAGGGAAGAGCTGAATCTCCTACAGACTTCGGAACTGAGAAGACAAAAACCAGTCTCTCAGCCAAAAGCCTGAGAGGGCCTGCCCTAGGAATGGACAAACAGAAGGTAGACTGAGTCTTCGCGAAATGAGCCAAGCTCAAACCCTGATTGAATTGAAATGATCAGCTCCTCACTTTATCTGTACAAAAGATACTTAGTAGATTAGCCACAGCAGAACAAAGAATTGGTGAAATGGAAGAGAGCTTAATAGAAAATGCCCAAAGTGAAGCATAGAAGGATAAAAGAATAGAAAAAATACATTAAAGCAAAAGAGATTTCTGGGACATGCTGAAAATGCCTAATATATGTATCATTAGAATTCAAGAAGGAAAGGCGAGAGATGATAGGGAAGAAGCAATATTCTAAAAAATAGTGAAAATGAACAAAAGACAATTTTAGGCAAACAAAAAATGAGAGTATTTATTTATAGTAGGTCCACATTAAAAGAAATACCAAAGAGATATTTAGACAAAAGGAAAATAATCATCAAAAGAAATAAGGAAAAACCAGACGGAATGAAGAACACAGGAAAGGATAAATTTGTGGTTAACTATAAATGCATATTGACCATATAAAAATAATTGTGTATTCTTATGGAATTTAAGATATATAAAAAAAATTAATTGTTTGACAAGAATAATTCCAAATTGCAGAAGGGGATAAATGTATTTTAAGGTTCTAAGTATTAGCAAAGAGGCAAAAGTAGTAATTTGTAATAAGTAAAGGTTGCACATTGTGCTCCCTAGGTTAACCACTAAAAGAATACTTTTTAAAATGTAAAAATAATAAGCAAATAAGAGGAAAATTTAATAAAGAAAATATTTAATCCAAGAAAAATAAAAAAGGAAAGAAAGAATATGAAATAAGTCAAATAGAAAGCAAATAGTAAGCTGGTAGACATAATACGAAATATATCAGTAATTTCATTAAAGATAAATGGACTAAAAATTCTGAGTAAAGGAATAAAATTGTCAGACTAGTTTTTTGGTTTTTTTTTAAAAGAAAAAACTCATTATATGATGCTTATAGGAGATATAATTTAAATATAAGGACCCACCAAAATAAAAATCCCTGGGATAGCTATAACACCATCAACATAGTATGAACGCAGAATAAGCAAAGTCCATCAAAATGGGCATAACTTCTTCCTACACTGAGGGCCTAGCATCACTCTGTTGACTCTTTAACTCATGACAGTGAATAAATTGGGACATAATAGGACTGTGTTATTACTATTTGGAAATATAAAATTTTGGCATATTAGATGCTGTTTTACATATTATAAATCTGTTGTAGCTAATCAATGTTTTAGGCAATGAATTTGTACAAAAAATTATTTGACATAGAAAGATAGAAGTTTGATAGATGATGATGATATAGATAGATGTCTGAGAGAGAGAGAGAAGGAGATAGAGACAGAATGAATCTTGAATATTATAAACTCTCCCAGGATTTAATTCTGTGGCTTAAATTTCTAACATGATTCTTAGATCTTTAGACCATCCCCTATCATATTGCCTTTTTAAACAGGGCTCATGGTCTCCAAGAGAGCTACACTGCCTGCCCCCATCTATCTACCCCCCGAACAAAATACAACCCTTTCCACAATCTTTAGGGGAAAAGAGACACTACAGCCTAAAGAGCCCTAAAACTGGGGGATGGGGGATGGGGAGAAGGTACAAAAAGTAATATTAGAGACAGGATGACATATTCTAATAATAAAAGGGAAAGGGTTTTTTTCTGTAGGAAGGAAATATATAAAGAAATATTTGTTTGTCCCAAAATGGAAAAAAAATGCCCTCATTTGGTAGTAAAAAGTCTAGGAATATGACTGGTATATATTACCCCATATATCAATTAGACTCTCAGATTCATGTTTGACTTTTTAAATGCCAGCAAAGACAGACCAAATGGATTGTGTGAGAAGTAAGTAGTTAATGGGAGAGGCAGATAGTGTTAATAAATTCCAAAGGGCTTATTCCATCAAGAAAGATTCCGCTAATCTGCAGAAGCCTAACTCACAGGACCTCATAAGACACATTATGTTGGTGCCAGTGTTCCACACCAATGACAGATTTCTGAAGGGCCATTCAAGCAAAACCGTGTCCTTAATATGTAAGCCAACACTTCTGTAACTAAGATTGCAATTGGACTGGGACAAATCTCTATGATCTTGATATATGAAAATCCAAATAGATGGTTTCCATAGAAATGAATAAAAACATTTCCAAATTACTTATTCAGGATTAATCCACTGCAGCTTTGCAAAGCAAATACATTTGATTAGGCTCAGTAAAGCAGCCAATGAAAAATAAACTAAAATTGTCCAATAAGATGGTTCCCTTCACTAAAAGCAAATCCATGCACAGATAAAATATGGGTTTAGACAAATTGCTATTCTAATTCCAATTGTACAAATCCATAAAATTCAGAGCTGGAAACACCTTAAAGATAACTGGAAGAAAAAAGTAAACACTGTAGCCATTAGCCCTTCTATTCAAATCTTGGTTCTGAGCATCTTAGCTGGGTTAACTTGGACAAGTTAAGTGTTTCTCACTCAGCCTTCATTTCTTCATCTGAAAAATGGAAGTAATTGTACTTTTCTTGTGGGAATAATGAAAGGACTTCAGATTTTTCAGATGAAGAAAGCAATATGCAGAGAGATGAAGAGCTATACTCAAGACCATTATTTGTATGGGGAAGGGATGAATTCAGGAGCCAAAAAATGGCCTCCCAGTCCCAATACAGTCCCCTTCTGTTCCTATGCTATTTCCTTTATGGCTCAGTTTCCATTTATACAGTAAACTGAGCTAGAAACCTGGGTAATCATCCCAGGAATCTAGCTAAAATGATTTTTCTTCAAATGTTTTGTAGATTCAAGTCTACCCACAATTTTATTTTTCAGTTTCACACATCTGGAAATAAATCAAATATCCTAAAATTTGAATCTGAGGAATATATAGCAGGAGAATAAATGAGATTTTTCTTAGTGTCTCAAATGAGAATATTGGCTAACTGATGAGTATTAAGTACAAATATGTGTTAGTTTAGGCCCTCTGGGAAGCAAACATCAAGATGGGTATAAACATACAAGAGATGTACTGGGGAAAATGACTCTTACAGAAAAGGGGAGGGCACCAGAGGAGGCAGGAAGAACCTTGAGGAGAGAGGGAAGAAAGGAGAGTTGGGTAGAAAGATTCTCAGCCTACAGCAAAGCTGTAAGGTTGGGCAGGCCAATGGGAAGTTCTTGAGCCAAAATTGCCCTTCAGAAAAGTTCCCCATCTGGTAGGAATATGGCTGTATCAGCATCCCTGCCACACTCAGTCATTGGTGGAAAGGAGACTGTAGGAAGCACCACTTTGGTGCAAACTCAGTAGTTGATTCTGAGCACAGCAGCTGGGGCCATCAGTCAAGTTTGCTCCCTGTGGCAGATCTGAGTGGTGCATTTTCATAGGTACCATGCCATGATCACCATATGTGAGAACCATATCCCCAGAGCACTTGAGAACAAGTAGATAAACAGACCAGTTGACTATAACCTTCAAGAGCTTCTGAAAGATAAACCCTAAGCTCAAGATGCAAAAAAAGGTATTTAGATATGTTTTAAAATTTTCATTGTTACTTACTGTCATTTTTAAACTAGTCATATTAAGATGCAAAAAGACAAAAAAAAAGAGGTGGACTTCTGATGTTTTAAAATTAAATTAGAAAAAAAAAAAAAAGAGCTTCTGAAAGCAAAGACTATAAGTTAGAGTGAGATCTTTGAGGGAATTTGTAAAAGTAGAAAGGGCTGGGGCATTTCACCTCCCCTCAAAATTTAATATTTCCAAAGAGCAATTAGAGCCCTCTGCTGAAGTGGAAGCTGGCAACTCCACCTCCTACCCCAAGCTACATGCCTGCTAAGTCCTATTTCCAAGAGCAGAAGGCAGGAATGTCCTTGGGAGAACCTAATACATGGCCGCATTGAGTTAGGGACCACAAAAAGCCCTCCCTTAACCTGGAGAAGCCTGGAGGTGGGATTCAGGTTGGACAACTGTTGACATGTAAATATTAGACATATCCTCTTCACATTTGTCTCATCATATTTCTCTATTATTGGATCACAGCTTTGTATAGCCTCAGAAGGGGCAATAGTGGTGCAATTGCACCATCCATTGCCCTGCCATTTGTCTGTGAGTTGAACTAGATTATTTTCCTTCTCTGACCCTCAATTTCCTCATCTATAAGTGAGAACAGTTGTCAGATTAAAGTAAGATAATGTGCATAAAAGCCTGAGAATATTTGACAAATAGTTAACTATATTCTCAAGTAAAGAAGTAAATTTAATGTTCTGTCATCCTGACCTATTGTACATTTTGGAGGAAAGACAAATTTTCTGTTATAAAAATCACTTTTAAAGAATTTACTGCCTATAAGGAATTTATGAAGAGCTGCAGATTCAGTGGTACTAAGAATGGTTAATGAGTGCCTTCTATACTCTTTTTTAATTGTAGGACAATATTTTAATAAGTCCCAAAGTTTGATTCTTTAACGGCTGTCAATTACTCTACAAATTGTTTGGAGTTACTACATGTGATAAGGTGGGCCCTATACAGTTTTACATTGAAAGTCCTGCACCACAGGAAACACTTTAGTCTCAGGCAAACGAAGACATTGTGTGATTCATGTGATGCTCCTAGAACATTGCCTAGAATATTTAAGGCATTCAATATATTTAGCTATTATCACTATTATTGTCATTTATCCAAAATGGAATCCTCCTCTATCGGCAAAACTGTGTTGGGCTTTGGAGTACAAAGGTGAATAAGACTCAGTGTCTGCCCTTGTGGAGCTCAGAGATTAGCAGAGGAAATAGAAAAGTAAGACTAATGGAATTTGCTCCCAAAGCTTTTTTTATGCAATACAGCCCTTTAACCTGCATAGAACCCTTACAGAGTAAATATAATATATGTGCTTTCTGAGACATACAAAGTATGGGATGAAAGACAATAAAAACAGAAATGAAAACTATTGTCAGAAAGTGCTAAGCAATTCCTTTGCTGAGAAATGATCTCAAAATGGCTCTTGAGAAATTTTACAGACTATCTTTAGGTTCCTGCACGCTGGCGCCATGTCTGATCACCCTATCACACAGTTTCTACTCAGTGCGTTTTCATTGAACTTTACAAGTTAAATGAATTTGCTGAACTGAAACCAATGGCAAATCAATATGGCAAATCTTCTGCATTTTTTTAAAAGAAAATATTGTATTTGACCACTTTACATATGGCAATGAAGAAGGAGCGTTGACCCCAGTTCTGCCTTCCCCATCAGCATAAAAACCACTGCACTGCTTGCCCAGCATACGGCAGACCCTGTGACAGCCATGAAGAGAGTACACCTTGCAAATTTCATTAGGCTTAGAAATTAGACTTCAGCCCCTTTACTCACATCAAGAAAGTCAGAAAACTTAGGGCAGCTATGAAACCAAAAACAGTTAACACAGGAAAATCACCCTTAGAGAGGAAAAACATTAAACTATTATGAGATAAAGAAGTAAAAAGGTTGTATTCCAAGTCTCAGTGAATAAATCAGACTAGAGCCTAAGGGTAGACTTCAGAAATAATGGGAGCTGAAGGAAAAAGCTTACCTAGTCTTTACAGAATAGATTATTTCTTGAGTGCAAGGAAATGGTACTCTGGTATTCCTAGAGAAATTGCTTGTTTAGTTACTATTAATAAACTACATAAAATACCCCTTCAGTATGCTGGATACTGCAGCAAGATGACAAGGGATTCCTGCATGTCCTGCCCAAGTGGCTTGATTTCTTCATATTCAGGAAGAAAAGGGAACTTTTACTATTGCTAAGGAGAAAGTCCAGGGGTCAGATGTTTTGCTTATGTTATCATATCCCATTCTCCACAACAACTCCAAGAAGTGACTATTATTATTCGCATTATACAGATGAAGAAAGTGAGTTTCAGAGGAATCAAATTGTCCAAGAGCACACAAGTAGAAAGTGGCAGAACGCATATTCAGAATGAAGTCTTTCTGACTCCATAACGTATATTTTTCCAGAATACAGTGTTTATCCACAGAGAAAAATAAAATAAAACTGTGGGGTAACCTATCTTCATTGCTCCTTTGTGACTTTGGCATGCCAAATCTATCTAAAATCCAGAATTGCAGAATCGTTTAACCATCAAGGATATCTGACCCACCAAAAAACAATTAAGTACCACATTTAAATAAGAAGTAAATTCTTTTAGTTTTGGGGGTTGTTGTGTACATCATTATCTTTGATTACCATAAAATGTCCAATTTATCTGCATGCTAAATTGAGATCAGGGGAAAAAAACTATTAAATAGGTGAAAACAGTGGTGATGCTATAACAAAAATAAACAAAAGGCTAATAGTGTTAGGCTTTGAGCAGGGAAGGACTTAGGAGAAAAAAGATAAAGTAATTACTTTGTCAAACCCTTCCTTGCCTATGGCAATAAATTTTTCCAGGACAAAGTAGTGCTTCCTGTTTTTGCAAAGTGTTCATTTTCTTCTCTTCATATTGCAATTCATGTTTGCACTATTAAGCAATTTATATTATTCCGAAAAGCATATAAATGTAGATCAAGCTCAGTGGTTCTCACCAGGAGTGATTTTGTCCCTCACAGGACATTCAGCAATGTCTGAAGACATTTTTCATCATCACAACTGGGAAGATTGTTCCTGGCATCTAACACTGGCGATGCTGCTGAAAAACTCTACAATGGACAGGACGGCCCCTCCCCACAGCAAAGAATTTTCCAGCCCAAAATGTCAATGGTGCCAACATTGACAAACCCTGGTCTAGCTCAATGTAACATACATGAATTATGATACCAGCTCTTTACCCTAATGTATGGCACTAGCCGTTGCTTTGAGAGATGGTAACAATCATGATGTAAGTGATAGTGCTTTATATAATTAAATTAAATTCTGTTTAATATTTACTACATGTGCTGCAAAGTTTTATGTGTCACATTACACATAAAACTGGCTAGATTACAGTCCTCAGTTATTCAATAAAACACTAATTTGCTCTGAAGGTATTTTATAAATGTGATTAAAGTCTTTATCAGTTTACTTTAAGTAAGGAAGATTATCCTAGGTAATCTGGGTGGTCTAGGGAAATCACAGACACCTGTTAAGTGGCCATCTCCCAGACCTCACCTACCCTCACCCCCTTCTCTGGGGAAATTACAAACATGCTAAGCTGCTGTCCTTGGCCTTCCCTACCCCCACTTCCTTTACTATTGTGCTCCATTCCACCACTTGAGGGAGACGTTAAATCTAATGTAAAGGCCTTAAACCCAAAAGAGGGCACAAGCAGCCCAGGTGTCTATCAGAGCAGGAATTCTCAGTAACAGGGCTTCCTCCCTCTGAGTGGATAAAAACCACACTCAAACAATTTGCACTAGTCTCTTGTCTCTGACGCAAAGCAGCAGGTGCAGAGCAGCCATCACCAACCCTGAGCTGAGCAGTTCAGCCATCCCAGGAGATCAACGGTGATGGGACTTCTTCCCCTGCTCTTTTGGAATCTTTGTGCTGAGTAAGTAACAGAGATTATTTACTTTTTCTGGACTCTTTATTCTATGCAAGTAATAGATCATCTGCTGAAAGTTTCTGTTGTGCCCTGAACCTGTGCACCCGTATGGCACCACTGTAGCAACTCTCCCCACAGGTGGGCCTGATGCAATCAGTTGAAGGGCTTTGAAAGCAGAACTGAGGTTTCCCTGAAGAAAAAATTCCACCTGTAGACTGCATCTTCGGTCCATCCCGTGAAGTTCCAGCTTCTCTCTCCTGATGGCCTGCCCTATGGAGATTGGACTTGCATAGCCAGCCCTCACAATCCCTTACAATAAATCTCTTTTTACATACCCTACTGGTTCTGTTTCTCTGATGGAACCCTTACTGACACACGGCATAAAAATTTATCATATGCAACATCATTGCAATGTTTAAATGTGGCACATAAAATGCGTGTTTATTTCCTAAAATAAATATTGCTTTTAAATTTTTACTGAAAAAAATGTATTGGTAATTCCAGTTGTTAATTGTCTTGGCAGAAGGTGGTTTATCCAACTTAAAATTAATTTTTTAAATTTCATAGGAACTGAATTTTTAAAAAAAACAGACAATAGGTGCCAATACTGAAATAACAGAAATATTAGAATTATATGAAATTTAAAGCAGCTATCATAAAAATGATTTAATGTCTAATTATTATGAACACTTGAAAAATGGGGAAAAATAGTCTTAGCAAAGAAAGACAGACTCAGTAAGGAAATAGAAGATATAAAGGAGAATGAAATGGAAATTTTTAACTGAAAAATAAAATAACTGAAATAAATTCAATGGATGGGCTCAACAGCAGAATGAAGAGGACAGAGGAAATCTCAAGGAAATAAAAAATACATTGAACTGAATGGAAATGGAAATGCAATCTAACAACATTTGTGGGACACAGCTAAAGCAATGCTGAAAGTAAAAATTATAGTAGTAATTCTTCCATCAGAAGATAGGAAATGTCTCAAATCAGTAATCTAAGTTCTGATCTCAAGTATAGAATGAACAAACATAAGGAGGGAATGCAACTGTGGACTAAAGTAGACAATATTATTCTAGTAATGGAAAAACTTGTAACGTTGAGGTAAAGGCAGTGGTCACCAGAGGTTCTGAAGGGAGGGAGAGGGAAGAACAGGTGTAACATGAGACATCATTGATGGATAGAAGCCATTATATATTTTGTCAAAACCTATAAAATTGTGAGGTACAAAGTGTAAAATATAATGTAAATTGTAGACCATACTTATTAACAATACTTCAATATGTGTTCATCAATTGTAACAAATGTACCACACTAATGAAAGATGTTAATGGGGGAAAGTGTGGGAGGGATAAAAGGTGGGGTATATGGGAATCCCCTATGTTTTCAATGTAACAGTTTTGTAATCTAAAGCTCCTTTAAAAATAAAAATATATTATAAATAATAATAATAGTAAAATAATAATAAAATAAAAAAAATAATAATAGTAAAGTTAATCCATTCCTGTGGGTGTAAACCTATTGTAAGTAGGACCTTTTAAAGAGGTGACTTCAGTTAAGGCATGACCCAGGATGGGTCTTAATCTTCTTACTGGAGTGCTTTATAAATGGAATAAACACATGGGTGGGGAGGAGCATGGAAAAAAGAAGCTGAAAGCAATGAAACCTGGAAGAGAAGGGAAGATATCTGCAGATGTCACCATGTGCCTTGCCATGTGCCAGAGAAGTCCAGGATTGCCAGCAGCCTGTCTTTGGGAGAAAGCATCGCCTTGATGATGCCTTGATTGGACATTTTCACAGCCTCAAAATTGTAAGCTTGTAAGCTAATAAATTCCCATTGTTAAAAGCCAATCCATTTTATGGTATCTGTTCTTGGCAGCTTAGCAAGCTAAAACACCTAATTTACAATGGGTTCACACTCACAGGAATGGATTAAGATTAAGAACATGTTTTTCTGGGGTACATAACTCCAAGCCACAACAAAAGAAAAAAAAATAGAAAAAAAAATACCAAAAGAAAGCATAAGGAAGGAGATAATAAAAAATAAGAGCAATTATCAATGAAATTGAAAACAACAAAAGCAGTAGGGATTATCAATCAAACAAAAAGCTGGTTCTATGAAAAGATCAGTAAACAACCAAAACTCTTGCAATACTGACAAAGAAAAAAAAGAGAAGACACTATTTACCAACACAGGAATGAAACAGGGGATATCATTGCAGACCTTATTATCAAAAGGATAAAAAGGGAACATTACAAACAACCTTACACATGTAAATTTGACAACTTAGATTGAATGGACTAACACTGAAAAACACAAACTACCATAACTCATCTAATATGAAATAGATGAGTTGAATAGCCCTATAACAGTTAAGGATATTGAAATTCTCACCAAAAAAAAAAAAAAAAAAAAAATCTCCAGGCCCAGATGGTTTTCCTGGAGAATTTTACCAAATATTTGAAGATGAAATATCACCAATTCTACACAATCTCTTCCAGAAAAGGAAGAAATAAAACTGTCCCTATTTGCACATGACATGATTGTCTCCATAGACAATACCAAAGAATCTACAAAAAAAAACCCAAAAACCTCCTAGAACTACTGAGTTCAGCAAGTTTGTAAGATACCATATAAACATACAAAAATCAATTTCTATATACTATTAATGAACACTTGGACACTGAAATTAAAAACAATACCATTTACAATAGCACAAAACAATAAAATACTTAGGTATAAATCTAGGAAGACATGTACAGGATTTATATGCCAAAATTACAGAATGCTGATGAAATAAATCAAAGAAAATCTAAATAAATGGGAAGACATACTGTGATAATGGACTGGCATACTCAGCATAGTAAAGATGTCAGTTCTCCCAAATTGATATACAGGTTTACCACAATTGAAACCCCAGCAAGATTTTTTTAATAGACACATATAAGATTATTCTAAAATTTATTTTGAATTTCAAAGGAACTAAAATAACTGAAACCATTTTGAAAAAGAAGAATAAAGTAGGAGGAATCGGTCCACCCAATTTCCAGATGTATTATATGGCAACAGTACTCAAGATTGTGTGGTATTGGCAGAGAGATAGACACATAGATCAATGGAACAGAAGGGAGAATCTAGAAATAGACTCACACAAATATGTACGACTGATTTTTGACAAAGATGTGAAACATATAAAAACTCAAAATAGATTGTGGGCTTAAATATAAAGCATATGGAGACTGGATTCCTTCCTATTGATCCCCAGCTCTGCAAACTACCTGCCCCAATTCAGCAGCCCAGGACAGACTGCCTGCCTTGCTCTAATTTCGAGGGAAGCCCTTGCTCAGCCTCAGTATGGACCTTCAGCCAATGGTACTTTCAACCAGTCCTTTCCTGTATAGAATGACCTCTTATCTTCATACCTATCGTTCTTCCAATTGTGAGATTCTTATGATTCTTTGATCGGATGTTAGTAGGGTACTTTTTTATGTCCCTTCAGGGACTTCACATTCACATAAAATAAAATCCAAACTCCTCTTTATGACCTTCAAGACCCTGCATAGTCTTGCCACTGCTACCCTATGTCTAACACCTTTGTCTGCCTTACCTCACTGGCCCCCTTGCTTACCACAGCTACCTTGATTTTTCAGTTCCTGAATGATGCATGCTCATTCTTACCTCAGGGCCTTTGAAAATGCTATTTTCTATACAAATTATAGAGATGGAAATAGATTAGCAGTTATACATGGCAGAGGAAGGATAGAGACTCTCAGAGAGACTGAGAGGAGACTACTAAGCAGTAAGGTATTTTTTATTTTGTTTGTTGTTGTTTTGTAGTAATGAAAATGCTGTAATATTGATTGATGTGATGAATACACAACTCTGTGATTATACCAAATGCCATTGATTGTACACTTTAGATGGAGTGTATAGTTATGAATGCAATTCAATAAAATTGATTATTAAAAAATGTAAGGCATAAAACTATAACACTTTTTTAAAAAATAGAGTAAATATTCAGGATCTAAGACTTAGATTTGTCACAAAAAGCACAATACATAAAAGCAACAAATGATAATTTGGACTTCATCACTTTAAAACTTTCTTTGTGAAAGGCCCTTTTGAAAGGATGACAAGACAAGCTATAGACTGGGATAAAATGTTTGCAAACCACAGATTCTAGTCTAGAATGTATAAGGAAAACTCAACAGTAAAACCGTAAATGATCCAATTAGAAAATAAGCAAAAGATAAGAAGACATTTCACTGAAGAGGTTATACAGATGGCAAGCTAAATAAGTACATGAAGCTGTTCAACATCATTAGCCATTAGAGAAGGGCAAATTAAAACCACAATAAGATATCACTACACACCTATCAGAATAGTTAAAATAAAAAATAGTTATAACACCAAACACTGACAAGGATATGGATCATTCATACATTGCTGGGGTGGGGGGTGGGGTTAAATAATACAGGCAATCTGGAAAATAGTTTAGAAGCTTCTTTAAAAAAAAAAAAAAAAAAAAAAAAAACTAAATATGTAACTGCCATATGATACAATTGTATTCCTGGACATTTATTCCAGAGAAATGAAAGCTTATGTTCACACAAAAGCCTGTACACAAATGTTTATCACAGCTTTGTTTGTAATAGCCCAGTACTGGAAATAGCCAAAATGTCTCTCACTAGGTGAATGGTTAATCAAAGTGTGGTACATCCATACCATGGAAGAGGGCTCAGCAGTGCAAAGAAGCAAACTGTTGAGATACAGGACAGCCTGGATGACTCTCCAGAAAATTATGCTGAGTAAAAAAAGCCAATTCAAAAAGGTTATTACATACTGCATGTGTATTTATATAGCATTCTTATATTGACAAAATTAAAGAAATGAAGAATAGATTCATGGTTGCCAGGGATTAAGGAGGTAGTAGAGGCTGGAAGGTAGTGGGTTGGTTAAAACAATGTAACATGAGGAACCCTTGTGGTGACGGAAATATTTTGTGTCTTGACCTTATCAATGTCAGTATCCTGGGTGTGATATTTTGTTGTAGTTTTGCAAGATGTTTGCTAACATTGGGGGAAAATGGGTAAAGGGTAAATGAGATCTCTCTTATTTCTTACAACGCCTGTGAGTCTACAATTATCTCACAATAAAAAATTTAATTAAAAAAACCTAAAAGTCTAAGAAAATAACATAGGTGATAAAGTACACCTGGAATTACCTAGATTATGTTATCTGCTTTTTATGGAATGAGAGTTGGAAGGACAGATTAGGATGAATTATAGAAAACAATTATATATTTTTCAAACCCTATCTGTGACACATGAAATTCATACCCATTAGACATACAACAAATGCCATAGCTTAGACTTGCTCTGTCATTGTAAACTGAGTTGGTCCCTGTTGTAGAAAGGGCCACAGTGTGATTAAGACAAGGAGGGGAAAGGAGTTACCTCATGTGTCTGAGAAACACCATATTCTACTCCCACCCCCTGCCAGACTGAGCTCCCACAGGCCTGCCAAAACAAGAGGAAGGATGCAGTTGTGCTGCTGAAATGCCGTTCAGCTGGCCTGGCATCAAACACTATCAGGACCACTAATGTGCGAGCTCATTGAAACCGTCATCTAAAGAAACAAAAAAGGAGGAAGGAGAGGGAGGAGAGGGAGGAGAGAAGGAAGAAGATACAAAAGTACATAAACATTTAATTGTAACTTAAAGTATACAGATGTACACTTATTTGATAATCACGTCCATAGAGCCACAGGCTATACTTTGTTTATCAAATGCTGATAGAGTTTTGTGTGGTCACACACACCCAGATTGCACTGCGTGCCATTTCCAGTTTGTTTCTCTAAAAGGAAAAAAGATTAAAGAACTTAGAAATGTTAAATAGCGCACAAAGGCCCAATATGGAGCCCCTCATGCTGAACCTCACGGTCAGCAAACCAAAACTTAACTCAGTTATTATTTCTCCTGAGTGTTCAGCTCTGCCAGAACCAGAAACCTGAGGCCAACCAATCATAGTCCGCCAGCTCCAATTCAGACTGTGTATCCGGGGCTCCTCTGGCTTGGTGTTAGCCAAATAAAGAGAATATCTTGATGCAGCCAATGGAGTCATTTGTATTGCTAGCTTCCTTGTGGGTTCTATATGCCTGTCTATAGGAACCCTTCCCTTTCTACGACTCTTAGGTGTTCCCTTCTACTTTCTGTATGAGATGCTGCCTGATGCATGAATTGCTCAAAAAAGCAGGTAGCTTTCATGTTATTAAAAAGGTTTTATTTTATCAGAAATGATCAGAGCACTCCAATTTCTAGATTTTCAGATTTTTGTTTTTTTCCCTGGTTTTCAAGTATTTTGCAATTATCTCTCAAGCAGATCTAATTCAAAAGCATTTTTTAAAAGCAACTCTGCAATTCTTTCCAAAGGAACCATAAAAATGAAATTACTATTAATCCCTCCCCCGAGGATAGCAATTCATAATATTTGGTGTAGATTCTTTAGTGCAGACGTAATCCCAAAGCCTTTTTAAACTGAGGTGAATTTGGGATGTGCGTATTTGTATATTTTTCCATAAAGTTTGTGTTATTTTCGTCATAAAAATTAAGTTTTAAAAAACTTTATTTTCCTACAACAAAAATCAGTTAAACAATTTCATGCTTTTTAAAAATAAAATGTTATCAATGTTTCCATCATCTTCCTTGGTCCCCTTTATACCACCACAGAAAAAGGAAAAGTTCTGTCCAAAGCAAACCATCTCATTTTCCTGTTGAGATACAACCCCAGACCACCTCCCTCCAACTTCAGTTAGTATTTGTGCTCAGGAAATATAAACTCATTTTCACCAGCATCTAAATTAAAGTAGAATTAGAAGGGGAAACATTCCAAACCCAAATATAAATTGTTGGAAAGAATTCTTGTCTCTGTTATCCTGGTGCATATTAAGCTGATAGATAGAGTTCATTAATGAAACAATCTGCAAAGATGAGAATAAAATGGACCAGATAAGGTATTCTTGTTTGGGGAGTTAATCCAATAGTTATGTAACTGCTGTTAACCCATATATATTTCTTTCCTATTTGTTTTCATTCTGTTACCATATATTCAATTTAATATTTCCCTCTTTTAATCATGTATAGATATATATTTAAGTGCTGTTAATTGCATTCACACTCTTGTGCTACCATCACCACCATCCATTACCAAAACATTTCTATCATTCCAAAGAGGAACCCTGTGCACTTTAAGCCTTAACTTCCCATTCCCTATCCTCGCCCTGTCCCTTATAACCTATATTCTAGATTCTGACTCTGAGTTTGCTTATTCTAACTTTTAAATCAGTGAGATCATACAATATCTACCCTTTTGTGTCTGGTTTATTTCAGTCAACATGATGTCTTCAATGTTCATCCATGTTATCACGTGCATCAGGACTTCATTCCTTTTTACAGCTAAGTAATATTCCATTGTATATATACCACATTTTATTAATCCATTCATCAGTATTTCTTTTTTTTTTTTTTTTTAGGCACCAGGACCAGGGATTGAACCTGGAATCTAATATGTGGGAAGCTGGAATACAACCACTGAGCCATATTGGCTCCCCTGAGTTGGTTTTTTCGCTTGTTTGTTTTTTGTTTGTTTTGTTTTGTTTTGTTTTTTTAGGAGGCACTGGGAACTGAACCTGGGACCTCCCATGTGGGAAGCAGGCACTCAACTGCTTGAGCTGTTTTCTGTTTTTTAATACCAGTCATTCTCACGGGTGTGACATGGTATCTGATTGTGGCTTTGATTTGCATTTCCCTGATTGTGCAAATGCTGTTGAGCATCTGTTCATATGCTTTCTGGCCATTTGTTTATTTTCTTTGGAAAGATGTATAAGATTTTTGCCCATTTTTAAATTGGATTGTTTGTCTTTTTGTTAAGTTGAAGGATTTCTTTATATATTCTGGATATTAAATTTTTATCAGATATGTGGTTTCCAAATATTTTATCCAATTGTGTAAGTTGTCTTTTCACTTTCATGATAAAGTCATTTGAGGAAAAAAAGGTTTTGATTATTAAGGAGGCCTCATTTATTATTTTTTTTTCTTTCGTTGCTTGTGCTTTGGGTGTAAAGTCTAAGAAACCATTGCCTAACACAAGGTCCTGAAGATGCTTCCCTACATTTTCCTCTAGGAGTTTGATATTACTGGCTCTTATATTTTAGGTCTTTGGTCCATTTTGAGTTGATTTGTGTGTAAGGTGTGAGGTAGAGGTCCTCCTTTTTTTTTTTTTTTTTTGCAAATGGAGATCCAGACTTCCCAGCACCATTTGTTGAAGAAACTATTCTTTCTCAATTGAGTGGTCTTTACTCCCTTGCCAAAAATCAATAGGCCATAAATGTAAGGGTTGATTTCTGAGCTCTCAATTCAATTCCATGGGTCTCTTTGTCTTTGTGCCAGTACCATGTTGTTTTGGGTACTGTGGCTTTCTAATAATTTGTGGGGGGGGGGGGTTAGCACTTTTTAAAAAAGATTTATTTTATTTATTTCCCCACACACACACACCCCCGTTGTTTGTGCTCACTGTTGTCTGCTCCCTGTGTCTGTTCATTGAGTGCTTGTCTTCTTTTTAGGAGGCACTGAGAACTGAACCCAGGACCTCCCATTTGGGAGGGAGGTACATAATCACTTGAGCCACCTCTGCTCCCTACTTATTGTGTCTGTCATTGTGTTTCTTTGTTGTATCTCTTCATTGCATCATCTTGTTGCATCAGCTGGACACACCAGCCTGTCGTGACAGCTTGCTGTCTTGTTTGTCTTCTTTAGAAGTCACCAGGAACGGAACCTGGGACCTCCCATGTGGTAGGCAGGCACCCAACTACTTGAACCACATCAACTTCCCTCTAATAAGTTTTTTTAAGATCAGGAAGTGTGAGTCCTCCAACTTCATTCTTCTTTTTCAAGATGGCTTTAGCTATTTGGGGCCCCTTAACCTTCCATATAAGTTTGATGATTGGTTTTGCCTTTTCTGCAAAGAAGGTTGTTGGAATTTTGATTGGGATTGCATTAAATTTGTAAATTGCTTTAGGTAGGATTAACATTTTAATGATATTTAGTCTTCCAATCCATGAATATGGAATGTCTTTCCATTTATTTAGGTCTTCTTTGATTTCTTTTAGCAGAGTTTTGTAGTTTTCTGTGTACGAGTCATTTACATCCTTGGTTACATTTATTCCTAGTTATATAATTATTTTAGTTGCTATCATGAATGGAATATTTTTCTTGATTTCTTCAGATTGTTTATTGCTTGTATACATAAACACTACTGATTTTGGGTTGTTGATCTTGTGTGCCCTGCCACTTTGCTGAATTCATTTATTAGCTCTAGGAGTTTTGTGTGTGTGTGTGGATTTATCAGGATTTTCTATGTATAAGATCATGTCATCTGCAAATTGGGACGTTTTTACCTCTTCCTTTCCAATTTTGATGACTTCTATATCATTTTCTTGCCTAATTGCTCTGGTAAGAACTTCCAGTACAATGTTAAATAAAAGTGGTGACAGTGGGCATCCTTGTCTTTTTCCTGAACTTAGAGGGAAAGTTTTCAGTCTTTCACTATTACGTAGGATGTTAGCTGTGGGCTTTTCATATATGCCCTTTATCCTGTTGATGAAGTTTCCTTCTATTCCTAGTGTTCTAAATGTTTTTATCAAGAAGGGATGCTGGATTTTGTCAAATGCATATTCTGTATCAATTGAGATGATAATGTGGTTTTTTTTCCCTTCACTGTGTTAATGTGGTATTTTACATTAATTGATTTCCTTATGTTGACCCAACCTTGCATTCCAGGGATAAATCCCACTTTATCATGGTGTTTAATTCTTTTAATGTGCTTTTGGATTCTGTTAGTATTTTGTTGATGATTTTTGCATCTATATTCATAAAAGATATTGGCCTGTAGTTTTTTTTTTTCTTGAGGTATCTATATTTGGCTTTAATATGAGAATGATGTTGGCCTCATGAAATGAATTAGAGAATGTTCCCTCCTTTTCAATTTTTTGGAAGAGTTTGAGCAGAATGGGGGTGAAGTCTTCTTGGAATGTTTGGTAAAATTCCCCTGTGAAGCCATCTGGTCCTAGACTTTTCTTGTTGGGAGGGTTTTTATTACTGGTTCAATCTCTTTTCTAGTAACTGGTTTGTTGAGATCTTCTATTTCTTCTTGAGTCAATGTAGGTAGTTTTTGTGTTTATAAGAATTTGTCCATTTTATCTAGGTTTTCTAAAACTTTATTGGCATAAAGTTTTTCGTAATATCTTCTTACAGTCCTTTTTATTCAGAGGGGTTGGTAGTAATGCCCCCTTTTCATTTCTTATTTTCATTATTTATATCCTCTCTTTTTTTTTTTTTTTTTTTTTTTTTTTTTTCCTTTGTCAGTCTGGCTAATGGTTTGTCAATTTTATTGATCTTTTCAAAGAACTAACTTTTGGTTTTGTTGCTCCTCTCTATTGTTTTAGTTTGTTTTCTATTTCATTTATCTCTGCTCCAATCTTTGTTATTTCCTTCCTTCAGCATGCTTTGGGTTTAATTTGCTCTTCTTTTTCTAGTTATTCCAGTTTTGAGGTTAAGTCTCTGCTTTGAAGTCTTCTTTTTCAATGTAAACATTTAGAGCTATAAATTTCCCTCTCAGCACTGCCTTTGCTGCATCCCATATGTTTTAGTACGTTATATTTTCATTTGCCTCAAGAAGTTTCCTAATTTTGCTTGTGATTTCCTCTTAAACCTGTTGGTTGGATAAGAATATGTTGTTTAAGTTCCACGTATTTGTGAGTTTTCCAATTCTCCCTCTGTTGAATTCCAGCTTCATTCTGTTGTGGTCATAGAAATATATATTGTAAGCTTTCAATATTTTTTAATTTATTGAGACTTGTTCTATGACCCAACATATGGTCTATGCTGGAGAATGATCCATGTGCACTTGAGAAGAATGTCTATTCAGTTTTTGTTGGCTGAAGTGTTTTGTATATGTCTGTTAAGTCCAGTTGGTTTAGAGTATCACTCAAGTCTTGTATTTCCTTATTGATCTTCTGACTTGATGTTCTATCCATTATTGAAAATGGTTTATTAAAGTCTCCTACCCTTAATGTAGAATGGTCAATTTCTCCCTTCAAATCTGTCAATAAGTGCTACATATATTTGGGAGCTCTAGTGTTAGGTGCATTAATATTTATAATTGTTACATCTTCTTTTTGAATTGTCCCCTTTATCAGTATGTAATGACCATCTTTGTCCCTCATAACTATTTTTTTTTTTACTTTGTCTATTTTATCTGATTTTAGTATAGTTACCCCTGGTCTCTTTTGGTTTCTACTTGCATGGTATATATTTTTTTCCATCCTTTCACTTTCAACCTACCTGTATCTTTGACTTTAAGGTGAGACTCTTGCAAACAGTAGATAGTCGAATCATGCTATTTTTTTTAATCCATTCTGCCAATCTTTGCCTTTTGACTGGAGAGTTTAATCCATTTATATTTAAACTCACTACTCATAATGCACTTCTACCTTCTGCCATTTTTCTATTTAGCCTTTGTATGTCATATCTTTTTGTGTCCCTCAATTCTTTCATTAATGCCTATGTTTGTATTTTTGTGTGTTATACCATATTGAGTGCCTTCTCATTTCTTTCTGACATATTTTTCATCAAGTTTCCTTGTGGTTACCATGGGGTTAAAATTTAACATGCTAAATATATGATCATATTTGGTTTGATAACCTTTTATAGCGTACACATATACTTTTCCTATGTCCCCATCCCCCCACATTTTTTGTACTTGTAACAATTTATATCTTTGTATATTTTATGTCCAAAATCATAGATTTTTATGCATTTGCATTTTAGCACCTGTAGGAAGTAAGATGTAGAGTATTATACCAAAAATGCAATATAATAATGCTGGCATCTATAAATACCCAAATGGTTACTTTTACCGCAGCTCTTTATTTCTTTATGCTGCTTTGAACCACAGTCTAGTGTCCTTTCCTTTCAGTCTGAAGAACTCCCTTTAGCATTGTGTATAGAGCAGGTCTAGTGGTGATGAGCTCCTTCAGATTTGGTTTATTTGGGAATATCTTCATTTCCCCCTCATTTTTGGAAGAAAGTCTTGCTGGATATAAAATTCTTGGCTGGCAGTTGTTTTCTTTCAGTACTTTAAGTATTTCAACCCACTGCCTTCTTGCCTCGATGCTTTCTGATGAGAAATCAGCATTCAATCTAATCGGGACTCCCTTGTACATAACATGTTGCTTTTCTCTTGCAATTTTCAGAACTCTCTCCTTGTCTTTGCATTCAATAGTGTGATCAATATATGATGTGGTGTATTTTTCTTCATGTTTATCCTGTTTGGTGTTCTCAGGGCTTCTTGGATGTGCATATTCACGTCTTTTGCTAGGTTTAGAAAGGTTTCTGACATTATGTCTTTCAATATTCCTTCTACCCCTTTCTCTCTTCACCTTCTTGGTACTCCCATAATACGTATATTGGCCTGCTTGATGGTTTCCCAGAGATGTCTTAGGCTATTTTCCCTTATTATAATTCTTTTTTCCTTCTGCTCCTCAGCCTGACTCATTTCAAGTGTCTTGTCTTCAAGTTCACTGATTCTTTGTGCCAGCTCCAAATTGCTCTTGAAACCCTCCTGGTCATTGTTCATTTCAGTTATTGTGGTCTTCGACTCCAATGGTTCTGTTTGGTTTCTTTATAAAATTTCTGTCTCTTTACTAAGATTCTCATATTGCTCATTCTTTGTTTTCCTGATAACCTTTGGTTCTTTCTCTGTATTTTTCTTCATCTCCTTGAGCATCTTTAAGATCATTGCTTAAAGGCTTTTTTCAGTATGTCCACATTCCGGTCTTCTTCAGAGCTGTTTCCTGGATTTTTATCCTCTTCCTGTGGATAGGTCATCACTTCCTGCTTCTTGTTTGTCTTGTACTCTTCCGTAGCACACTGTACATTTTAATATTTTAAAATTTATTCCCTGAGATGTCTGTTTCTTGATTTTGTAACCAACAACTGATAAGACAGAAAGATTCTTGAGCTTCAGCCCTTCTACCAGGTAGGCCTGCCCAAGGTAAATGCAGTGCACAAGATTTTCTGTCTTTCTGGGCTTCTATCTTGTCCTGAGCTTTTGCTTGTTAGTTTTTTTAGAGGTCCCATGTTTACAGGAGTTGAGTTGTCCCCTCTGTTTCCCAGGAGACAGACCTCTTTCTCCCAGGTATTTGAAAGTGGCAAGTCTTTGCCCCAGACTTTCTGCCTATGTCATCTCTTACACTCCTTTCAATGTTTCAAGATGCTTTTGCCTGGAAGGCAAATTCTGGGAGGAGAGGCATGCCAGAAAGGACATTCCCAAACAGGTCCTTCCCAGCCAAAACAGGGGCAGACCAGCTCCACAGTGCCCTGGTGAGGGGGTCAAGAAAGGGTGCCAAGAGCTTCTCCAAGGCTCCCCAAAGCTGAGTTTTCCTGGCCCTCCTAGCAAATGCAGCCCTTCAACTTACTGTTCCTCGCAGCCCTGAGAAAGCTCTGCACCCTTAAGTGTCCACCACCACAGACCCTGTCCAGAGAGGGCTGAAACAATGGCAGGCACCCCCCTTGTCTGGGTGGATTGAAACAATGGCCTCCATCACCTTTGTCCAAGGTGAGTCGAAGCAATGGCTGCCCTTAGAGCCAAGCCCCCCACAATCCAAAGTCACTAATCAAAAGCCTGATTGGTGATCAGCCATGACCACCCCTGGTCTTGTGGAAGAGGATTTTTATATCCTGTTCAATCACCAGCAAGCTAGCCAGGGGTTGGACCCCACAGTGTTCTGCCCCAAGAATGGGGGCTGGGTGATGGTAGCTGCCATGTGGAGAGAGAAATTTACTGTTCTGCACCATAATTTATCAGCCTCTCCCTCCTGCTCTTCCCTAGATGCTGTACAGTGTTCCTATGGCCTCCAGAGTTTCAAAATAGTTGTTTCAGACAGTTCCTTCCTGTTTAATAGTTGTTCTGGTGAAAGGACTGAGTCCTGGAGCTCTCTACTCCACCATCTTCCCACAATCCTCTGTTAACCCATGTTTTTGGGTTTGTTTTTATATATATATATATATATATATATATATTTTTTTTAACCCAATTGTTTTGTGCTAGCTGTCTGCCCTCTGTGTGTTCTTCTGTGTCTGCTTGTCTTCTCTTTAGGCGGCACTGGGAACCGATCCTGGGACCTTCCAGAGTGGGAGGGAGACATTCAATCTCTTGCACCACCGCAGCTCCCTGGTCTGCTGATCGCTCATTGTCTCTCCTCTGTGTCTCTTTTTGTTGTGTCATCTTACTGCGCCAGCACTCCTGCGCGGGCCAGCCCTCCTGTGCAGGCCAGCACTCTGTGTGGGCCAGCCTTCTGTGTGGGCCAGCTCTCCACTTAGGCCAGCTTACTGCACGGGCCAGCTTGCCTTTTACCAGGAGGCCCTGAGAATTGAACCCTAGACCTCCCATATGGTAGATGGGAGCCCAATAGCTTGAGCCTCATCTCTTTCCTTGTTAACCCATGTTTAATGGTAAGTGGATTGTCCATGTTTTGAATGTAATGTTCATGGTCACATGGGACTTTCCATCCTGCTGTGCCTAATTCAGTCATGATCTTGTACAGTGAAGTTTGGTAATAAAAAATAATGTGTCTGTGTGTGTATAGAGTATAAACATAAACATATTTATGTAAGAAAGAATCAGAAAGGTAAGCAACTGTACACCCCTGAAGTAATGGGATATGTGCACTTATATATAAAAAGGTTGCCATCCATGTGTGCACATATGTGCTTGAGCCAGAGGAGAAGCCTAAGGCTTTTGATTATATTCCAAAGCCAAGGAGATATTACAGGCCATGTGATATACTGGAAAGAACATTGGACAAGAATTCAGGAGCCCAACCACCAGCTCCATCTTTGACAATTCAATTTCTTTGCTTGACTTTGTCTTCCTGCTTATAGCACCAATGCCTTTGCTAGCAAACTGCCTAAAGACACTGATTCTCAGAGGACATTGAACAGGAAAGAGAAACTGACTGCAAGAGAAACAAATGCACTCAGGATGAACCCCACAAGGGAAACCTGAATCTCAAGGTTTAGAATTCAATTTTTCTGGTAATGGCATAATTCTGCTCTCAAATAAATCATGCTTTGCTCCACTTTATTTTGCACATATTATCTCTAAGGTACAATTTTAAATCTATAAATATCTTACCCGGTAATTTAGACCTTTGTATATAGCAGTGAGATGTGCATTACATAAAATAGTCTGGTGCTAAGTTGTTTTTCCAGGGTAGGTCTTATCATTCCAATTTCTTTACACTTCTTAGTTTAAGTCCTACCCGGTGAAGCAGCAGAACAGATGTAACCTGCGTGATATTGGTGGTGACATAATTAAGACAAGCCCCCAACAAGCTGCTTACTCAAAGGTTTAAGAAAGGGACGATCAGAAAATATGCTTCTTTCTGCCAAGGGAAGTTTAAAACATCTCATCCCATTTTTCCCCAAGAATCCAAAAGGTAGAAAGAGCATGATAGTGGAAGTCAAGCAGGGCTGTGTCAGGACAGAGAGGAAAAAGGGTAGGAGAGAAACAAGAAGTTGTACCAAGGACAGAAAAGTGACAGAGGCTGGAAGAAGAAAGTGCAGGCAGAATCAGAATAAAGACTATTCTTTCAGTCATCCAGACTGAGATAAAATGGTAATCTCATTTATTTACTTCCACACAGAGCCTAGCATAATGTTTAATCGTGTGGCAGGGTGCAAAACAAACAAACAAACTTGTTGAATGAACAATCGTTTCTGTGTTTGGGAGGGAGGGGATCTCTTCTACAGGAAAAATTCTTATAATTTCCTATTTCTTTCTGAGTCTCTAAATAAAAACATCCCAAAAAAGACTGTTCCCCTTACCTTTTTGTAAAGTACATATTTTACCAAATTACTGATTCTCATTGGAAATTTTCCCCTTATTTCATGTCAGCCTCTAATCTTCATCATCCAGTCTACTGATGATGAATTTTCACCTGTACTATTATATTTATTATATATTTATATTAATATTAATCTATGTTTAGTTTATCTGTGAAATACTTTTGTAAACAAAATTGACAACAGATTCTAAGTAACAAACTGGTCCTAATTTGCAAGTCTTGGCCCAACCTTCTCACACCATCCAAAAGTGTCTAACACAGAAATTTCAGCTTCAGTGAAGTGTATTCATGAACATCTTAATTAATGCAAACTATGAGGTCTAGCAACGAAATGGAAACAGCCCCTTTAAAACAGAAAAATAATTCCAGAATAATATATGGGTTTAACCCACACTTACAAATTTTAAAGAGTTTATTTACTAATAAATATAGGAATATTGTGTTACCTGAATCAAGGTCACTTTAATTAATGACTATAGGAAAACTGTAGTTTATTATGCTGTTAAAAAAGGGTGAACAAACATCACACTGCTTAAAGTATAATATTGAGTATGTCTTACAGAGTATGTTCCATATAAAATTTAATGGAACAGATTCTTATATTTTCAACTCAAATGCTCATCTGCAATTCACCACAAGATTTGTAAATAATAGTATGTTATTTTCAAGTCATTTCATTCCAGCAGGTATATAGATGTCATTAAGAACTCGTGGATAATACTTTATGGTAAAAGAGAGTCAAAGACTACAAAAACAAGATGTAAATCTAAAAAATATTTTTTTCAATTAAAATAAAGGCAAGCAAATATTGTAAATATGTGATAAAATTACATATTTTGAGAATGAGGACTGACCTTATGAGCTCACCTAGCCAGGAAGGGTAGGGTATACCTAAATCAATGAAGACATTAGTTTACCTTTTTGTATACTTCTCAGGAATGGTGATTTCTGCTTTCCATTCACTGAGTGTCTATTGAAAAAACTACTATATGCTTCTCTCTGTGCTGTTAATTTTGGGTAATTCTAAGGAATACATGTACTGAGCTTATCCTCAAGTTGCTGTCAATATTCTTTCAGGAAACGAGGCTAAATTACATTAAACAATTAGAGAACATCACAAAGGCAACATGTAATAAAGTATCAAATGCCATAATGCTACAATCACACACTTAAACATGGTAGAAATAAGCATTGTATGGGATTGCCTCACTTTTAAAGAGATAACACAACATATGTCTCTATAAATCTTTGATAAATAGTATATAGGGCAGAATAGGCAATGTTATGTTGCAATTACAAACACCACCCCAAAATTTTAATGGCTTAACAGAAAAGAGATTTAATTCTCAAAATTCACTGTAGATCAGGATGACCCTCCAGATCCATTGTCCTCAGTGCAACAATTCACTGATCCAGGCTGACACAGGCTCAACCCCCTTACAGCTGTATCATCAGGAACACATGATCTGGTTCAAAAGAACAAACAAAGAGGAATATGGAGAATAGCACACCAATATTTACATGTTTCCACCCAATTCGCTTCTGCTCACATAGCATTGGCCAAAGCAAATCCTGTGGCTGTGTCTTTGGGGATCAGGGTTGTTTCATTCTCTATGAACGTGGAAGAGGACCAGGTAGATATGTTGGTGAATGTGTGCACCATCTACCATCAATAGTAAAAGCGGGCTGGGGATGGAGAACTCTCAATTTTTCTAATTATAAATGGGATGATTCTCTTGCCAGGGATTCCTTCATTCATATTTAACCCTGATGAGTAGGATTAATGTCTGGAGGAAAGGAAATCAACTACATTTTTGTGCCATCCTGGTGTGCCACTCGGACTGTTCTCTCTCCACCTACTCCCCTCTCATACTTCCACATCTTCTCTGCTTTCATTTAACACACTCACATTTTCCTGGAAACCTAAAATAATCCTCCTAGACTCGGTTACATGCTCCTTTTATGTGATTTCATGGCATCCTGTAGTTACTCCTATTTATCAGATGTTCACATGAAGAAAAAATGTATTGGCACATGCAAATGCATGTAAAATATATACCTGGCAACTAGTAAATGCTCAGAAATGTCATCATCATCATCATTATATCATTGTAAAACTGAGAACTCTGATTCTATTAATTTAACAGCCTCTCTTACAAAACGGCGTTCTTTGCTCTCAGGGAATATGATTTACCATTATATAGCCAATGTCTAGCATAAAGGCTGCCACATATTAGGTGTACAATAAGTATTGAATGACGAATGAATGAATCATAATATCTTTCCTTTTTCCTAGTCTTTTAAAATAATGAACTAAGTTCCCTCTACCTTGGAGCCAAAATTTCATGCACAAACCATCTCAGATAAGCCACCTCCCTCCCTTCCCTGCCACCTCATCCTGGGTTAAGGACATGCCCTTCTCCAGCTCACTTGGTCCCATGCAGCTCATACCAGTCTTGACCATTAGCCTGAACTTGAGCCCCTCAAAGCCTCTGTTTTCCAGTAGTTCCTTATACTCACTCTCTCACTGGCCCCCAAATTTATTGACCTCCCTTTATTGACAGATCTTGGACTGTTACAATCTACATAAGTACTAAGCCTTTCAGTAACACATATACATATTAGTAGATGGCTTTATTGGCAGTGAAAATTGCTATCAGGACATTACAACAGATAAATTAAGGAACAATGTTCAAAAATGGTTGCTGTCAACTTTGTTGCACATTGCTAAAGTACTTTCTCTTCCCTTTTGTTTTTAATCTTTTCTCCTACCTCTCCCACCTCTTGTTCAGGTTATCTTTTCTCCGACATCCTCAGATAGCTTTCACATAGTGACAGTGTGGATGGTTTGATTTCAAATTGTATTCATCCAAAATCTTTGCAATTTTTTCCAGTAATTCCACAAATCCCAATCACAAATCCCATCATTAAAAATAATAATGTACATATATAATATTTGTTATATATATGACGTCCTATACATTCACTATTTCATTCAATCAGCAATATACCATTTTAAAGGTTCTCTTTTAAGATCCATATTATAATTAGTGCATTATATGATAAAATTTATGGTTGGTATTAGTTATCATAGAGTGGCATAAATTAGCACAATGTTGTTAGGTACATTTATAAATGCTTTATTAACATTCATTCTGGAAATAGATTTTATGAACTACTTTATACATCTGCTTTTCCCAAGAAATAACTTCTCTGGGTGTCACAATATCTTCTCCCTGTAGGGTAAAAACTGTGATCCTCTCATCAGTGTCAGCCATGAATAATTTTACAACCTCCCTAGTAGGTTATGAGCTTTGGGATTTTTCATTGGCCTGTGAAACATTTATTATATTCTGAGAACTTATTAAGCATGGTATAAAACACGGAAAAGATATAGACCCTAGCCAGTGCCCTCTTCATCTAAATAGCACAAGCAACCAGTGTGTTGCAAAGATTGGTTTCAATTTCCTTCATTTCTTTATAGGATTATGATGTCATTTTTCAAAGACCATGTCCTGGAGCTCTGGTCTAAGGAGAGCCTGTGGTCATATGAGATTAGAGGATGGTTCAGCAAAGAAACGAGTTTTGAGCAAGATCCACTGAAGCAGAATTTGGGTCATACATCAGAAGAAATGCTGAAATAGAGCTTGGCATCACACAACTGAGACCCCAGCTTTTAGGCAGAAGTATCTCCTAGATAAAACTATGAATTTGGAGTAAAGAAATGTTTACGTTCCTGGTTCTTGACCTTAGGCAAATGATTTCACTTCTTTCTACATCTGTGCTCCTCCAGGTGAAAGGGGGATGAATTTTCTATTCTGTACTGCACCCAGGGATAATGAAAGTGCATAGAATAAGGTATGCGGTAAATATTTTAAGATTCTTGTCTGAAGGGGCCTCAGCACTTTGCAGTTGCTGACTGGTTAATACAGAGCACGTTAACAGAAACAGCAATAGTTGTGTAAGGGGCCAAGTCTCCAGGGTGCATCCAGCACACAGGAGATGAGCGATCTTCCCTCTGCCTCTCACCCAGATCATCTCCCTAGCCCAAGGAGAGGACTAACATTCCTGTAGCTTCGTCATATAGCACTTTCGATGGGAGAGGTTGAGGTCTGCAGAGATTAACAAATACGGTGTAGCCAGCTGAGCCATGCCCCGTCTGGGGCCATATGGACAAGACGGTCATCTGCAGATGAGCCTGGCCATTTGTTCCTGCTCCAGTTTGTATTAGCTAGCATTTACATAGGGCTTAACTATTGTCAACATGGCATTATTTCATTGGGTTGTCACAAGAACCCCAAGCACTATCATCCAGGGCTGCAAAACACTAGGCGATTACAGTGGAGACAGGCAGGGCCAGGTTGGAATTCCATCCTAGCCATGAACCAGCTGTGTGACCTTGTGCAAAGCTCTCCATCTAAGCTCCAAATCTCCTAATACAATATAAGGATCATGAAAAGGGATCAAGCAGGTGTTAGGAGTATTAAATATAAATTCAAGTAAAGGCACTTATTGCAGTGCCTGGTTCATTGTAAACACTCGGTAAACGCTGGCTATTTTCATGTGATAAACAGACTCAGAGACATTATGTAATATGCCCAATCTCATACAGCCAGTAAGCAACAAGCCAAGACTTGAACCCATAATTCCCTCTTCAGTACACCACTGCTGCCTGGCCTCAGATGAGCCTATGTAGCTGGGAAAGCCACTAAGATGTGAAAATGCAATCCCCCACTTCCAGAGAATGGTCAAGAGACTTTGAACATTTCTGTTGTTGGAGAAAATTTCTTATTCCCCTTGAATAGCAGGAGAACCACTACTGGGGCTGCAGACAGATGAAGTTTGGGACCTATGGTAGTACGTGGAGAGGTGACACAGGAAGCTCTCTGTCTCCCAGTCCTTCTGCTAGAGCAGGCTGGTTCCAACTTATTCTCTGATACAATGAGCCTGGGGTAGGGGCTTGTGTTTCTAATAAAACCCCAAGCTGTGCCATGTTGCTGTTTTATGGACCAGACTGTGAGCTAGTGTAGCAAGACAGAGGACAAAGGCAAGAACATGGAGATGGCTACAAATAGTCCTTTACTGAACAAAAGTGGCTCCTAAAGCCAAGGGAGGATGATATAGGGAATTTTTCATAGAGCCAATGCCAGAGGCCTAGGAGGTCTGCCTGCTGCAGCAAAAAAAACAGTTAAAGACCATGGAACGAACGCCCAAATGTGGCTTTCTCTGTGGTGACGAGAACTTCAGAAGAAAACAAATGAGTGAAACCACATCTTCTAAGAGAACTCTCTTGGGAGGAAACTAGCTAGAAAGGGAAACATAATCAAACATTCTTGGGAAAAGGGGAATAAAAGAAGGAATTTATAAGAATAGAGCCCCTGCCAATTGCACGGTCCAGGAAGGTGTGGTGGATTGGATTGAACCCCAGTTTGGACAAGTTCTTGGTCCACATTCTGGTGGGTGTGGTCCCATTATAAACAAAATGTCTTCAAGAGGTTATTTCACTTAAGGTGTGGCCTCACTGAATCAGGCTCAGCTTTACTCTGTATTACTGGAGCTCTTCATAAGCAGAATGAAAGTCAGATGGATGAGAAAAGCCAGAAGTCAGAAGTCAAGGGAACCCAGAGGAGAAAGGAGAAGACACTGCCATGTGCATTGCCATGTGACAGAAAAGCCCAAAGAGTGCTGGCCAGCCAGAAAATACCAACCCCAGAAGGAAGCAAGCCTCCTAACTCTGGAACCATGAGCCAATAAATTCCTCTTGTTAACTCAACCCATTTGTTTTAGCAGCTAGGAAACTAAAGGGCAATGAATTTACTGTAGAACTGGAAAGACCCAGCTAGAAATGGCTTACTCTACTTCTCAGGCTGATAATTGAGCCTTCTCAGATCAGTTTCAGCCACTTGGGAGAAAATGGAAATCATTCATTCATTCATTCATTCAACAATTCTTTATTGAGTCTCTATTATGTGCCAAACACTGTTCTAAGTACTAGAGATCCAATGAGGAGGGAGAAAAACTATTGTGTCTCCTGCTTTCATGAGATGTACATTCCTTAGGAGAAGACAATAGACAAATAAAATTGCAAATTGTAAAAAAAAAAGAAAAAATGGGGGAAAAAATAGGGTCTGAGGTAGGCAGGGAAATAAAGACATTCTTTAGAGAGTGGTCAGAGGAGGCCTCTGAGAAGGTGCCATTTAAGTTAAGATGTGAAGGATGAGAAGTTAGCTATGCAAAAAGCACAAGAGGAACGTTATAGTCTGGAGCGTGTATGATGTCCCTGAAATGGCAAAGGAGGAAAGGAAGTGTGAATTTCATTTTAATACTTTCACTCTATCTTCCATATGGAGAATGGACTGTAGCAGTACAAAAGTGGAAACAAGGAAACTAGTCAGATTATTGTAGGGATTTAGGGTAGGAATAGTGGAGTCCCAGGCTTTTGGTGGAATGAAATAAAGCACGAAAGATGGCCTAGCAGAAGAAGAGGGTTAAATGACTCTGAATTTTCAATCACTGTATCTAGCATCAAGTTGGTCTAAGCCAGAGAAAGAAACAAAGGCACCACAAAGAGAGAAAATATCCACCACAAAGAATGTCTGCCCTAATATGAGAAGGAAACACACTGCCTTGGCAGGAAGAGTCTCCAGGTAGTAGCAATGATGCTAACACTAGGACCAAAGCTCTAGAGCTACATGGGCCAGCATGGTAGCCACGAGCCACATGTGGCTATTTAAATTCAAATCAATTAAAATTTAATAAAATTAAAAATTCAGTTCCTCAGTGGCACTAGTCATATTTCAAGTGCTCAATAGCACATGTGATTTGTAGCACAGTGCAGATTCATAGAACATTTTGATTTTGGTAAAGAGTTCTATTGGACAGTGCTGCTCTAGATGGCTAAAATGTGAATTAAAATAAGGGAAAGATGGCAGCTCATGAGTGATTTCCTGAAGGATATGTATAATCTTCAGGCACATGAACTGTGCCTGAAGCTAACATGCCCTAGGGTATATTCGCTATGCAAGTAATGCTTGGAAACACAGGAGTAATAGCCAAACTGTGTGGTGAGGCCTCCATGGGATGAAGATTGGAAGAGCAGGGCTATATAATGACAAGTGAGTCAGTACTGGGCTGAGAATCATTTCATTGCCCTGACCAAGGAATCCAGGCCAGGTAGGAACACAGCTGAAGACAAAATGAAAGCAAAGGGCTTCCGAGAACTGAGAGCGCTAGAGGGATTGGGACTCTTCATATTGGTCACTAATGGATTCAGGGGGGAGGGAAAGAATAGCAAACATAGAAAGTGAGTTCAGATAGGGGAAATCTCACGGTCTGAGCTCTTGGGGGAGAAGTAGTGTGAGCGATGTAAAGTTCAAAATGTGCCCTTACCCATGGTCACGGAAATGGAGGTGAAGATTACATTCAGGAGCATAAGATAAGGATTTTGGAAGGGGCATCAACATGAGCTGTTTTAAGTTTATTAGGAAAATTTTCAAACTTTTACAAAAGCAGGAATATAGCACAACGAACCCCAGCATCAACAATCAGTAACTCATGGCCAATCTAATCAACATGGATTTTAAAGATTTTTTTTTTTTTTTTTTTAATTTATTCATTTATCCCCCCCTTGCTGCTTGTGCTCGCTGGGTCAGCTAACCACGCCATGCGGGCGGGCTTGCCTTCACCAGGAGGCCCGGGGAACCGAACCCAGGGCCTCCCATATGGTAAACGAGACCCCTACTGATTGAGCCACAGCCGCTTCCCAACATGGATTTTAATATCACTGTGATATTGAAAGGTCTTGGTGTAGAGACAGGAAAGTGAGAACATGTAGTAAAAACACTAAAAGGATGGGTGAGCCTCCCCTTGTGGGCAACAGTGGCATATAAAGAGAAGGGGTAGAATTCAAAAGAGAAGCGAAACTAAAGCAGGAACAATGGAAAGCAAGTAGTACAAATCTGGCTCATAATGGAGACTGAACAAATAAGACAGGGAGTGAGAGTGGAGAGCAAGGAATATCCTATTTCCATCTTCCCACATCTGTGAGGGATTTAAACAGAGGAGAGAAGCACAGTGAAAGAACAAGTGCTTTGGAAAAGCCTTCAAATTAAAAAAAAAAAATCTAAGTTGCAGTAATGGAGACGGTCCCCATAGATTATGATTATAATGATACAACCAACCACATTACATCAATAAGATGTTGAACAAAACAATACTGTCGAGAAATTTGCTCCTTTCTGATACTTGAAAATAAAACACGGCCATAAATCTCTGTGAGGACGACTCTAGCTAGCTCACTATTGCACTGAGCCCTTTCCCCCTGAAGATCAGCCTCACCCTTGCAATTGGCCCTCAATGAGCACAAGAACCGTCAGGGCCGAAGAGCTGCGCCCTCAGGTTAACTGCTAGGGGCACGTCTGCAAATGTGTGGGCCTGAAACGCCTCAAAGGCCTTTAATGGTTTTCTGTATTTTTTGCCATTTTAATAGACTGTGCCAGTGAGAGAAGTGTCAAAAGCTGGCTCCAAAGTTGCCCTCTGGGGGCATTTCAGTCCTAAAAATCGAAATGAATAAGGAAAAGCTTGGACATAAGTACTCCTATGTGTAAAAGGCAAGATTCTAAATTTACTGTCTCTTTCCTGGAGGAAACACACCGAAGTCTCCTGACACCACAAGATGTTCAACCTTAGGGAAAAGGTTTCCTAAGACCCTTTTCTAGTTCCGTTTCAGTCTGTAGGTTTATGAAGCGAGTAGGGTGGGTACCACTAATACATGCGGTTTACATTAATGCTATTCATGATCTTATCCTAACGCTGCAGGAAGCAGTTCCACCATATGGTAATCAAGTTTGTGTATAGCGAAAATACATCCAGAATCCCCATTCTGAAGAAGAATTCATCAGTGGCAATGTAAATAAAACACATGCCTCTGCATTTGTTGTTGAAGAGGCTATTTTCAATGAGTCGGAATGCTTCAGCAGTACACTCAGAATTAAGTGTTAAAATCTACCATCCTCCCAAGCCTGCATTGTGACTTTGGGATCAGATGCTACCTGCAAAAACAAAACATATGCTTAGAAAGGGGAATTTCGAAAGACTAAGAGTTTGGCGGCTTCAAGGAAAAGAGCAAGTGATTCAGTGCAAAAAGGGTAAATTTCCTTAGCACCTTCCTAACTATGAGGCCATTGTGCACATCTCAGGCGGATACTAAGTGGTGCAGTAAAGCAGCAAATTAGAAGAATGTAAATTCTTTAGCAGGAATTGCACACAGGGGGAAAATGCTCCCTAATGCTCATATTTGTTTTCATGTAAATAATGTACACTCTTCCTAAAATCAGACTGGCACAGAGCTGAGTAAGACATCAAAATTTACAATAGATAAAATGCTGGACTCCAAAACGGGAGGGACATGGTTATCTTCCTTCTTGGGTGCAGTTCTTCCTGGCAAACAAGAGTGATCGCTCCAAAATTGAAATCCAGCAGTTTTGGTCTTGTGCTTCCTCTCTTATTCTTGGTATGCTTATGCGTTCTTGTTCTCATTCTCCCTCTTTCTACTTCTCTTGGAATTCTTATTACGCTAAATTGTCTGCTAATTGGTTGAGTGATCTCAGATGATATCATTTCTATTTTAATTGGAGTGACTGCTATTGTCATTCCTCTCCCATCCCTCTGTTTGTCACCCTTGCATAGATCTGGGAATGCCTCGAGCTCTCTCCAAGGTTAATCGGAGCCTCACTCTCCCACAGAGCCTGTCTGATACCAGCCCAGTGGGGAACCAGAGTGGCCTGTGTTCCCCTCCATAGTTTCTTTTGACTGTGGGACTCAGTAGAAGGGTTCATATCTCTGTCTCTAAAATGTCTTTTATTGGCTTTATGTCAGTCTCCCCTCTTTTTTTTTTAAAGGAGGTACAGGGAATTGAACCCAGAACCTTGTACTTGGGAAGCAGGTGTTCAACCACTGAGCTATATCCAAACCCCTCCACCCCACCCCCGCCTCATTTTTCATGTTCCTAACTGCTTATGGCACTTTCGGACCATATCATGAAATGTAGCACCTAATTGTAAGGTGGCTTACATTGTCTATGAGGATCACTATTTCCCTGTAGGTTAAAGCTCACATATCCTCTCAAGAAAGCTCTCCCAGGATACAAATTTGTGGGGTATGAGTTGCTGTTTGCTGCCTTCTGCTCAGCCCTGGCAATTTGGAAGGTCCAGCCCCTGCTTTCAGGGAGCTGACAACCTAGTGGCCACAACCAGTGAGTTAATGGGGAATTTACAACACAGGGCTCAGAAAGAGCTTAGGACATCTAGGAGGACACCTGATATAATTCGGGGAGTCCAGAGTTCCCTATATGAGGTGTTAGCTAAGGCAGGATGGAAAGGACAAGTAGCAGTTAGCAGGAAAAGGATTGGGACAGAACCATCTCCAGCAGAGGACAAAGGCAAATGGCTGTGGGGAGGTGGGGATGGGGCACTCAAGAAGAATGGTAAAGATGGGGAGAGAAAACCAAAGAGATAGAACAAAGCATTCAGAAATACTCAAGGACTGTGTGAATCATATAAGATTTCCAATCTTCAACCATTTCTGGCCTGAAAATACAGCAATTCAATTTCATACATTATGGAATTCATATTCTTTCTTCATAGTTCTCAGTTATGCTATCTGTAATTTACTTTAGCATGATTCATCATAGACAGTATTTGTTAGGTAGTATTCATCTAGTCAAGGGAAGCAGGTGAGTTGCCCTAATTGAGAATTCCCATTCCAGGGGTGATCAGACAGAATTTCAAAGACTGATGGAAAATCCATGCTCCATACACAGCTCTCCCAACACTTCAGCTATCGTTATAGACTATCAAACCCAGAGACTTTCTTTTTTAGCATAATGGATATGAGAAATAATTTTTCATTGGTGAAACGAGTGGTGATCAAGATGTGTGTACTGACCAAAATATTGTGTGGGCATTCCCACTGGGGCATGAACAGGGTATAAGAATCCAGCCAACCCGAAACCCTGTGCAATTAGGAGCAGTGCCGGAAGCTTGATTCAGAAATTGTCCTGGGTCCAGCTGCTGACTCAGAGGATTCTGCTTGTCTGAATCTGGCTGGCATGTTAGCTGAATCCCGCTGCGAAATTACTGCCTCTTTGCCTCTGGTGAACCATTCATGCAAGGAACTGTGGAGCCCTCAAAGGGGCACAGAGCTAGGACTTTATCAAACTTATAGAACAGGTTATATGACTCTTTTTGTGCCTTGTGGCTTAAAAATGTTTGTAGGTGTTGCAGAATCCTGAGTCTTGCTGTCATTATAACCTGGTGACAAGATTGTCCCAAAAGAGATCTATCATCCTCACCAACTTTTAACTATTGAAGACTGCCAATATTTTCCCCCCCAAATTTAATATGGATGATGAAATTGACTTTTGTCCATTCACAGCATCCCTTTAGCACAGTGCCTAGCACTGCAGTATACATGCAGTAAGTAGACAATAAAACTGTTGATTAAATTAAGGTTTTGGCGTAGGCTGGAATTATAGGATTACTGGTGCATATAGGCTAATAAGAGGGAGTTTGAGATATTTGGGGAATGGTACTTTCTAAGTAACCATCAGGGAGAACAGCCACTATGTTCTAGAAGATGTACCTAGTCTATAATCAGAAGGAATCTCAGCCCTGGCAGGGTATGGCACTATGAAATTATACTCTGACCTTCACGTTTAAGGATGTTCCATTAATGTACCCCTGAGTACTGAAGGTGAGAGAGCTCCCAAAGAGAGGAAGACACTTTAGAGATCGTCAATTCCAACCCCTCATTTAACAGATGGAGTTGTGAGGCCCAGAGACCTTTAGCAAGCTGGCCATCATCTCACTGATACTCCGTGACAGCTGACACTACAATCCACATTTTCTGATTCTTAATAAAGTGTTCATTTCACCATAGAGTGTCCCTCAAGCTTGAACAAGCATCAGAATCACCTGGAGGCCTTGATGGAACCGAATGCTGGGCCCTACCCTCTGACTAAGTAGGTCCAGGGTAGTTCCCAAGAATCTGGACTTCTAACTAGTTTCCAGATGAAGCTGGTGCTACTGTTCTGGAACCCCCACTTTGAGAATGCCTTCACTACACTCCTTTCGTGCATCTGAATCATCTAGACCCCCTTCCAAACACACCCATTCCTGTAGAATATGGGTCAACTCCACTTACATGACCTCCAGCTGGAAACCGAACCAAGTGCACCCAAAATAGCTCCATCTTCTCCTGATACTCAGCTCAAGGCCCTCTTCGGCATTCTCATCAGAGACTTAGAAAGGATCCAGGGAACATCAAGTACATGTTTTATTTTATTTTCTTTTTTGGAACATAGAGTGCCTGAGGGGAGTAATGCAAGTTCAGCCTGGAAAAACTACTTGGGGCCTCATCACCAAGGATCTTGAATGTCAGGTTAAGCAATAGGAGGAAAACTCATCCCAGTTTTAGCACCAAAAGTTCCATGTCCCAGACAACCTAGAGTAGTTGTTCACTTCTGTAAAGGAGTTTGATTTGTGATTTTTGACAATAGGAGTCCATCAATTCTTTCAACATTTATGTGTTACCACATATTTTTCTCATCTCAGTCGAGCCCAGGGAGAAAAAGATAATATACTATTCTAGACCTTCCTAGTCTACTGAAGGGGAAAGATCACTAAATAGCATCTAGGTAATATGGGTTTAATACAAGGTATTTCTGCACCAGAGTTATACAGAGTTGGGCTTCAGAAAAGACTGAAAGAAAAGTACGTCAAGTTCAAGGAAATGTAAATATAGGGGAATAGCTCTCAATTGGGGAGGGGAAGATGAAATAGAGACAGAATTATCTGGAGAGGTTTTAGTTTTGTTTTTAATTATTTACCATGTGCCCTCCACTGTTGAGATTGAACTCTGTTGGGAACCACTGGTTCGGTGGAAGAGACCAAAGGTGTGAAAGAGAGAAAATAATTGATAGAGACAGTCCCAGAAAAGGCAAGAGGAGGAGGTACCAATGGCATAACTGGAGGGGCTAGCCTTGGACAAGGGGAGCACTTCATCTTTCTCCCAGACTGGAAGAAGGGACATGTTTCTTTGATGGCCCAAATCTCCTTGTTCTAAACCCATTAAACAGGTAGTTTTCTTTCTCAACATTGCTCCAGGGCCCATTGCTCTCCGTCCTTAACTGCCAGATGCCTCCCATTCTTGCTGATTGAGCCTGAGGAAATCATCTCTAATTTCCCTGAGTCTCAATTTGTCTATTTAAAATACAGACGGCAATGCCTACTTCAGCAAGACTACTGAGAAAATCAAATGAGAGAAGGTAAGTCAGAGTCTCAGAGACAGTCTCTAACTTTCTTTAGCTGCTCATTAAATAGCTTCATTTCTTTCATTCTTATCTTTCTCTCCCACCTCCTGCAGAACCCTATTTGTAGATTCTTCTTTTACGTAACTGTGACTCTTAACCTTTTGAGTATTGTGAAATCCTCTAAGAAAGCTATAGGTACATCCTGTCTCCAGAAAAAAATGCTTGTTGATTTTGCATACAATGTCAGGGAGTTGACTGACCATTTGGAGCCCATCCATGGATTTTCCTAAATTAAGACATTTCACTTTTAGAGCCATAATCTATGAAGAAGAATTTGCCACACAATCCCATCTATTGGGGGTTGGGGAAGAATATAATTTATATATACTTTTATTTTTTCATTGTTATTTTTGCATTAGTATAATGTATAAAATATTGGTACTAAAATACCTGTGTATTTTAAGATAAAGATATACATATTTGGGGTCCTCCTCAAATTCACTGACAGGCCCGCTTAATTACTATCCACTCAGCTGAAATTCATATTGTCAATAACTAGGGCTTAAGTAAGGAAAGTAACTAGCAGAATTTCAATGTGACCAGAGCATGAGGGAATGAGGGAACACTGGCCGACAGGAAGGATTTTAGTCCTTCTTGGAGTTCTTTGTGGTGGCCCTGAAACCTGCCAGCACCCATCCTCCTCTTAAGGAAATTCTGGTTGTCATCAGAATGATGATTATTACAATGTGGCCCAGATTCTCTGATGGATCAAAGATGATGAAATGTTCTTCTCAGGTAAATAGACTATTCACAGGAGGCCTGATTTATTCCCTGGGAGTTGTAGTTTTCCAAGTGGAATACTGAGAGCTGCAAAGCACCCCACCCCCACCCCCACCCCCATTGAATGAAGATGGAGAGCTAGCCTTACAGAGTACAGGCTTCCTGAGCAGGAAGGAGGCAGGGACTGGAGCTTTGGGACTGATCCAGGCAGACATGCAGGTGGCCAAATAAGAATGCAGCCCTGCCCTGTATGTATCCTTTGCAAACTTTAATGTGCATAAGAGTCTCCTAGAGAGCATGTGAAAACAGTTTCCTGGGCCCCATTCTCAGAGATTCGGATGCAATCATCAGGGCAGGGCCTGTGAATCTGCGTTTCTATCAGGCTCTCAAGCTATGTCTATGCTGCGGGTGCAAACCACTCTTTGGATAACACTGCTTTATAGCAAGCACCCTGGCCAGAGACTGTATTATTTGCTAGAGCTGCTGTGACAAAGGACCACAAACTGGGTGGCTTAAAACAACAGAAATGTATAGCTCACCATTCTGGAAGCTGGAAAGAAGCCTGAAATCAGGAGTTGGTAGTGCCACACTCCCCCGTGCAAGAACCTGCTCCAAGCCTCTCTCCTGCCTTCTGGTAGTCTGCCAGCAACCCCTGGGCTTAAATCTCCACCTCAGACATCATGTGGCCATCTCTCTCTTTATGTTTGTGTGTGTGTGTCCGTGTGTGTGTATTTCCTCTTTTTCTAAGGACACCAGTTCTACTGGTTTAGGTCCCACCCTATTCCAGTTTGGCCTCATCTTCAGTAATAACATCTTCAAAAATCCTATTTACAAATAGGATCATTCACAATACCAGGAGTCTGAACTTGAACATATCTTCTTAAGGGACACAATTCAATCCATAACAGAGACCCTTGACCTATATAACATCACAGCCTCCCCACTGGTCTCTCTCCCTGTGCTCTCTGCTTAGCCGCTACTGTGCTTGCTTCTAGAATGATCTTCCTAAAACCTGAGCACATCATTCCCTTGCTCAAAATGATGTTGACTGTGGCCCCCCAGTTAACTCTATGTTAAAATCCAAATGGCTTCACATGGCACAACAGAGTAGTTAGTAGAATAGGCCAAGCTTGTTTGGGTTTGTTTTGGTTTTCTTCTGTTTTGTTTACAGCCCGCAATCGAGTAAGCACAAGTGTGCACACATCTTTCTTCCAGGCATTCCTTGCCTTCCTGTCAGAGGAAACGTGAAGATGCTCAGGGCCACAGGGAAGCCCATCTGGAGACCAGTGAAGTGGCACTCTCCAACCACACAGTCTCCTGGTATACCTTCATCAATGCGTCATCCCACAACACATGCCACCATCTCATTCTCACCCAACGAGAAAGTCCCAGTCCCATGATCTTTTCTTCTCTTACTTGGTTTTTTCTAAAGTGAAAGTATTTCCTTTCCCAAGAGGGCATTAAAGGTATGGAGGGAGGGAGAAATAAAAATGTTTGTTCATTATACTTTTAGTAAAACATAGGTCATTCTAAGCAAAAGTCATTTGTTTCTCAGTATTGTCTGGTAGGGTGCTATGAGAATTGGAAGCATTAATGGGTTGGTCTTCAAGTCCTAGCCAGACTTCTATAAGTTCTGCTGTGTCTTTATTTTGAAGTCAGTAGGCACCAGTAATCCTGTGTTGGGTATCCTGTCACAATCTGACTGTGCTGAGGGTAGGAGAGACTAAAACACACTGAAAATTGTAGAGGACAGACAATAACCCAGGGTTGTCCACCCTGTGAGAGGAAATCTATCTAAAGAATTTATCTGGGTGACCACTGAAACAATGAAGAGTGGGGCATGGAGGGGGCGAGTCTGTAAAATAAGCAAATAACGAGTTGGGAAACTAGATTCTCCTCAAGATAGCCTCGCTAAGCCATCCTCCCCAAGAGAAGGTGGCTGCACCCTCAAGTTCTCACACCCCAGACCCAACCCACCTAAGAATCCACCTCCACCATTTTGGCCTCTCTTAGAGTATAAAAAATAAATAAAAAATAAAAGACAATTTTCAGGAAATCTTTTAATTCCTAAGTTTTAGAATTTTTATTTCAAATAAAATTTGTGAATAGACATTCCTTAAAAAATAAATTGATCTGATGAAACATCTTGGAAACCTAGGTCTATTGCAGGATTTATTTAAGTACTTCTTAGTGTAGTCCTTAGATATGAAAACATAGCCCCTCCAAATATTTACTAATATATATGTATTTGTATATATGTATGTGTGTATAAAACTTAATTCACCCACAACTTCCTTAATTAAAAAAAAAAAAAAAAAAACTTAATTCACTCGCTACATTAACAACGTCTTTGGTACCCGTCTTACCTTTCAATATTGTATGGTTGGCTGCCTTTATGTCCACATTTAGCATCTCAAAATGGGCACTTCTTTTTTGAGCAGGGTTACTGCATGACTCAGCCACTTAGTTAATCTGACTAATTAGCATTCTGCCTCCCATTAAAAGCACTAAAAACAACAACTGGGCCTCTAAATACTTCTCTCAGATTTCCAAACAGACCTTTTCAGCATCAAGGACATTTGTTGCTCCCTGACCTTGGTGAACTTTTGGCCTATTTCATACCCCAGAAGCAGCCCTCCTACTACCCACAGTAGAGAAGGCATCATTTTAAACATCCTTCTGAGTGGTCAAGCTAATCTTTCTGTACCACCTTTTTAGAAATACAATACCAAATTAAAATTCTGTATCAGGAGAAAAACATTAACCAAATTGCAACCATTTTTATGAGCCTCATTTAACTCAGGTGCATAAAGTTGAGAAGGCAAATTTACATAAAGCTTGTTTTGAGTTTGGATGGTTTTTTGGTTTTGTTTTGTTTTGTTTTGGAGGGGGATCTATATATTCAGAACTTTGAAAGGAGTATATCTAAAATTCAGACAGAAAATTACAAAATTAGAATTCAGCATTTGCTGTAGGAGGAGAAAGAAAGAGAAAGCTAGCTAACTATCGAGAATGCATAGCAATGTGTGGATTGCGTGCCATGCAAACTATCAGATTTTCCTTTCCTCACAGGGTGAAACCTAGACAGGAACTTCATTGAAAAAAGCAGATTGTGATTATCCATGAATCAAAACAATGTTTTTTAGTGTTCTTAATTCCTCATGTATTTTATGTACACTTTTGCTGTAAAATTTTTGAGAAAAAAAAAAATAAGTCAGTGCATTATCTCAGGAAAAAAAAGGTTGACATTCATGCATTCACTCAGTAAATATGTTTGTGCATCTTGCCCTGCTTTGTATGCTGATGATATGAAGAAGAAAGACATGATCTCTGATATTGGAAAACTCACTGTCAAGGAGGGAAAAAAACACAAAGATGAGGGATGGGATGGAAGCAGGCAGGCATGACCAGAGCAGAGAGAGGCCTCTGTGGAGAAAGGGATTGGTCACAGAATGTTTTCCAGAGCAAATGACACAGAAAGTGAATCTTGGATTTCCTTTTAGCAGGCAAGCACTTCCTTGGGTTTTCTTCTCATTTAGGTTATTTCTTGAGTAGTTATTAGGCCCCAGATACTGTCCTAAATTTGTTATATATTTTTTCTCAATTATTCCTCTCAAAGTCCTATGAAATAGGTCTTGCTATTATCTCCTCACAGGTAAAGAAACAGAGCCTTAGAATGGTTGCTTGGAGTTATACATGAAGTATGAGACCCAAGTGTAAGTCTGGGTCTGTCTGACCCCAGTGTTTCTCTTAATGCTCATACCCAATATTTCCCAGGAGCCGCTGCCTACCCAGGTGTACTCTGAAGCCAACCAGCAATGATCTGCCTTGTAGCTGGGCACCTCCTCCCTAAGCCCCTCCTCAGCATACCTAACTCTCATCAAACATAAATTTGCACCAGCAGTGTTCTTGTTACTTTGGTAAATTCCATGGGGTATGCAGGGTTCAGAGACTGTCTGTGCCCTGAAGGAGCTCACAATCCCATGGGAGATTGAAAGCATGGCAAAGTGCTTAAATTAGCAAGCCAAGGGATTAAGTGACTGACTAATGCAGGTGACAAAAAAGAGCTGGCTACTTTCCAGTGCCATACCTTCACCTCTCACCCAATGCAGACTGACTTCTATCCAGTCACTAATCTAAAATTGCTTTTGCTAAGGTCTCCTAGTTTCCAAATCCAACTCACATTTATTTATTATCTTATGTGACATCCTTTTGCATTTGTCATCATTGTCCATACCTTCCTTCTTAATTCACTTTCTCTCTTAGTATTCATCACGATTCTCTGGTTTTCCTCCTTTCTTGCTGGCCACACTTTTTCAGTATCCTTTGCTGGTTCCTTTTCTTTCTTTCATCTTTCCCTGTTGCTGGTTCCTTGGATTCTGTTCTCAGTCCACCTCTCTTCTCTCTACATACTTAACCTTGATGATGATATTCATTCAAATAATGTCAACCACCACTTATCAGTCCTAAGGCCATATCCAGTTTCTGAGTTCTAGAGCCATATATCCAACTGCCACAAAAACAAACTCAACATCTTTCCCACAAGTACATTTATTCTCCTGGATTCCCATTCTCAGTGAATTGTACCCCATCACCCAAGCCAGAAGCACAGGATACATTAGTTTAAGAAGTTTAGAATTGGAGGTATGGGAATCATTCAAGCTTAATTTGTATTCAAGCTTCATCATTTCTTAATTTATTTGAGCTTTGGTGTTTTCATACATAAAAATGAAAACAAGAATATTCACCTTTGCAAAGTTTTTGTGAGGATGGAATTCAGGGTCTCCCAGAACCATCCTCAGGTTCAATAATTCAGTAGAAGGACTCACGAACTCATAAAAGCCATCATTCTCACAGTTGTGGCTTATTACAGTGAAAGGACACAAACTAAAGTTAGCAAAGAGAAGAGACACATAGGGCACAATACAGGAGAGACCAAGCATGGAGCTTCCAATTGTCCTTTTCCATTGGAGTCATGTGGATAGCACTGGATTCTCCCAGCAATTATGTGTGGCAACACATATGGAGTATTGCCAACCAGGGAAGCTTACCCAAGCTCTGGTATTCAGAGTTTTTACATAGACATGACTGACTGCCTCCATAGCTGACCTTACTCTCCAGCCACTCTAGAGGTCAAGTTGATGCTGCATGGTCCAAGGTCCCCACCATAAATCACATTGTTAGCATAGACTATCTGGCATGACCCAAGGGCCCCGGGTTAATATAGATACTCTTATCAGATAGGACATTCCAAGGAATTAAAGATTACCTCCCAGGAGCTAGTCAAGGGCCAAACTTTTCTTTGGGCAAGCTTAATCCCTTACTGTACAGAGGGTTGATGAGTTCATACATGTAATATGCTTAGCACAATGTATGGTACATACAAATTACTTAGCAAAGGTTAGTTTTTATTAATATTTTCATCTATTGCTCTTCCTTTTTCTTTATTTTCCATATTCAGTCAGTTACCAAGGCCTGCCATATACCACCTTCTTTCATTTCTTAAATCTCTTCTGTCTTTTTCACGCCATTGCCTTTATATAGATTGGAGGAAAATCATAATGAAATGATAGGAAAATATGTAAAAGGAACAGGTGAATTTTAAAATAGAGCCATTCAAAACTTCTCAGAAGCAGTCTTTGAATTAAAAACTCAATAGATGTCAAAGACACCAGATTAGACACAGATAAAAGAGAAATAAAAATGTCACTTTTCATTATCCTAAATTTGTGCACATTTTGTAAAGAAAAAAGGAAAGGATCCATTGTAGCACAGTTTTCAATAGTGAAAAATTAGACTCAATAAGGGACTATTTTAAAAAGGTGTGTATTCACAATGGCATACTATTCAGAGGTTAAAATAAATGAACTAGATTTATAAGTATAAATTTGTATGGATATCTATTACATTATAGTAGTGAAAAAAAGATAAAGTATTATACCATTTATGTAAATTTCTAAAACTCCAAATACAAAACTCCATAGTTTAACATTTTCATATATTGAAAATGTGTAAACATGATGAGAAAGGTGTATATCGGCTGCAGAATATTCATTATCCTAGGAAGGTAGGGGCCAGAATGGGTATGGGGGAGTAAAGAAAGGGATTGGAAAGGTCTCAACTGTATCAGTAATGTTATATCCAAAAAAAAAAAAAATGTTTTTAACTTGAGCAAATATAGCAAACACACACCATGGGATACTTTCAGTTCCACAAATGGTGCCATGTTCTCTTTCTCCCTAACCCCCACCCCATAGCTTTTGTATCAGTCAGAGGTCAACCAGAGAAACAGAACTAGTAGGAAATATATAAGAGATACGTTTCAAGGAATTGTCTTATGTGATTGTGGGGGCTTGCTGGGAAAGTTGGAAACCCATAGGGAAGGTCATCAGGAAGGACGGGATGGAATTCTCAGGCAAGACCTAAAGAATTCCTTCTTCCTCGTGGAAGCCTCGATTCTGTTATTAAGACCTTTCAATGGATTGGATCAGGCTCACCCAGAGGATCTAGGATAATCTTCCTTACTTAAAGTAAACTGATTATAGATTTTAATCACATCTTCAAAAATACCTTCACAGCAACACCTAGGTTGGTACTTGATTGAACTGGAAACTGCAGCCTAGCCAAATTGACATGTAAAACTGACCATCATGCCGTGGTTTATGTTATAGATACGTCTTGCTGCTCTGTACACTGACATGCATTCAAGTTGCAAGAAATTCAATAGAGTTCAAAAGTACTGTGGAAGCATTTTTGGAAATATAAATTATTTTTTTAAATATGGAATGAAAATTATGAGTAAAATAATAACCTGGTCGCTTTTAACACCTCATGACATAAGATGAGGGCTAATGTATTTTAAAGTGTCTGGCACAAGTACTGCATTTAAGTATTTTTAAAAATCTATGTACTTGGCATTGAGCTTAGATCGAGGATAAAAAATTAATAAGGTACGACACCTGGCTTTGGGGAGTGCTTAGCCTACTAAGAGCAAAGAATAAAATGGGATTCTTGTCCCATCACTATATGATGGATCCCAATAATTATCTAGGTCTGCCCTACAGTCCAACTCACTTCAGATGTCTGTATAAAGAGTCTCCACTTTCTGGCTTCCAAGCCCCAGGTATCAGGGTATACCATTTGGAAAACTTAGCAGTAAGAAACTAAAACACCTCCCATGCTTTCAGAAAGATTAGAGTCATTTTTTTCTGGTATAATCCTTTTCGTGGAAAAGCTCCCTGGTTTAGTTTGCTAAAGGCTGCCAAGGTAATATACCAGAAATGGGCTGGCTTTTATAGTGAGGATTTATTAACTGATAATTACAGTTCTGAGGCCATGAAAGTGTTGGAATCAAGGCATCACCACAAGATGCTTTCTCTCCAAGCTGCCTTTGTGGATGATCAGGCACATGGCGGCATCTGCTTGTCTCTCCCCTCTCCTCTGGGCTTCGTTGCTTTCAGCTTCTGGCTTCAGTGGTTTCTTCTCAGCTTTTGTGTTCCATTGATTTCAGCTTCTGGTTCTGGGGGACTTCTCTTTCAGCATCTGAGTGTTTCTCTCTGTTTCTTCAGCCCTGTCAATTCCAGTTTATAAAAGACTCCAGTAAGAGGATCAAGACCCACCCTGGGTCATGTAATCTAATCAGAGGCTCTTAACTGAAGAAATTTAATCAAAAAGCCCTACCTACAATAGGTTTACATGCACAAGAATGGATTAGCTCTAAGGACATGATCTTCTGGGGTCTACAAAAAAACTCAAACCACCACAATCCCCAAGGCAGAATTCCTTCAGAGAGGCAGAAGCTACATATCTGTTTTAATTCAGAAGTAAGACATCAGTGGTCCCAGCACCTACAGTAAATAGGTGCCCCTCTCTTCCCTAGTTTATGTTTTTAATCCCCTCTCCTACATTCTTGCTCTGCTCTTCTTTTATCCCTTTTTCCTTTCCTCATTTTCTCCCCTCCTACCTTTCATACCCTGGGCCCCTCATGGTAATTTGGCCGTTGTTTAGCCCTGGGGTAGCACTCAGAGTTAAATGCTGTGATCCATTTTCTAACCTGTGGAGTTTGGGAGATAAAAAAGAAAAGACTTATGCACAGTGAAATTGTAAGAAAGGAAGTTCTAAAGTTTCATTTTCCTTAAGTTTGTTTGACTGTATAATTGTTAAAGGATGTTCAGTGATTATTTCATGTTGACACTAACAATGAACAACCAATGACTTTGTTCTTTTAAGGTACTTTACTTCATAAAGAGACAACCACCACCTTGAGGTTGAAGGCTTAAGGTTTTGCTTTTGTTTTTCCCCACTTTTACTGCCTTTAATTATTAAATGTCTTTTGGAAAAGAAAATCAATATTTTGCAAACTAAAACTGTACAATCTCTACCTTTATTGAGTATTGGACAGTGTGCAATCATGCATGTAAAGTTAATTGTGAAAAAGTACATCAGAATTATATGAAAATTAATTTAATTCTGCTCTCAATGTTCTTCTCTTGGCAGAATGTGCATATAACTCCTTTAGCACAAAAACATGGGTTACAAAATTTAATTCATATGAGCAAAGTTGTTGTTGTTGAAATCGTTTAATTTCCTATTCTTTTCAGGAAGCATTTGGTCCAAGTAAGCACTTTCATTGCCATTTGAGAGAAGAAACTGAGGCAAATTTTCTATTAAACTAGGAGATTCCTACTGAACATTACAACATATTCCAGTATCATTTGCCTTCCAAAGTGTCAGTGTGGTGTGGTATGCTGTTAGGCAATGCAGAATCCCAGCACTGCATATTCCCTGACATTTGAAGCTGAGCAAATACCCAAAGGACCCTCCCAGGTGGATGTAACTTGGCTTTGGGCAATTAGTGTCCAAAGCCACATTAATGTTGTCTTCCTGAATCTGCAATTTGACAGTCTGATAAACAATAGCACTGCGAGAGGTGTGAACTTCCACTATTTATCTCAATGGGCTGTTAACTTTGAAACCTAATTATGATCACTTAAATGCCAACACTGTTAATCATTTCACCGCTGATCGCTGCACCAGAACCATCCAGCTACAGTACTGTGCTTCTTCATGAAGTTACCAGACTCAATTGCCATGACCTGAGATGATTTTTTAGAATGTCCCCTTGTTAGTAGTGTCAATCTTGGACTGGCCAAATGGGTATATCCAGTATGTAAGGCCTTGGGGAAGCCAAAGACCTAGTACTGAACTTAAAGAAAAGTGGTGGATGCCTGTTGTTGCTTGGTTTTGTTTGTTTGTTTGTTTGTTTCTTAAACACTGGGTTTGAGGAATTTTCCTTATGGGAATCTTTTAAGTCCGGTGAGTCCTTACAGAAACCTAAATACTTTGAATATCAGAGTCATTACTGGGGATAATGTAAAATAGGAGCAGAAGGGGTGAATTCCCAAAAGTTACCGGAGTGAACCCACAGTATAAATGAACTTGAGAAATTTCCAATATAATAGATTCCAACACCCCACCTAAAGTAGGAATCCTTTTACAGTCTGACCAAAACCATGCAGGCTTCCTCTGAATATTTTCTCAGATAGCTTACTGCCTCACACAGAAACCAATTCCACTGTTTGCCTAGGTTTGCTTTTTAGAAGGTTATTCCTTATATTCAGCTGTAATTCTCTCTTGTATAATTTTTCTGCTCTGGTCTTAATTCACTTATCATGCAGAAAATATCTATCCTCTCATCCATCTTCAATATTTTTAACAACAGCTCTTCCAAGTCTTCTATGCCAAAGTAAATACCAGCCATTCATTTATAAAGCATATTATGAGCCTTGTTTTTGCATATATTAATTCAATTATCAAAACTCTGAGAAGTAGATATTACAATATTATTTTACAGATTAAGAAATTAAAACTCAGCAAGATTAAGCAAGCAGGGTTAAGTGAGTGACAAGGTGGCTCTCTTGCCTCCTCACCATACTGCCTTCCAGCCAGTTTCTCTTATGATTGCAATACTCCTCCTTTTGACACTTTTTTCTAGCCATTTCTCAACAATGTCATATACCAAATAGATATTCTTATCTCTATTTAAAAATTAAGGAATAATTATTTCCTTAATATTTGTTAAGGTTTGGAAAAATAGAGGCTTATCTAATTCCATATGAAAATTTCAGTACTTTTAAAATTTCAATATCAAATTGCTTAATCCTCCTATTTCTATAGAATATTGAAACAATAGCCCCTGGTCCACCATGTTGGACTCACATGTAGCCATTTTCTCCTGTCTCAACAATAGGGATCCCTAGTTAATGATGACACTCTTACCTCTGAGCTCAGATGGAGTCTTAAAATTCTCAACCTAGAGCTCATGGCAGCCATGATCTATTGATCAGCCAAAAGAGCAAACTCTGTTTGACATCTGTGGAGATTTGGAGCTATGTATCGCAGAAAAACACGTTCTTAAACTTAATTCCTGTGGGTATGAACTCATAAACAGGACCTTTTGAGGTTACTTTAGTTACGGTGTGACCCACCTAAATTAGGATGGGTCTTAATTCTATTATTGAAGGCCTTAATGGGAATGTCACAAACAGAGAGAAAGCCAGAAGGAAAAGCAATAAGTTGAAAGTCAACAGAACCCAGAAGAAAAGGGAGAGACCAGGAGAGGTTGCCATATGCATTACCATGTGACAGACGAGCCAAAGACCAAGGATCATAGGCAGCTAGCCCTACAACACCTGTCTTCAGGAAGAAAGCACTGACTTGATGATGCCTTCATTTGCACTTCTCTGAGGCTCAAAACCATGAACCAATATATTCTCATTGTTTAAGCCAACCCTTTGTGTGGTATTTCCTTTAGCAACAAGGAAATGAAACACCATCCCAGACTATCCAACAATGATCACTAACTGGGGATCCATGTGACAAATTTCAAATGTGACAAATAAAGTTACATTGGGATGAATAAATTGACAAAAGTTATGTATAATGAGAAAATGTACAACAGCAGCCAAGTAAAAGACAATTATTAGATAAAGAGCGAGAATTTACCAAAAGTACAAATCCAAACTTGGTCTTGGCCTTAAAGGGTATACAAGCCTTTAAGTTGTGGTCCTGGGACATAAAACACTCAGAAACTCAGAAGACAAAGACGAAGAGCAAAAGGAAACAGATTTCCTACCAGTCCAGAAAGAATTTAAATGACCACTTGTTTGCAGTTTAGAAGAGGCTTATATAATTCACATTAATTTTGTCCAGAGAATCCACCTAAAATTTAGTGGGTGTTGCTTCTCATGTGAAGGAAGAAAAGATGATGGAAGAAAAACAGAAAGAAGAAATAAAGGGCTTCAGCTGCCCTTGAGTTCAGTATATCTTATGACAGGATTTCATTTTCACTTTTGTAAAATAAAAAACAAAAATCAGCATAAGGTAGAAGGAGGGTCCCCTGGAATACCCAAGGTCATATCTTCCCTATGACTTGGGATATTGCCTGTTATTGAGTATAGCTGCTTTCTAATGAGATCCCATCTCAGGCCAGAAACACTGTTTAGTCCCACAGAAAGTGTCCAGAACAGTGGTTCTCAAAGTGTAATCCTGGGATCTCAGGCCCTACCCAGACCAGTTGAATCAGAAACTCTGGAGCTGGGGGAGTGTGTTTCAGACATCCAGGGGATTCTGATGCTCACTAAAGTTTTAAAACCAATAACCCAGAGGAAGCCTACAGTGAAGGCACAGGGGCTCTGCCCAGCTGCAGCCAATATTGTCGTTATTTGAAACCAGCTGCCAACTAGTTCTCTGCATTCATTACCATTAATTCAATTGCAAAATTAAAAAGAAGGAAATCCATGCACCCATATTCGAAGTCTGCGCTCCAATGCGCCACTGACCAAACTCTGCCTGGGAGCCTGCATATTTTGGCTATTTTTTTTTCACACACTTTCCTGAGGAAACCCTGCGCCTGAGCTGCTAAGCAGAAAATTTAGGGAGAGATTAGATATGTGCATGAAATTTTAACTAGTTTGAATAAAACCTTTGGGTTCAAACTTTCATGTGTATGTCTCTTGCATACAACTTAGGGGAACATTGCTAAAGTCTACTGAAAACTGTAGAATCCCCGAATTCTTCCACCCCTAACTCTGAAAATGTACAGTATTTGGAATCATTTTGTTTTTAAGAAAGTAATCACTTATACACTCTAATGATCACTTTTTCTGAACTAGCTAAAAGCACAGTCTCTCCACTAACCTTCTAAGATTTATTCAAGTGCTATTTTTCAAGACTGGCTCTTGTACTGAAATCTTGTATCTCTTGACACCTCTTGGTTTTGCTGTGGATGCATTCATGTCAAGTTCTAAAATAACAGAAGACCCACACTGAGTTATTTTTCTCTGTTTATTTTATACATCAAAATGAGCCCACATCCCTTAAGGGCACCAACAAGGCAACCCAACAATGTACTCTTCCATTTTGCAAACTTAAGGTGAAGCTCTGCTTCAAGATATTCTTAACCAGTACTAAGCTTCTAGGCTACCTCCAGAGAGTCGGATTCTCATTTATACATTTTACTCCTTATCCAAGAGAGAAGGAGATGAAAAAACTGCGGTATACTACATGGTAGCACAGCATCAAAGGCATTAGCATCATCAAAGGCAACTAACTTGCTCCTAGAATGTCATGCTATCGTTTTAGATAGCATTGCTGGGCTAATAGATGATAGAATCGTGTACTGTCTATATAGTGGCAGTCAAGAACTATTAGGGCTCTGAAATATTACCCTCCTTGCAAGCTAACAAGTAAGCCTGCCACAGTTTCATAGAAGAAGACATGAGAATCTTGGATCACAGATAGATAAAGCAATAGCAGTAGCGGGAGTATCAGCATTTGTCAGGTACCCTAACTCCGATTTCCACAAGGTGATGCAATGCAGACCAGGTGCTGTCTGCACACATAATGGGTTGCATTACAGGAGAGGGATGCTGAATTTAGGGAAAATCTTTTTTTAATGGGCAGTAAGCCTGCCAACCTTTGTCCCACAGGGAGACACCATCTTTATTATATGGGACAGTAAACAAACCTGCCCTTTTCTTTTTTCACTATATAAACATCCTTGAAAAGAGTGTTCAGAACCAGCCAGTCAGTTTCTCTGCTCACAACACAAAAGGAAATCAAAAAGACCCATGGAGAATTGTCTCCCAACAATGACAATAGCCACAAACACCGGAGAAGACAATCTTCTTGGCTCAAATCACATCTCTTGAGCAAGTTACTTTATTTCTCAGTCTGTTTCCTAGCCTATAAAATGGGGATAATAATAAAAAGTATTTCAGAGAATTGTGAAAAATAAATGAGCTAATACATATAAAGCACTTTCCCCAATATTCAATAGAGTAAGCATTTAAATGTCATTATTTCTGTTTCCATAACATCTGGGGGTATTTAAGGGACTAGCCTCAGATGTCAAAGATTCCTCATTATAATATGTCCCTCAAATTTACAAATTCAAAAAGGCCAAGTAGAGAAAAATTATAGAAAATGATACATGATTGCACATAAAATTTACCACACAATTTTTTTTCTTATTTTAAAGCCATTTTATTGAGATATATTCACATCCATATAATTGATCTAAAGTGCACAATCAATGACTTTTAGTTTAAAACAGTGTTATTGTTAGCTTCATTTAATATATTTGTAATTTTAAAAAAGAACCAAAAAAATATAATCACCATCTTGTGGGAAAATCAAACTCTATCATTTCAGATTTTTATCTTTTGCTTCCTTGACCACCAAACCCCAATATTATTTAGTTTTGGTATGAGTGTGAAAGGAGTTCAAATAATGTATCTGAATTTCATCCAGGTTTTAGTAGAGCCCCTCTTATGGATAAGACACACAAATGTGGGCTGGGAGAAAATGCAGGTTGGTGGATTTGTAGACGGTTGAACAACCAACTAAAGAGCAGGATGTAGAATCAAAATTGATGGTCAACTGTTACTTGCTGTGCTACCAGGATTAAAGATTAAATATGATACTGATTAAATATAAATGACAAAAAGTCATTTATAGTATTAGGTACATGGTAGATGTTAAATAAGTGTTATTTTCCTTCCATTGCCCCATTAATTAATCCATGCCAACCCACAGGAAATTCCTTAGGGATTAAAGAGATTTTTCCTCAGTTCTGTCCTCTCCACACTTTCAATCAACGACTTGGATAAAGATGTCAACGGTATAATTATTATATTTGCAAATGGCACAAAGTTGGGAGCCATATATTGGATGGCTGAATTAGTATTCCAAAAGCTCGGAACAGGGTAGAAATTTGGCCTAATTCCAAACAAGAAAATAAGATTTAACAGGGATAATTATAAAGTCTCTACTTAGTTCCAAAAGTTTAACTCCATAAATTGAATGATAAAGAAACTCAGAATTTTGTTTAAAAATTTTTAAAAAGTTAACCAGAGTTGAATATGACTCCAGGTTCTTGCAAAAAAAAAAAAAGTACATTGTGAAGGTCTTTAAATACCAGTCTATGAGGTTTTGAAAGGTCAATCTGTTTTCCAGATTCCACTTTACTGAAATGCTAGGATTTTGTGGGCAAGGGATCACCTTTTTAAGTACACTTTACATTTCCTGAATGGCATTTGGCACACAGTCCCCTTGCATTCAGCTGGAGGAACTTGAAACAGAAGTGCTTTCAAAGGGACACAATAGGCATCAGCCAGAGTGACCCTGGAAAGATGGAAGGCACCTTCCTTCCCCTCCAAGGCTGAATGGAGCCTGCACCACCCACCCCTGCTGCTGCTATGCAAAAGCTATTCTTATATTTTCAAATTATTAAACAATTTCATTAAAATTAATTAAATTACGTATAAATTATTGGCATTTAAAAATACTCTATGTTAATAATACCAAATAGGAAAAAGGGGGCAAGACATATTTAAAAACCAATTATCTTGACTGAATTCAATCTTACGATTTGCCTGCAATTCATAAAATGATCCCAGCTGTGTTTCTTTTGGCTTATAACGTGAGTGCATTAGCGAATAGTCCCCAAACCTATACTATGTCTTTCTTGATTGCCCTTGGGAAACTTTATAGCAAAATCTCCAGTTCTTCCTCTCTGAAACTTCTGAATGATCACATGATAAATTCAAAAGAATGTGGTACTATTGTTCAAAATACAAAGGGCAACGGGCCTGCATCTCCCCTCTGGGTTTAGAAAGTGCTGAGTTCAGATTCCAGAGCATGGAGGGAGAAGAGCTGCCCCGCATCCCTTCCCCAATCATAAATTCTTCCTCTGGTTATGCTCGTCTTGATTTCTTGATCCCCTCATCTTGCCTGCCTAAACACTGAGCTTTCTTACCTTAACTTTGCAGGTTCAAATATACCCTAGACTCTGGGGACAACTGTTTCTTTATCTGGGGAATTTGGGGCATTTTATGGCAGTACTAGAAGACTTCAGGATCAACACAGCCTGACTTCTCCCTCTATCCCCTTGTGTCAGAGTAACTGAGCTTCTGATTCCAAATGTCCCTAGTCCCTAAGCTCTATCACAAAGTCTGTTTGGTTCTCCTGTGCCTGAATCTCTTTCCTCACAACCTATCCACCCCTCAGTTCCTTTTGAACTGGGTGCTATCTTTCATTTAATAGCTCGTCCCTCACATTCCCCAAAAGAAACTGGAGTCCCACTCTTGAACTCCAGCTCATGCAGGTGGAGAGGGGTGCAGAGACGCTCTCTAATCTACTTCCTGCTATTGTTTGAGTTCTAGCTATATCACCCAATGCATCCATCCTTCCTTAATGTTTCCAGTGATTTCCTAATTACCAAATTCAATAGACAAACCTGAGTTTTCATCTTATCTCATCTTTTCTTCAGCATTTAACATTGTTGACCACCCCCATTTCATGATCTTCTCCTCTACCAAAGACAATTCAATATCTCTTTAGTACCCTGAGAGAATATACATTCCATTTACTAGTTATAGCAATACCACCCACCTAAACACCCCTTGACAATCTGATTCTCCCAAGATTGCTTCTGTCCACTCCATCCCCATACTCATTAGTCACAAATCCTCTTGATCCCACGCCTTAAGAATCTTCTTTCCGTTCTCACAATCATCTCTGCCATTGCCTTAGTTCAGTTCTCAATATCTTTTGGACATTTGCAAAAGCCTCCTACCAACCTCTTCCCACCCCGTAATCCATCCTGCATCCTGTTGCCCAGGATTGCTTTCTAAATCCAAGATCATGCCAGGGGCAGGTCTGGGTTTTGTGGAGCCTGACGGTGATCCAATTTGAAGGGCTCTCTTTAAACGAAAGGATTTTTAAAATCTTACTTTTTCACATTTTGCAAAAACATGTAACTATGGGAATACATTGTTCAAGACCTTCCCAGGGTCTTGGAAGGCCCATGTAGGTGACAGGTCCTGAAGCTTAAGCACCATTAGCTTTTTGGTAAATTCATGTTGAGCAAGACCAATCCCATGCTGAAACATTCAGTGGTTCCCCACCAGCTAGAGGATAACAGTGTTTATAAACATCCACCTGATTATCCCTACAGTCACCTGTCTTTTCACTTGCCCTGACACATTCTCCACTTCAGTCCCTTCGAGTAGTTACCATTCTCCAAACACAAGTTGTTCTTTCATCCCTCTGTACCTTTCCCCACCTGTTTCTGTATTTGTAATGTTCCTTCCTCTTCTTAATATGGCCAATTCTATGAAACTTTCAAAGTGCAGGCAATTTTTACCTGATCTGTGAAGACTTCCCAGGCTGATATAATCATTTCTTTCCCCTGGGCACATAAAACTTTGTATTTACCTCTATTCTAACACTTAATCCATTGTATTGTAATTGTTTCAATTTTGTTTCCATCACTGGATTATGATGAAGAGGCCATGTTCTATCCATCTTATACTTATAACACCTAGTATAGTGGCTATTACACAGAAGCCACTTAATGCTTAAGGAATGAGCAAATGAATTATTCTAGGTCTGATGCCTCTTGTATCAAGGTGAGGTCATGACCCCTTTCTGAACCCCCCTGGAAGAAACCAGCTTCCAGAACTGCTACATGCTAGCACTACTTGCTGCCTGTCATCATACTCATCGAATAACTTTTCCACCTGGCTGGATTTCCTTTGATCAACTGTGAGTCCATTCCTCCATTCCCCAAGCACATGTTCCAGCCCAATAGTGATAGCTTTTAATTTGTGTGTCTTGGACATTGTACCAGGTGCTAGTCTCTAGCCATGTAGTCATTATTTTCAGCAAATAATGTCACGATGTATTAGTCAGCCAAAGGGGTGCTGATGCAAAGTACCAGAAATCTGTTGGCTGTTATAAAGGGTATTTATTTGGAGTAAATGCTTACAGTTACAAGGCCCTGAAGTGTCCAACCCAAGCTACCATAAGAGGTACTTCCTCACCCAAAGTCTGTTGCCATGTGTTGAAGCAAGATGGCTGTCAATATCTGTGGGGGTTCAGCCTTCCCTTTCCTCTTAAAGCTCCATGGGCTCAGCTTCTTACGATTTCAGCTGTAGGCTGGAGGGCTTGTTTCTTTCTGGCTCAGCTGCTCTGGTCTCTTCACAAGGTCAACTGTAAACTATCAGGCGAATGGTTCCTCTCCCTTGGGCCACAGGGTCAAAGTCTTCTTCCATGTCTATGGAGCTCTCTCTCTTTTCTCACATATCTGCTTCTGTGTTCTCCTTGAGTGAGTGTCTTTATATGGCCCACCAAGGGGGCAGGGACTCAACCCTGCATGCCCTAATGATGTGGTTGAATCAAAGCCCTAATCTTGATTTAATCAAGTAAATGTAAAGCCTTTGAATTTAAATCAAAGGGTATAATGCCCAGAGGAACAGACCAATTTACGAACATAATCAATATCTCTTTTTGGAATTAATAAATAATATCAAACTGCCACACAGCACCCTCTGAATTCCAAAAAGACAATATTCAAAAAACCTTAAATTAGTAGGTGTGTACAAAATCACATCACAGTGAATCAGTCATAGAAATACAGTTTGTCTTGGGGCAAAGTACCCTCTGGCTGTAGACCTGGGTAACCCACAAAACAATTTATTTGCTTCCAATATACAAAGTGACAGACAAAGGATAAACACTTGCATTACCATAAAGAGAAACTGGAAGGGAAACATGAGTCACAGGTTCCCTACAGTTCTAAAAACCTGTGGGGCATACTCCATTAGATTTCAAAGTCTGAGAGTCATTCTTAAGATGATAGTTTCTTCTCATCCTTGTGCCCTCATAGGGACCCCCCTTTCCACAGGTTTTCCCAATAACCATTTTCTTGGTTCCACCCTCATCAAGCATCTGGGTGGCACCTGAGCTTCAGACTTCACCCTCCAAAAACATTGGGGTGATGGCCACACTTTCCCCAATATCTGAGGAATATGCTCCATCCTCTCTGTAGCCTAGGGTGAGCAAACGTTCCCTAAGAGCAGGCCAGAACATCCACCCTCTTCAATTTCTGGAGCAAACTCACCCTCTCTGTACATATAGGTGGGGTTCCTCCCTTGGCCCAAGGAAATGTCTTAATTCCTTACCTCGGCTCCCATGGTTTTCTTCTTAAAGCCATTTTCCCTTCCATATCTCCCCTCTGTGTCCCTTTTAGTCCAGGCTGACAGTGGCTTTGTTCATACAGCTCTTGCAAAAAGCTTGTTTGTTTAGCATGCAGGAAGCAGAGGTCCAAGCCATCAGACAGTAAGACTGCCCACAAGTCTTTCCTAGATAACTGCATTTTCAATTCTTACTTACAAGTTCCAAGTTTAGTTAATTCTTGAAATGGGGCACTATCATCTGGGGTCTTGATTTCCAGAGGCTTGGAATTTCCAGAATCAGTTTCTGATTTCTTTGTGCCCAACAGTTCAGTTATCAGCTTTTCTCTCTTTTCTAGCATTTTACTATAAAGCTGTAAGGAGAAGCTGGATTGCATTTTCGACATTTAGTTTGGAAATCTCTTTGGCTCAATGTCCAAGCTTGTAGTTTTCAAATTCTGCCTTCCATACAACATCAGGAGTCAATCTTGCTAAGTTCTCTGTGACTTTAAAGCATGGATTGCCTTTCCTCCACTTTCCAATAATAATTTCATTATTTACTTCTAAGGCATCATCAAAAGTCTCTTTAGCCTCCAAATTCCTACCAAAAGTCTCTTCAAAGCAATCTAGGTCTTTCTATCAAGCATCTCACAATTCCTCCAAAAATACCCCTTACCCATTTATAAAACCCTTCCAGCATTTTTAGTAATTGCAAAAGTACCACCCCACTTCTCAGCACCAAATTCTGTATTAGACAGCTAAAGGGGTGCTGATGCAAAATACCAGAAATCTGTTGGCTGTTATAAAGGGTATTTATTGGGAATAAAAGCTTACAGTTACAAGGCCCTGAAGTGTCCAACCCAAGGTACCTAAGCGGTACTTCCTCACCCAAGTCTGTTGTCACGTGTTGAGGCAACATGGCTGCCAATATCTGTGAGGGTTCAGCCTTCCTCTTTCCTCTTAAGGCTCCATGGGCCTGGCTTCTTCAGATCTCAGCTGCAGGCTGGAGGTCTCGTTTCTTTCCAGCTCAGCTGCTCAGGTCTCTTCACAAGGTCAGCTATAAACTATCAGGCAAATGGCTCATCTCTCCCCAGAGTCACAGGCTCAAAGTCCTCTTCCATGTCTATGGAGGTCTCTCTCTTTTCTTGCATACCTGCTTCCATGTTCTCCTAGAGTGAGTGTCCATTTATATAGTCCGCCAAGGGGGTGGGGACTCAATCCTGCATGCCCTATTGATGTGGTCAAATCAAAGCCCTAACCTTGAATTAATCAAGTAAATGTAAAACCTTTTACTTTAAATCAGTCAAAGAGTATCGTGCCCAGAGGAACAGACCAGTTTACAAACATAATCAATATCTCTTTTTGGAATTCATAAATAATATCAAACTGCCACATATGGCATAAGCAAGAAGAGAGATGACTTGAACTGCTACCATAAAAGGTTGTGCTTTTAGGACAAATGTAACTGTAATAGGGGGAGATGGTAATTTACTGCCTGGAACATATTTATCTTCCACCTTAGAAAAGTTTTCAAATAAAATGAGATGGAAGAGAGTCATACCTGCTGTGTGTCCTTTGGCTTTTCTTTAATCCAGGACATTTCACTGATATCTTCTCCCATGCTTAGTCAGGGAAATTGAGCTATATGATTTATCAATTGAACTTGGGTCTCCCACAGCTTGCTCCTTGAAACTAGCAATATTTGTGTACACACAGTTCTCAGAAACAATTACCCTTTGAATGCTATAATGGTAATGGGCATAATAAAGAGTAGAAATTGGCCATTCTAAAGACTATACTGACATATCTGGGACACTCAGGCTGCTGTCTTCAGGCATTTGGAACCTCAGCTCTGCCTCTTGGACTGTGTGTTCTTGGACAAATTATTTAACCTCTCCAAACCTGTTTGCTCATCAAGGATAGGTTTGAGGTTAAATGAGATTGTGAATATAAATCACTTAATGCAGAAACAAATAAATATCATTATTATTATAATCAGTATCCCCATCTCTGCTCTTGACTAGACACAACACAATCACCACTGTTTTGTAGGTAACTTAAATGCCTATCAAATAAATTGCTTTATTCTGACGTCAATGGGACAAATTTGCACAACTTAAGCATGGTTCAATGGTTATTAGTATCAAAATGTATCTGAAGCCAAGATGTATTACTATAGCACAGGACCAAGGTGCAGAATCTGGAGAAAAATATGAAATAAGTCAAAGTTTGTACTGATTGTGGATATAAAAGAGCTACTAGCAGAGTTGTGCCTGAGTATAATTGTTAAACTACTGTATATACTGTTTATGAACATCTACTCAGAGAAAATTGACAGCATTGCATGTAGACAATGCAAGCATAATGAAATTCTCATATTACACAAGTAATAAGGTCCTATGATAGATCAAGTGATGTTCAACATAGAGTAACATACCAGATTTTCACTGTCTTCAAATTCTTCATGTTTATCTCTTCAAATTTAATTGGAGATGCAATTAAAGACCATTTGATACATTTCCTTGCTCTGCACAATGGTTTTTAAAAGCAACTGTGATGAATTAATATATTCCTATTAAATGACACCCATTTTGCATCTAATTGCTAAGTTTTTGGCTCTATAGCTTTGAAAGCTAAAGCAAAGCAAGCACGTCCAATGCTGATTCTATACAAGTTTTGCCACTGCTTTTCTAACCACCCCAACTGTGAGCGGTATCAAGATTTCCCAGGAGGTCTACTACTTGGAGAGGCTCTTGGGAAGCAATTCTGCCTGCAGAGTCCCCAGAGTGAGCAATTCAGCCATGAAAAAAGTTTTGAGATTGGCCTGGAGTTCATGACGAGAGGAAATCAATTCAGTGCTCAGGAATAGATACTACCAAAGACACAAGATAAAAACAGCCAAAAACAATCCATGGAAGTTTAGAAATTATTTTGAAGACTTTACCTAAACATTTTAGAGGAAAAAAAAAAAAGCTCGGACTTTAAAAAAAAATAATGAATTCTAAACTATATAAAACTCATTTGTTTTAAAATGAAAGCCTTTGCCAGCAAAGGATATCCTGTAGTTTAGGGGACATTGCCTTTCCCTGAAATTTTATTTCATGGTCTTAGCTGCCTTAAATATTTTATAGAATAGAGCAAAGAAGAAACAACTGTACCTCAGAGTTCAAATACAAGATGTTTGGATGTTTGGATTTGATTCTTCCTTTTTTTTTTTTTTTTTTTTTTTTTTTGCTTTAAGTCCCTGAGTGAAAATATTCAATCAGATTTCAGTTATTAAATATTTATTAAGAATGTACCTTTTCTATGAACTGATGCACAGTGATTTCAGAATATATTGTTAAGATTTAAAAGCAAGATGCAAAAGAATGTATATAGAATGTTAACTTTTGTATAAGAAAAAGAGAAAATAATATAAATATATATAAATAGTTCATTCCTTTATTAGCTAAAAAGAAGCACAGGAATTATAAATCAGAAATTAAATTTGGTGACCTATTGTGCGGGTGGAGGAGAGGAAAGTGTCAGGGAAGGGAATGGAAGATATATAAAGTATACCTTTATATATCGTTTTGAATTTTTAACCACATAAATGTTCCACATATTCAAAAACTAAAATTAAATCTAAAAAGATGAAAGTTTGAAAAATGGGATACAAACAACAACAAAAAAGGAAACTAAATAGATATCAACTTGATTTTAAGAAATAAAATAACCTCACAGTGAAAAGAATTCAAGTAACTTTTGAACATAACATTCTGACCATACATTTTTGTGGGATCAATTTTAAGGACAAGAAACTGCAAAGTAATCTTAAACTTTACTTAGTGGATTTATTGTTAGAGTACTACTAGTATTGTAATTTTCAAACTGTTTATGTGTATTGTAGGATAAAACAAATAAAGAGATTCATTATTAGGAACAAAGAATTTCACTCCAAGAGAGGAAAGATACAAATATAATTAAGTGACAGGAAATCAATCCTGTAATTTGAATTGTATTGAGAATATCTGAAAATTTCTTACTGATGTTCATTGAAATGGCATCTAATAGTGTTACACAGAGTGTGGTCCATGGGATCCCTGCATTAGAATCATAGATGGGATTTTTGGATCTGCAAATTCCTAGGTCACTTGAGATTTACTTAGAATCTCTGGAAGTAGAATCTGGGAATATAAATTTTTAAATTAAACTTCTTATATTGAGATAATTCCACATTCATGTGCAGTTTTAAAAAATAATAGAGATCCTGTGTGCCCTTTACCCAGTTTCCTTCAATGTAATCTTGCAAAACTATAATAAAATATTACAACTGGGATATTGTCATTGATACAATAAAGATACAGAATCTCTCCATCACTACAAAGATGCCTCATGGCCACACCCACTTCGGTCCTATTCTTTTCCCCCCATTCCCACTCCTTTCTTAAACCCTAGCAACCCAAGTCTTCATTTCTTGGGATAAATGCCCTCAAGGGCAATTGCTGGGTCATATTGCAGTTGCATGTTAAGTTTTAAAAAAAAACTGCTCAACCGTTTTTCAGAGTAGCTGTACCTTTTATATTCCCACCAGCAATGTATGAGTGATCCAGTTTCTCCATATCCTCACCAGCATTTCATGTTATTTTTTATTTTAGCCATTCTTGTAGGTATGTAGTCATATCTCATCATGTTTTTTAATTTGCATTTCCCTAATGGCTAATGGTGTTGAACATCTTCATGTGCTTACTTTCCTTGCTGTCCATGTGTATTCTTCAGTAAAATGTCTATTCATATCTCTTAACCATTTTACTGAATTGGGTTTTCTCTTTTTTTTTTAACTATTGAGTTCTGAAAGTTCTTTATATACTCCAGATATAAGTTCTTTGTGGAAAATGTGGTTCACAGATATTCTCCCCAAATCTGTAGTTTGTCTTTTCATCATCTTAACAGGGTGTTTCACAGAACAAAGTTTTGAATTCTGATGAAAACCAAAATTTTTCTTTTTTTCGAATCATGCATTTAGTGTTAAGTCTAAAAGCTCTTTAGCCCTAGATCCTGAAGATTTTCCCCCACTTTTTTTTTTAAAGCTTTATAGTTTCATGTTTTACATTTAAGTCCTCGATCCATTATAAGATAATTTTTGTCTGAGGTTTGAGTCTTAGGTCAAAGTTCATATGCTGCCTATGCTTGCAATTGCTCTAGCACCATTGAATTGTTTTTGCGCCTTTGTAAAAAATCAGCTGGACATTTTTTTGTGTGGGTCTATTTTTGGGCTCTTTATTCTGTTCCATTGATCTAAGTACCTATCCCTCTGCCAATAACACACAATCTTTATTACTGTAGCTAAATAATGTCTTAAAATTGCACTTTAGTCTTATTTTTCAAAATAGTTTTCACTTTTCTAGTACCTTTGCCTTTCTATATAAATTTTAGAATAATAGATTAATCTTGAATGTGTCTAGAAAAAAATCTTGCTGATATTTTGGTAAGAATTGCATTAAACCTGTATACAATTTTGGAAGAATTGATATCTTTCTGCTGACTTTTTCAATTCATGAACACAGTCTATGTTTCCATTTATTTAGATCTTCTTTCATCTCTTTTTGTCAGTGTTTTTTAGTTTTTGGCATACAAAATGTGTTTCTTTAGATTTATACCAAACTATTTCATGTTTTTTTGAAGGCTTCTAAATGATATTGTTTTTCTAATTTTGGTGTCCACATGTTCATTGCTAATATATAGAAATACCACTAATAGTAAACCTTGCTGAACTCACTATTTCTAGAAGTGTTTTGTTTTGTTTTGTTTTGTTTTGTTTTGTTTTTGATTCCTTGAGATTATCAATGTAGACAATCAGGTCATGCAAACAAGGACAATTTTATTTCTTTCTTTCCAATCTATATGCTTTTATTTCCTCTTCTTGACAGATTGGACTTGGTGGAGCTTCCACTATTATTTGGAATAAGAGCAGTAAGAACAGACATCCTTGCCTTGTTCCTGATCTTAAAGAGAAAGAATGCAGTTTAATACCATTATGTGTAATGCTATTTGTAGGGATTTTTGTATATACTCTTTATCAAGTTGAGGATGTTCCCATTATTCTTAGTGTTCTGAGTATTTTTACCATGAGTTGGTGTTGAACTTTGTCAAATGTTTTTTCTCTATCCAAGTATGTGATCATGTGATTTTTATTCCTTAGCCTGTTAATATGGTGAGTTACACTGATTGATTTTGGAATATTGCACCAGCCTTGCATGCCTGGAATAGACACCACTTTATCATGATACATAATTATTTTACATATTGCTTACTGGTGTTTGCTAATATTTTTAAAGGATTTTTGTGTCTATATTCATAAGAGATAACTGGTCTGTAATTGTCCTTTTGGGGGCTGTCTTTGTCTAGTTTGGTTTCAACTAATACTAGCTTCATGAATTGAACTGGGAAGTGTTCCTTCCTCTTCTATTTCTAGAAGAGATTGTGTAGAATTGGTGTTAATTCCTCTTTAAATATTTGGTAGAATCCTCCAGTGAAACCATCTGGGTCTGAAGATTTCTTTTTCAAAGGTTTGTAAATTACCAATTGAATTTCAACAATAGTAAGAGCTATTCAAATCATCTATTCATATTCTTTTAAGGAATTCGTGCGTTTCATAGTAAGTTGTGAAAATCTATGCATGTAGAGCTGTTTGTAGTATTTCCTTAAAATCCTTTTGATGTCTTCTGGGCCTGTGCTTAAATCCATTGTTTTGTTCTTGATATTGGTAATTTGTGACTTCCCTCTTTTTTTTTTTTTTCTTTTTGTCAATTTTGCTAGAGAATTATCTTTTATTGGTCAAATAACCAGAATTTTTTATGTTGATTCTCTTAATTGTTTTTGTTTTCAATTTTATTGACTGCTACTCATCATTATTATTTTCTTCTTTCTACTGTCTGGGGGGTATTTTTCTCCTTTTCTATCTTCTTAAACTGGGAGCTAAATTGTTGATTTGAGTCTTGTCATCGCTTCCAATCCCTCTCAGCATGGCTTTAACTGTGTACCACAAAGTTTGATATGTTGCATTTGCATTTTCATTACCACTGGGTGGTAGTGAGAGTCCTATCTCTTCACTAGGCTTCTAATGGAGGGGGAGTAGTACCTCTTTACTGCTGGGTTCGGAGTAGAAATCTAGGCACCCACTTGGCCTTGCTGACATTGGCATGAATAGGATTTTATCTTTTCTTTGGCTTGTGTAGAACAGTTATTGTCTAAAATTTTCTGTCTTCCTAGGCTGCCCATTTCCTGGTCCTTTGGCTACGAGAGCAGGCTTTTCCTGGCTGCCAGCTTCTTCAGCTCCGTGTCTGGCATATGTGAGGCAAAAAGAAAACCCAGGAAATGCAACTCGGTGTCATTTCTCGTGTTCTAAAATCTCTATCCAATCTGCCTTCTTCTCTCCACCTTTCAGAGTCTTTCTATGTTTGTCTGATATATAATGCCCAGAGTTTTCATTGTACTTAGTGGAAAGAATAAGGAAAAATATGTTTACACCATCTTTCTTGAATGGAGAACCCTGGAATATAAATTTTTTAAATTTTAATTAATACTCCTAAAGTTTGAGAACCACTGGTTCCCTGGTAGCAAGGAAAAGCTTGTGTTCTTAAAATCCTATTTCCCCTAAAAGAAACCAGGTCTCTTTGGAAAAATGGCTGACTCTAAATCTGGGAGCAACAAAAGGAAAGGTGAGCCTAAAACTTCTTTTGTTAGAACATAAGAAAGTACTCCGAAACGAATCCTGGAAAAATAACTCCAGGAGGCCATCGGGGAGAACCACTGATCTGGGGTAGTCCTCAGAGTTACTCCCAGCTGTAGAAGACTGTGGTTCTAGGGCTATAAGTGACATAAGGAGCTATGGGGTAGTCGAAAGAACATTTTACTGGCTAAAGACAGTTCCAGGGCTTGTTTTAGGCTATGAAAGCTCCACTGGGACAAGAATCACCATTTATTGGGTACAAATTATGATCCAGTTATTGTTCAATATTTCATTTATTCCTATATGAGCCTTGGGTAATAACTTTTATTATTTCCATTTGTCACACTTGGACAATTTGAAAAATAAAAAAAACTATTGGCAATAATGAATATAACGAAATGAATAAGGAAAACTCCATGACAAACACTTAAGAGAGAAAGAGGAAAACTCTTAAAGAAAAATGCCAACTAACAAATGAAAAGGAATGATCAAATTAGGAAAATCACCATTTGCAACCAGCAATATAATTAATTCTTGTAAGTATCATTTGAAAATGCTAAAATCAATGAGTAAATGGTTTTTGGGAAACAGGATATATTCATGGTCTCAAAGTATTACCCAAGAGCCTGCTTACTAATTACAGAGACGAAGGCATCGGCAACAGAAGAGAACTGACGTCATGTGCTCCGGAATGTGAATGGGATGCAATAAGAACTACAGATGCACTACTGTGCCCCCACCACCACCACCACCAAAATTAACTTACATCTACTCATGAAGAAACAATGAGAAATTTTCAGAATGCAGCAGTTTCTATAAGACAACTAGTCTGGACTCTTCAAAAAAAAAAAAAAAAAAAAGCAATGTAATGAAAAATATAAAAAGATGGCCACTACTCTAGAGCCTTAGGTAGATTAGTGACACAACAACTAAATGGAATGCGTGACCTTTAATTGGATCCTAGATTTTCTTTTAAAAAGTTAAAAATGATACTTTGGGGACTACTGGGGACATTAGACGATGGACTGTATTTTAGAGATATAGAATTTTTGTCAGTTTTTGTGACAAGAGCATTGTGGTTCTGAAGGAGAACAGTCTGATTCTCAGAAGATTATACTGAAGTGTTTGAGTTGTGTCCTGATATCTATCTACAACTTATGTTCAAATAATTCAGCAAAATATAAGCATGTATAGATTATATAGATAGAGATAAAGGAAATGTAGTAACATGTTAACAGTTTGTGACTGGAGGTGAAGGGTATTTGAGTTGAGTAATCATTAAACCACTCTTTCAAGATTTATGTGAGTTTGAAATATGTTACGGATGTGCAGTTTGAGTCGGGGGAGTACTGTTTGTTGCCTTCTGTTCATTATGGCACACTGAACTGAAGCAGGAAGCCCTCCTAGTTCCTACTCTAAATATATGAAAATGAATATATTTTATCCTTAATACATGGCTGACTTGAAAGCAAGCAAGAAAAGCCCAACTTCCAGAAATGGACAGAACTTAAAGGCAAAGTGTGGAATGGGAGCTAAACCAAAGAGCCTGGTGGCTGGGAAGGAGGAGTTCCAGGCCCCTGCGACATGGGGAGCTGGACTATCCTGCAGCCACAAAGGACTCTCCCAGGTGTGCAGTCTGTAAAATCCAAACACACACGTGCAAAAATCTCACCCATATGGAATCTGTCCGGCTACCAGCTGCCTGCCCAAAAATGTGAGGGAAAAGAGAGGTACACAAGAGAAATCAGAAACCCAGCCCGGCCCAAGAGTGAATGTGGGTCAAGTTCCCAGTAGTCAGCAGAGGCGAGCAGGAGCGAGCCCCACAGGCAGACTAGGACAACAAGGGGAAATTCACTGTTGCTCTATTTGGCTCTGCTTTAAAAAAAAAAAAAATTCTCGGCTTTCAGTTGCGTGTTCCGGAATTCGCTCTGCCACTTTGAAAGAACTGGAAAGAGGGAGGATGTGTGAAGGTGCTGGTGGCCTCTCCTCCCTAAGCATGCCTCTAAAAATACAATTTAAACCTAAGCCTCAAATTCCTTCTTCACAGCCTTAAATTAACTGCCTCATTATTAAACAACAAATCATTGTTACTCTTTTTTTTGGGGGGGTGGGGATAAGGGGGAGCAGGGTCATTTTATTTTCTATTTGGAGGCAAAGGGGGACAGGTTGATCTGTTAATATAGAGTTCTAGAGATTTCAGAACTTCACAGGGATGCACTTTCTTCCTGCTTTGGTTAGGCATTTCTGAAAGTGACTTCTTCCCAGCCATTTCTCTGTCTTTTATGTTTTGATGATTTACTGAACTTTTTCTTCCAGTTCAATGACCTTTCCTTATCACTTAGTATTTTCCTCATCACTGTTCTATAAATTTAAGTGCTGCCTACTTGTGGTTTCTAACATTTGACAGCTTGTGAGTAAAGGGGACACATATGCACACATCCTCATTTAAAAGGGGCACCACTTTCTATTTTTTAAAAAATGCTAGATACTGACCTGGTTGAAATTCCATTTGGGGTATGAGAGAATGGAGATTGATTTTAGGGAATGATCAATAACCATACATAGTAGTTCCATTTGGTTTGTTTCTATTCTTTCTTCAGTCATCATTCATTTCATTCCTTGTGGTCTCTTCTCAGGATATACATTCTTTTCCCAACTCAGTCTAAATCATGCCCTTTCTTCTAGAACATATGCAACCATGGGGGCTCACTGACAAGTCTATTCTCTTGTTGGATAATTCAATTATAATTGTAGGTAAACACATTTTTTGAAGCGATCTGAAATCTGCTATCCTACAATTTCCAGCAATTAGTTCTAATTCTATCCTCTGAAGATAAAGAGAATTATAAATACTTCTTTATGCTAGCACATAAATTACCTATTACCAGAGAAAACAAACAGGTTGCTGTAGGTTACAGCTTTCACTTTTTTATACATGGGATAGAGGGGGTAAAGCAGTAGACATTAGTGAGAAGGAATGGAGAAAGCTGTAGATAGAAATCACCTTTGAATTTTCTCAGGTTCTTGTTAGGAATACTAAGGATCTCTTTCAGGACATTTTGGGGGTCAGAGAACAATCAGACTAAGAGTATTCCAGTAATAAGCATAGTTATAATCACCTGCCCCATGGTTTATCCAAGCAAGCTATGGTTTTCCTGCCTCTTTTTCGCTCCTCCCTTTTATTACTGTCTCATTCTTGACCCTCCATTTCATAATTCATTAAACCAGATTATTATTTTGAAAAACCAAGCCCTCAAAGACAAACACGTGTGTCTTGGCTGTCTTAGAACTTGCAATCATTCAATAAGCCTCTCCTACGGGCAGGCTGTATGTTCTACCCTGGACAAAGGAAACAGAAAAAGAGAGGAAGTTCAGTTTCTCTGGGAAGACAAAATTGGCTTACATAAAACTGAGGAACATCAGTGCTGTGTAATCAAACCAACACAATAAAATATGTGCTTTTTAATCAACAGAGCAAGCTCTGTACAGAATTAAAAGCTCTTTAAAGGGCAGGCAAACTGGAAAGATCTACCCTTCTTGCTCCTGGTCTGTTCCAAGTAGGAGAGGATGGAAAGAACCATTACTTCTGAATAGAAGATATTTTGTTTCTGCTGCCACTCTAATTATTACTGTAAGCAATCTACTTCCTTCACACTGGAAAAAGGAATTGACTTATTCACCTGATCAAAACCACTGTGGGTGTCCAAAAGACATTAGGAAAATATGCCTCACTGTATTTTTAGTGCTTTGTGAGCTGTAACCAAGAGACTCGAGGTCTGTATTTTACATATGAATGAGACTGGGATTCCAGGTCTGACCCCCAAGTGGGAAAAAAGAGGAGGAGGGACGGTAAGGGGCAGGTCACTCATTTTCGCCTCTCTCACGGAATTCGACATTCATCCTTCCCACTCTGTCAGATGCCTGGAATTCTCGTGTCTTTACAAAATATTTTTCTATTTAGTTGAATCAAGCAGCACGACTACAATATGTCTTCCCTCTGTGACTGCCTTTCACAGCATTTGCTTTCACGAGACTTAGATGAGGTTTGGGTGATTCATGGAGCTTAAACTTCTCCAGAGCACTTTTTCAATTGGAAAATTCTCCTAAACTGAATGCATCATCAGCACAGTTGTCCATGCATAAAAGAACTACAAGCAAAACAATGAGCACCATTTTTTAAAACCTACGCTTAAGCCAAGAAAAACAGTTATATCACAAAATGTTAAAAGACCTTATTTTTCAGTTTCCAGGAATCTTTCATGGAGAACATGGCCTATCTTTGTCTTAGAGCCCCTTATTCTAAGCTTTCTAAATTACAAAGAAAAGAAATTGTTTATTTTCAGTTTAGCTTGTTTTCAAGTTATTAACATGATATATAGCAACATAAGTAATGCTACCTGCTATATTTATGTGGAAATGAGTACCTCTCATCCCCATTAATATTTTTTGTCCCTCTTTGGGAAAATGCGCAGAAATTTTTTTTGTATATTAGTTTGTTTCCTTATTTAAAAAAAAAAAAAAAAACTTTTTATCTATTAAATAAGAAGACAGTTCTTTAAAATATTTTAATGAATAATTTAGTCTTTTGTGAAAATGTAAATTATACTGATGAATCCAAAATCTTACCTGGAAATTCTTGCCTATGGTTTTGATCCATAGTTCATCATTGTGTAATAGCGAGAGTGTCTTACTAGCAGTCAAGAGATGCAGGTATTTGTTCCACTCAATATTGACTCAGTTTCCTCAAATGTAAAATGGACATCACAAAAGTTCCCCATCCCACATGTCAGAGATATGTTTTCTTTGATTTCACAACTATTTATTAAGCCCAACTATAGCTCAGAAAAAAACAGAGTTATAAACTGGTTAGGACACAGAATGCCTGGGTTTGAATCCCAGCTCCACCACTCACTTTTTAAGACTGTGGGAACATTTCTACATCTACACAATGGTACCCATCCCTTAGATCTATTGTAAGGATTAAACAAGTAAAACAAATGGACCTGTGGCTGGCGCACCTAGTAAGCACTCAATAAATGCTAGGAATCACCGATAATGTGTTTTCTGCACTGGATACTAGAGACACAAGGATTAAAACACACAGCCCCTGCCTTCAGGAAACTTGCAATCTAATTTGATATGGATTTGTGAACAGAGGAAATCAATATCATAATTCCTACAGGAGAAAGCTATGTAAGCATGGTTTGAGAAGTGCATTCTTTCACCAGGAGCAGATGAAGAAATTGAAGCTGCTTGGTTCTTCTAACGTTATATTTAGATCCATGAGATCATATATATGCTGTTGTATTATGTCTTCTTACAAAATGAACATTTTTTCACACCCATGAAAACTTTAGAAAACTTTATAATAGGACTTGAAATGAGAAGAGATGGTGTAAAAGTTAGGACTCTGATTACACGAAAAAGAAATGCAAATCAAATTCTCTAAGGCAAAAACAAAATGTTTTGCCTCCTGTAACTGAGAAATCAAAGAGTTAGCCAGCTTAACAAGATCAGTGTCTCTCCCTCTGTTCTCTACCTCTCTCCCTGTCTCAGGCTTGTTCTCACCATTGGGCTTACACCAGATACCTCCAGGCACATACTCTCACCATTAAGTAGTTCTCCACTTCCCTCAGCAAAATAAAATATGTGACTCTTATTGACCCAACTTGGGCCACATGTCCATTCCAAAGCCAATAGGAAGTTGAGGTACTTTGGTTAGATTTTGGCCACATACTCACTCTGGAGCCAGGGGGTAGGGTCATTCTCATCAGAACCCCTTGAAGTAAGAGTGGGATGGGTAGTTCCCACACTGAAAAATAATGGTGAGTTCTGTGACTGACAGAAGGGTTTTGTAATCTTTTTATTTTTTATTTTTTGAGGTACGGGGGCCAGGGATTGAACCCAGGACCTCATAAGTGGGAAGCCAGCCCTCAACCACTGAGCCACATCAGCAACCCTGAGTTGGGTCTTTTTGTTTGCTTATGGGTTGTTTATTTGTTTGTTTTTAGGAGGGACCGGGAACCAAACCTGGGACCTCCCATATGGGAAGCAGGTGTTCAACTGCTTGAGCCACATTTGCTCCCCTCAGCTATAAACTTAATAGGTGTATAAGCTAGGGTAGTGTCAGATCTTCTTGAATTTCAGTTTCCGTGCCTGAACGTATGAGTATTGAACTGAATTGCTGTTATTGTCATTCTACCTTTAGAATTTCCTAATTCTATTGCCCTACTAGTCTAGGAAAATGGCTATATATGGCATATAGAGGGACATGTGATTCTTGGAAATAAAAATTTCTATAAGAGGCAGATTTTATGGATTTTCCAAAATGGAGCTGGGTCTCAGAGCAGAACTTCCTCTTGGGATATCTTAGGTACTAGTATAATCTGATATGATTCGTTTTATATCACTCCTTCCTCTAAAGGATCCACTCCAAAACAACACTATAAAAATAATTACTGATCAACTTTCCTAGATTTTCCCTGGGACAGTATGATGAATTTGGTACAGGTACATATCAATCCCATTTCACAAAGAGAGAAACTGAGGCACAACGTTTACGTTGTAGACTAAAGTGATACAATGCAATTAATCCATTAATGGAGCTGAAGTTAAACGGAAAATCACCAACTAGCAACTTCCCAGAAGAAGCAACAAGGTGAAGTAAAAACAAAAACTCAGATAACCAAATCAGACACACAAATGGGAGATCTAACCCACAATATCAAACTCTACTAATAATTTCAAGGATACAGGTAAGAATGAGGTACTGGTGAAGCAAGGAGGGATTAGGTACCATAAATTAATTTCCCCAGATTATATTTTTTTGCCACACCTGTATGTGCCAAGGGCCCAGATTTTAATATGCATGTCCCTAAGCAATATATATGATCGGATCACTTATACAGAAGGAGCCCTTTTGATCATGAAGCATTTCTATGTTATTCTCAGTTATTTACATTATTGACTGGGCTTGTTCCAAGAGCCATATTCATAATTCCATAGATTATAGATTCATTTACCATAAGAAATCCTGGACAACCATCTTCATTCTGCTAAAAAAAACATTTCATAGAAAAGAATTCTCTGGCTGGCAAATACGATTAGTTTGCTTGCCAGGGGATCTGTCATGAGACAAGTTACCTTCTCTCTTTCCCAGGGACATCTCCCCCATAATACAACAGAATGGATCCCAGACTTGCTGCTTAACCATTTACTTGCCACCAGGTAAATCCTAGATCATAGGGGCTCAATGATACTGAAATTAAAAGTCAATGTAGGGGAGCAGATGTAGCTCAGTGGTTGAGAACCTGCTTCCCATGTATGAGGTCCCAAGTTCAATCCCCGGTACCTCCTTAAAAAAAATAAAGTCAATGTAGAACTCCACTGAAGCTGATTTAAGGAACTAGAAGGCTTATCATATTCAATGGCCATTTAAATGATTGTGTCTTGACTAACTTGATCCAAGCCCTCCTGAGCTACACTGGAATCCATCTGACTATAGACAACTACTAGATAGTTCCCAAATATTCCAGCCTTCAGGAAGCCTCCAGATTGTGGCCCACCTGTGATTGGCCCCAATTTGGAAGGGTTGCCCACATCCCTAGGAAGGGATTGCCTTATGTAAACTCAGGATGGATCATCACTTACATGATATGAGGTAAAGTGCAATAGAAAGTCTCCTGACCCCCAAGCCATCATTATCTATCAAAGGAATGTTCTGAAAATCTGTGTTCCATGTTTGTGAAATCTATTCCTTTGGGTTAAGCATTGATCTTTCTATGCAACCATCTCTAAAATACCTCAAAAAATGAGATATATTGGGTCCTTCATGCTTAGCGCAAATAAATGAATCAGAGCATCATCTTCAGAAATAGAAGATGCCCCAGAGCCATATGAAAATATCAAGTGTCCAAAGTATCTAGGAAGAGAGGTGTGGGTGTAGTAAAAGGTGGCAAAGGGCGCATAAAGGGAAATGGCAAATTCTGAAGGAAAAGTCTGATTCAGTATTGTCTATGTAAATTACTATCATCTATAGATCTTTCTCTGGCACTGAAATGTTTAACTGGGTTAGATACAGTATATATCACAGACCTAATATAAGATTTGCTAACCATACAGGTTTTTCCTGGGTTTTCAATTTTATTAGTAGTTACTATACTTACTTATTTTTAGGTAGGTATGTGGTTGCTTTATCTTCCAACAGTGCACATCATTGTGAGCTTGTGGCTCACGAATAAGATAATATTCAACCTCTGGCAAAATCTAGCCACCATCTTAATTTACCTGCCCTGAGACTATTTGGTTTGAACAGGCCTGTGGAGATACTTTCACTTAAGAAAATATTACCATCGTTCCCATTTAACAGTAGACATGGCTTAAGAGAGTATTACCAAGAGAATCAAAATTATAGCCTTGACATTTTTAGGATAATCAGGAAAAGAAGTGACACTTGACTTCTACAAGACTTCCAGATGTCCAAGAGTAACTGCTTCTTCAATGACCCATGGAAACCTCTTATTTGGGAGTGAAGCTATAGGCAGAGTAGCTATGGGAATTTGGCTGAGTCCCTTAACACATTGTTCATAAGTTCCCACTGTAAAACAGGGATAATACTACTTAGAGTTGTACCATGAAGCAATGTGATAATATATGTGAATATAATCCCATGAATATTTAACTTGTTGCCCCATTATTTTTCTGTCATTAAATAAATATTTATTGAGTGTCTACTGTGTGCCAGGCACTATCTTATGCCCTGGGAATCCAATGTAAATATGCACAGTCCCTACTTTAAAGAGCTGATAGTCTAAGAGAGGAAAGAACCAAATGGTTGGTTACAATGCAGTAGATTAAGGGCAATTGTAGAGGAATGTGCAGGGTTCCATGGGAGAAGTTATGTACACGGACTACTAAACTAGCCTTGAAAAGGTGGGCAAAGTGCAGTAAAGAATCTCAGCTGACTGGGTGAAGAGGGAAGAAGGGGCATTACAGACAGAAGGAGTAGATGCAATGACCTGAGACAAGAGAGAGCATGAGATCATTGGGGAGCTGCGAGAATGCCGGGGGAGGGGGAGAAGGTGGAGTGCTGAGACAAAAAAGTGGTGAGGCTGTGTCATGAGGACTTTATGCCATTTGCAAATGTGACCACTTGTGAGTGTCTCCTGTGGCAAAGGGGAAACATTGAAGGGCCCTAAGGAAAAAGATAACAGGGTGAAATAAAGAGAGGCAAGACTCATGGATTTGAGACAAGACAGGACTTGCTCGTTCACAAATGTTTATTGAACTATTTAAATTAGAGTGATGAACTGCTTTTAATTTACAAATTACATGAATAAAGGAGAGAGAAGTTAATCTTCCTCAGGGGTGTTTGTCAGAAGGTGAATTTTTTTCTTAGTATTCTCTGCAATTAATCTTTTAAATTACAGTTCATAAGTTAACATACATTTCCAAAGTACCTCTATCAATACCAAATTTCTCACCACGTGACATCTTGAATAGTTTCTAACACCATCTTCTCTTGCTACAGCTAGCAATGTGTCTAAAGCTTTCAATAGATGGTATTATGATTCAAAGTCACAAAGACTCTTTGGAGACTGCCATTTCACATTAGTCTAAATGGCTATCTGCTACTTGTTCTTCATGTTTCAGCTTAGATATTTGCCAGGAAGCTTTCCTTAACATCCTGTCCCAGCAATCTCAGTTAAAAGACTTTCCCAAGTGTTCCCATAGCCCCTGTCCTTCCTCTATCATAGCCCTAACCTCACTGCATGATAATTGCCTATTGCTCTTTGTTCCTGAGGGACATGGCCATGTTTATCATGTTCATTATTATCCCCTAAACACTTGATACATCTATCACAAAGTGAGCACTCAATACTCATTGAATAACCAATATACAAATTAGTGAATAGATAGGCACTGAAAAAATAGTTATTGATGAATTATCATTCCACAGTTTACAAATACACAAATGCCTACTATGTGTCAGGAGTGAAGACAATGTTAAATTTACTGTTAATGATGATGATCAATATTACTTATTTTTCTTTTACAAAAAAGTGCAATGGCATTTTAAGAAATATGCTTTCATATATCAAAAAGGGTCTTTTTAAATTATTAGTAGATAGTAAACAACATCAGCTTTCCTAAGATGGCCATCTTGGGAATGCTGAAGACAAAGGGGTTTGAAGAGAACTTAGACAAAAATAAGGCTTAATTCACTCAGGCAGGGCCACCCACAGACAGCAGCGAGAGCAGAGCATAACCAAATAAGTTCTTTCTTTTCCCTCTTACAAATTATATCCCCATTAAATCTTTTTATCTGTTTGTGTATTTCTTTGTTTATTTCTTTATTTCCAGCTTCTGTCATTAAAACAGTTCTTCTCTGTTACATCAATTATAAGGATCACTTAAGCAGTAAACTAAATCTTGTGTAATTAAAAACAATAGGTATAAGATGAGAGCCCCCGAAGAAAGCCAGGGGGCATAGACTGAAGAGGCATGGGATTGAATAAATGAGGGTTTCCTGACCCCTAGAAGAGCATGGCTAGGAAGGGGGCTTTGGCTAGATAGGAATGAGGGAGGAGATTTAGGATTAGGGGGTGTCTCAGCTTCCTAGGGCTGCAGTAACAAAGTACCACAAACTGGGTGGCTTAAAACAAAGAAATGGATTGTCTCACAGTTCTGGAGGCTAGAAGTCCATAGAAGTTGTCTATAGGCTCTGGCAATGGCTTGCTGTCAATCCAGGCTATAATTCATCTCTGCCTCTGCCACATGATTGTCTTCTCTCTGCCTGTGTCCAAATTTCCTCTCTTATAAGGACATCAGTCATATTGGATTGGGGCCCAACCTAATCCAGCTTGGCCTCATCTTAACTAATAACATTTTCAAAGTTCCTATTTCCAAACAGGATCATATTCACAAGGCGAGGGGTTAGGACTTGATGTAACTTTTGGGGGAACACAATTAATCCATAATAGCAGGGATATTTTAAATTAGTTGATATTTGAGAATATTTGTGGGCTGCAAGGTAAGTGTCAATAAAAAGGGAGTAATTGTAATATGGACAAGAGGGGGGAGAATGGGTGCAAAATGGTCCAGAAGGCTAGAAAGTTGTCTGCCAGGGGAAAGTAGATGGGATCAGAGAATACTACCTGAGAAAACATCTTGGAAATGCTTAGAGAATAGTCCTCTAGGTGCTAGTTGTGACCCACAGTTTATAGACCCATGGGGAGGCAAGAAGAGGTGGTCACAAGGGATCCAGGAACCCAAAGGCGATGGAATAAACACCTTTCCCCAGCTATACCATTTTGAGGTACGTAGGCTGTTGTGAACAAATACAACATTAAAAACGTATAGTAGATTGATTCTAAAAATATCATGTAAATGTTCCTTTTTTTCCCCTTAAAAGGAGGTCCTTATTACTCTGAAAGATTGGAAATATCTAGCAGTTAATGGGGACTTGGTGATTTCTGAGAAAGGCAATGACATAAGACTGCAGAATTTTTTGGAAGATTAGTCTGGCAGTAGTGGGTCAGCTGAATTGAAATGGGGAGAGAGTAGAGGTGGGCAAGAATCCTAAAAGCTTTGAACAACTCTTCTCAAGCATTTCACAAAGCCACACATTGCCTATACATACTTCCTTTCTCAAAATTTCCTCTCTGCTCCTGAAAGGAAACAATGCTCCTGAGTATACAGTATCAATTAAAATAGCAAATCTGTTTTGGTTTTTCAAGCCCTCTCTTTTTCTGCAGATACAATCGGCTCCAGCATCAGTACAAAGAGATCTGTACATAACTCAATCTAGTCACAGCATGCTTTGTCCTTTCTAAACTGTGTGCCAGTCTTCACTTTCTAGAATTCTGCTGGGAGAGCAGCCAAAGGCAGGCTATGACTATGGCACTTGTGGCCCCCTAGTGGGGCTACAGTAGTTCAAATTTGAAATAAGATTGCCTAAGAACAAATACAAATAAAATAATAAGCCAGAATAGGTGAATATAAGGAAGTCATGAGATGAAATGAAATATTTTCTATAAAAATCACATTGTGCAAATCAACAACAAAAACTGATGGTCAGACAATAAGGCTGAACTCAAGAAAAACTGCACATGGAGACAGTGGGAATACTGATACAAAACAAAAACCAAAAGGGCATCATAGGGAAGCGGCTGTGGCTCAATCAGTAGGGCTCCCGTTTACCATATGGGAGGCCCCGGGTTCGGTTCCCAGGGCCTCCTGGTGAAGGCAAGCCCACCCGCACAGCGTGGTTAGCTGACCCAGCAAGCACAAGCACCAAGGGGGGGATAAATGAATAAATAAATAAAATCTTTAAATAAAAAAAAAAGGGCATCATAAGGTTGCAAAGTGGCTATATGGTCTAAATATAGCTGATGAAACTGCCATCATAATTAGGGTCCCTTCCCAAAGGGCTGGAGCACAGCCTGTATTACTGAAGATCACAGCTTAGCCGGGTCCTCCATGTCAGCATGACAATTTTCTTGCTTTGCTGTCATGCAACCAGATATTTGCTTACTCAACTTTGGCACTGCAAGTTTTGTAGCCCCAAGATTTACCACTTGGAGAACGCTACCATCCTCTTGAACTTTAGTTACTTTTCAACCACAATGTTCAAAACTAACTAGAAATTCTGATAGTTAGACTTGTTATATTCTGTGTGTTGATTACTACTTTCCTTAACGGTCCTCTTGGGTCCCAATGCATAGCACACAGATAGTTATCAGTGAATCGTTGATAGTCACCAACTGTACACTCCAAGGAGCAAAACCTCCAGGAAACCCAGGAGTTGCCAAGTCACACATGGGTGAGGCTTGCAGCCAAAGGCCATTCGTCTTTATCGCTGTCCTACCCCACACTCCCCTCACTCCTCATCGCTCACTGGAAACTTGGTCTTCACCTTCAGGATCCTACTTTGTTGAGAGAGATAGAAATCTGTCCTTCTAGAATTTCTTATTCTCCCATTTAATTCACACCAACAAATCATTCTTCCAGTCTGGAAATTCTTCCTCATCTCTAACCTAAATCTCAAGAGGTTTTGTTCAGTCTATTTTCTCTGAATCTATCCTCAGGAAATATATTAAAGATGCCCACAGTCTTATGGAAGAGCCCTCTCTGTCAAAGAAAAATTAAGTTTGCTGCTGATCTTGGAGAATCAACAAATTTCACAGCTAGTAGTAACATTGGAAATCATCTCAAGCAGCTGCCCTCCTGTTTTCACCCTGTCCTCCCCAACACCTGTAACTTAAGACATAAAGAAAATGAAGCCCCAAAACTAGCCCAAAGACACATAGTGAGGGAATCAAGTTTTATCACTGCCCATACAATTTCTCCCTGGTTCCTTTAACATTGCCTTGTGTAATTCCAGCTACAAATCATCTGAGTCTCTGGTAAATAACAACTTAATGCACAAGGAAGCTCCCTTACCTGAGGGAACTGAGATACCATGACCCTATAAGGAGTGGTGATAGCTGTGGCAAACTGAAGCTCATATGCCCAGTCTAAAGGTGGAGTGGTTATAGTCATCCTCCTTGTTCAGATCGAGAAGTTATGAGCCAAATTGGCTAAATGGCTTATCCATAGCCCCATAGCTAGTCAGCAGTGGAGCCAGATTCTGAAGCCAGTCCTGTCTCCAAAGTCTACCTTGGTTGGTGTTAAAAACAAAAATTATACAGAATGTGTTTTTAAAAGTTAGCAAAATTTGTTCCAAAGTATTAATATACTCTATTTGTACTTAATGCTTCAAACTTTACGTTGAAGGTAATCTAAATGTTGTCTTTTTTAGCCTATAAGACTCGGGAGAACAGAAATCACATTTTTTAGAAGAATGCCATAGGCAAATGCTATATTCTATTGGTCTGCATTTGACCATGTTAAATATAAAAGGATCATTTTCTCCAGTGTCAATATGCTCTGCTCATATTTATCATTAAATTAATCTTACCTTTTAAAGCACCTAGCCGTACTGCTGACCCAGATCCAGTTTCTATTCCATCATTACGGCCCTTCTGCCACATTTCACATAGCTTGACTTTTGCCTTCTCATTGTTTTCATTTCCCCTGCATAATTACACTACCCTTCATTGTTGATGTTTCCAACCTCTCCTCCAAATTAATAGGGTCACTGTGGATTCTGATCCTACTCCCCAAGGATCTAGAAACCTGATGAGTCTGTTTTGCTAAGTTTTGGAAAATGTCTGTTACTAGTGGACATATTCTAGCCAAGGCTCTTTTCATTACACGGGACCCAAATTCTCTCATGCTGGATCAAGAAAGTAAGGGAGTTTGTTCAGATAATGTGAGGGAATCTCATATTTTCCAAGGGTGGCAAAGTAAAATAGAATATTATTTCCAATGTTTTAGTATGCTTTATATGTACTTATCCTTTTGTATTCAATACCTCAATCTTCTTTATCTTCTTTATGTGGTAATTCATCTTAGTGTTATTTTATATATATATAAATACTATAAGCTTATGTAGAACAAAGCTGTTGTTACTTTAGATGAGTGCCAATACAAGTCTGATGAGGACTAGAGGTGGGAATTGAAACAAAAGTGAGTCCCAATCTCTCTGGGAAATATGATCTTTTCCATTTCTGTCTCCTCATCTCATGGTGCTTCTACACCTTCTTCATCATCTTTTAGCACCTTTATTATCTCTTCATCATTTCTGAGCATCTTCTTCATTTTTCTTTCTCCCAGCAGGCTTCCTTTCCTTGTAGATGGCCCAATATTTGCCCCCTCAGTTTCTTGGTCTACATGAAGTCAAAGCTCCAGGGTTCAGAACCAGCCACCAACAGCCTCTCTTTTCTTAGTTCCAGTTCTCAAGAATCTAACTGGTCTTTTGTCAGCCAAGGAATCCCTTGGCTGAGAGTCCATCCCTGGTTCGGTTCACTGTGGTAGGGAGTGGAGGAGGAGAGTGATGTTATGTTACATGGGGCGGCTCCAGACAGCAGCTGTGAGCACAGCAGTTTCTCTAGAAAGGTCCAAAGCAGTGTAGTCAATACAATGTATTTGGTACAAGCCCTTGCCCCAGCATATGCTAGATGTGTGCAAATACCTAACATGTTGCAGTATCCACATTAAAGCCATAGTCACATTTACCTCAACCCAACAGGAGACAATCCAAAGTCACATCTGGCTAGTCTGTCCTGAGGTGATGCCGTGGAGCTATTTTTCTCAAAGTGAAGCCTCTTTCTCTTGTAGCTCCATCTCACGGTTCTGCAACCTATGAACTCAATAGTAAATTTAATCACCATTTCAAATATATTAACAGAGGAAAAATAGGACACTTACCCAAAAAAAAATTAGTTGAGTGGGAAGAGAAAGACTACATGATGGCACCTGTTTAAAGCATATACAGCAAGCTATAGCAGAAACTCTGCTCCTCCCCAACTCATCCCTAATATCGTACAGCATCGGGGTCCCTTATTGGCATTGGAGGTGAGAAGATCATATTATCATAAGTTATAGGACATATACATCAGCTATTGACACTTCCTTAGCAGGCTAGTGAGTGGCTTTAAATTTGATGTAAAAGAAAGACTGTCCACTGGAAGGATTTCCCTTCTCTATTGTCCATCCATGAGGAGGCTTGAGTGAGGATTCCCACCTCTCTAATACCATATAATTCTCTGCTTTTATAGGTCTAATATATTCTGGAGCTTTGATTCAGACTTGGAATTTGCTTGAGACATGAACTTCCCTGAAGTTTTGGGCTTAATTGAAGGCCTTTATATCTTAGCTCTTAGGTCAGGTCCCCTGAGCTAAGGAGCACCTGAAATGGAGAATTCTTGTTCAAGGGATTCACTGGGGAGGTGCTCTTAGGAGACAGGCAGGGATACAGGAGACATAGTATATAGCCTCCTGGACAAGGTGGCTTTTGTTTGTCTGAGGGCAATTATCCAGACAGAAACCCAACAGCATCCACTCAGTGTTTTAGGTCAAACTCTCAAGAAAGAATTTGAATTGTTGCAGGGTAGGAATATATTCACCTGGCACTTAGCTTGACTCCATCTAGAGACCGTGGGTAGGGCAGTGTTCCTAGAAGAAGTTGTGAGCAGAGAAAGCAATGAAATCTTCAAATATGTGAAATACACAAATTTTTAAAATGTTTCTTTTACATCTATTTTGTGCATAAGACTGTGGAAGAAAAATAGCACAGAGTTTCTGACTTTGAAGAGATTTTAATCTAATTGGGGAGCAAGATATCCCTACCCTAAAAAATAAAAAGACATGAAATGAATGAGTTAGATGAGTTTGTCAGAAAATAAATACCATGGAATTTCAGAAGAAATTATCAATGCACCGTGGAGGATAGATGAGAATATGGAATCATTAGGGGCCTGTGTTTGCTCTGTTTAGGAGTCTGTGTACAGTTGTTTTCTACATGAAGGATAATAGAAGCTTCATCCAAGATGTAGAGGGATTTGATCTGAGATCTCTCTAGCAAGACCCTGACAAACTTAATGAGTAATTGCACATAATATATTGAGAAAGCGAGAGGCGGTAAGATTTCTAGCTTAGGAGACAGAGTGCAAAAGGGGAGCATATTTGAAAAAGAAAGTAATGAATGAGAATATTCTCGCTGACCTGATTTTGTGATAATCGGGGTAGGCTAAACATTCGCTATATTAGAAACCATTCATGTGTCCCCAGACCTAGTTTTTCTCCCTAGGTCTGGTTTTTAGAAGGCTGGTGATAAACTAAGCCTGATTTATTATATGACCATCCTGTATGGGAAATGACTGTAACTCTAGGTATCTTTGGTCAACCTTAAGAGCTATAACAAGAGTGCGGATGTAGCTCAAATGGTTGAGCATCCGTCTTCCATATGGAGGGACCTGGGTTCGATCCCTACTACCTCCCAGTAAAAATTAAAAAAAGAAAAAAATAGAAGGCCCATGGGCCACCAGGCCCCGTCGCCAGGCCCCGCAAGCAGGTGAGCCCTCCAGGCCCCATGCATGGGTGAGTCCCCCAGTCCCCGTGCACGGGTGTGCCACCAGGCCCCGCAAGCCATGCAGCAAGACAATGACATAACAGGAGAGTGACACAAGGGAGAGCCAAGACAAGACACACCGAAAAACCAGAAGCTAAGGTGGCGCAGGTGGTAGGATGCCTCTGTCCCACATCGGAGGTTCCGAGGATGGAATCCCAGTGAAGACGGAGGGGAAGGATGAGAACAGAGGGCTGGAAATGGACACAGATAGTTGCCCAGCAAATGAATGCAAAAATGAGGGGGGTAAAAATGGATAAAAGTAAATAATAAATAAATAAATCCTTTTTAAAAAGTATAGGGGAGTAAGATACAGACTATGGTTAGTAGTAATACTTTGACAATGCTCTTTCACGATTTGTTAACAAATGTTTCACAACAATGCAAAGTATTTGTGGTGGGGTGATGTGTGGGAGCCCTGTATGATGTTATGCATGTTTGTTTTGTAAGTTCACAATGTTTACTAAACACTTATTTTTTATGTATCTTCATGTATGAATGATATACTTCAATAAATTGTTAAAAAAAAAAAAAGGGAAGTAATGAATGTGATTTGGGACCTGATGAATTGGAAGTCTTAACGATAAAGCAAGGCTAAAAGTCAAGTATCAGTAACAAAAAAGATGTCATTCCAATCACGGATGCAAGAAATAATTGCAAGATAACATACAGTTCTGAGTTAAAAATCTTAAATCCTCCACGTTTTAACTGTGTAATTTATCTGAGTTCTGTTTTCCTCAGGTGTAAAATGGAAATAATATCCACTTCTCAGAGCGGCTAAAACAAAGTAGCATTACAGTGCTTGCGATATGGTATACCCCAAATAAATGCTAGCTTGTTTCCCTCCTCCTATGGCTCTTACCGCCTGAGATTTTACAGCCAACCTATGTGGCCATAGGAGAGGGACACCGACAAAGCAATGATTGGACACATCTACTCTGCTGTATGTAGGGGGGAAATACAGTGTCGTGGTTAAGAGCAAAACCTACAGACCCAGACCAGGGGCACCTTCACTAGGAGGGGTTTACAGTCTCACAAATATAGCATATCTTTATCACAACTGCATAAATTCAGTGAGTTCAGAAAAGAATGCTGACTTTACCAGTAAACCACCTTCTCCAATGGTACCTCAATTAAAATTTCTGTATTCCTGTGAATGAACCCTTAACTCTTGTAACTGGCTAATTTAATAGGTATTTTACTGAATATCCATTGAGAGTAGATTTGTAAGGGAAGAAATAGTAACAACTGACAGATTTTTCAAATTTTCATTATATGCTACATAATGTTTGGTTTCATATTAAGAAACAAGTTGTAGTGTGTTTGTTTTTCCAGAGTAGTGATCAATGTCAGTTTATGATGTTTATGGATATTTTTTGAGAACATAGAAAATTTTATCTGAAATCAGTGAGCTGTCTTGGCATTTCTTATTTTTCCTTATCCCTGATCAGTTGCTAAAATTGCTTGAAATGTCATATAAAGACAAAGAATTCAGGCATGCAATGGATATTGACATATATTTTTCACCAACATTTACTGCCCTTTTAGGTCAATACATTTTGATGTTTACTTAACAAGTCATTATAATTTATTTCAGTTTAGATTTAAATTGTCAAAATTTTGCCTTTTTTATGAATACAAAACTATTGCCAGAGTATATTAACATATATGTCAACAGTAGTTTCCTTGGGAATTAGAAGTGTCCTGAATTATTATGTTTTCTCAAAATAATAGAAGCATATTTGAAAATGACCCTTTGTCTTTCTCCCCTTCATCTCATGTGCCCTTATTTCCTTTAAAGAGCTATAATGTCTAGAAAGCTGTATAAACAATTAAGCTAAATCATTTTGTAAGCGGTTCTATGAAATGCAAGAGTGATTTTTTTCTTAAAGTCCAAATGTGTAACTCAGCTTACATGAGCATATAAGCATATTTTGCTTAAATTACATTTCCATCTGACAATATTAATTTCATCAAAGAAGCTTAGTATAAAATTAATTATAGCTATCATTTATGTTATTTCATCTTCTCCTTCCATTGAAGCTTCAATGAGAATTCATCAACTGAAGGGCATGATTCACATTTTAACAACAATAATAAAGAAAATAACCAAAAATACATTTTTCCTCCTACAAGAATTCTGTGACTAAAGACTTATCTCTTAATGTCATTCAAAATGTAATAACATATTTTGAGGTTCAGGGGAAATGCTTCCAATGGGTATAATGAGAACACATATAGTAATATTCTCCTGCTGACATAGAACATTTCAGTTTCATTGACTTTGGTGAATAACCTCTTTTGATTGTTTGAGAAACAAGTTCCAAGAAAGAATCTGAACAAGCATTTAAATGCCATTCTGTTGAGCATGAAGACAAGAATCTCTGCTTATATTCACTCACCATTTCCAGAACACTAAGATTTGTAAAGAAAATAACCTCCACACTTCAAAAATCTTCCCCATCCTATCTCCCCATGAAAGCTCATTGCTGACAGTGGAGTATCTCCCTGCATGTATCGGCCATAAGGCTTTATTCAGGTGGCAGGAATCATCAGAGCAGGCAATAACACCCTATAACTCAGATGTCCAACTAAGGCAAGAGAATCCTTGGAAAAGACAAAAAGACTTTCTGAGGTAAACACAAATATGGATAATTGTAAAGGAATCAATTCCCACATACTCAATTTCCATTTGTACTTTATCCTAAAACAAACCTGCCTGGGAATTGTGGAAGTAGGACCCTGACTCCCTTTTCACAGTTTTCCTTCACTGCAGGGATCCCCCTTCAGGAAAAAAGGCTCTCCCCCAACATGAATCAAACTATGGTGTAAAAATTTCCACAGTGCCAAAGAAAGGGAAACTTCCAAATACTGATATAGGGGAGGGCTGCTTTGATTATCATGTCCATTACATTGTCAAATTTCTTTTAACAATCTCGCCTTTTCCAGTCCCTAATCTTGTCAAAGAACACAGCACTCCTGAGGCAGGGTCCTGGGACAGCAAGCAAAGAATGTAAATAAGAATCGAAAAAGTGGCACCTCATTCCATCTAGGTGACAATACATGACAAGATTCCCATGCCTTACCTATTTTTCTTAGAATATTTAATATTAGGAGAGAACAGCATGCTGAGAAATACCAACTCGCTGCAAAGCCAATGTCTCTGCATTTTCACCCTTTTCAGTAACAATACATTTGGCATCAAGATGTGTCAGTCAGACATTTCTGGTGTCTCAGCTCCCATATTCTAGGCCCACCTGTGCACTTTAGCCCATCAGCTGCACACAGGTGTAACCTCAGCTGCACCTCGTAGCTCTCACTTTCAACCTCAGGGAGTTTCTGCTGCTGCCACATGGAACCCCCACATTCTGGAAGTGAGATGGAGTGTTAACCCATGAGGCAACTCTTGACTGACAGGAACGATCCTCCTCTAAGACAAATACTCCTCTAATATATCCCTTCGGTAGGCAGTTCCTCAAAGGGTCCTTCACAAGACTGAGCTGCTAATGTCCCCAGCAATGCCCAGCCCAGGAACGTCCCCTTGGATTGGCTTTCCCTCCTTCCCGCTTTCAACGCTTCCTATCTTCCACACCTGTTGCTTGAAATCAATTCTCAAAATAAGCAGCCTGCAGCAGGCCCTTGTTTCAGGCTCTGCTGTTGGGGAGAACCCAGGCCAGAGTATTTCAGTTGCATATTTGCACGATTTCAGGGAGGAGGTAAAAATTTCCATGATTACTTCTCTAGAAGGACAGATTATATTTCAGTAAAACGAATATGTGGGTGATAGGCAATTTAGTGTTTTATATTTCCTTATATTATTCAGACAGATTGAAGAAACATTTTTATTCAACTTTACCAAAGTATTATTAGATACTATAAATACATATTCATTTTTTTACTTGGACACAAATCTCCCACTTGCCTGTATCAGCTACTTCTAAATTCATTTATTCCAGATAGTTGTAGATTTAGGAATAAAATAATGGGATTATGTTACAGGTTTCTATCATAAATTATGTACTGCAGATAGGGAATGCATCTTTTAATTCATTTAATACATCTCTTATAAGCAGTACAATTAACAGTGGCCATAAGGTTTTTTAAGCCAATTTTTACAAAAATATGAACTTGTACTCTTAAAAAACAGAACATCATTTAATTAAAATTAGTCCACTTATCAGATTCAAATCTGTTCTATGCATAATTATAAAAAATAGTTTTCTACCATGAAATAAAATTATAATTTATCTATGTATGTATACAAATTCTCAAGTATCATGCCTTTAAAGACCTTTGAGATGACTTCCTAGATAATTGAAATTTGGCATTAATATGTAGATTTTTGTTCAGAAATGGTGGGAAAATTCCTAAAGTATGAAATGCCCAATTTTATGAGTTTATTTTCCATCTAATTTTAGTTCCATAAACAACATGCCTCTACACTAAAGAGTAGTAGTCATAATAGTCAGTTGATAAATTATATTAATATGTTTTTAATACATTTCCCAAATATTGAGAAATTAAATTATCTTAATGACTGTTTAACAAATCCTTTTGCAAATCAGATGCTTTTGAATTCTTGATTTTCTACAAAATTAAATGAGGTAATTATCAAGTCATTAGCTGCTAATTAACAAAATATTTTTGTTATAAATTATTATATTCTTTTTGGCATGCAACTCAGAAGGATTTCAAATAACTGAGTGATATTTCTTTGTCAAGACTCCTTCTATTTCCACTAACTTTTCTCGGTACCTACAACTAAGCTTAAAAAGAAAGAAAAAATTGAAGTTGAACTCTGTTGCATGCTAGTGACAAATAACATCCATTTTAGATGCATAAACCGATTGAGGAAAAAAGTCATACATCTCATCATCCATCTCATTAAGAGATGCATTTCCAATAAAATTTTACATTTTATATTTAATAATCATCAAATTTTGTAATACATGTATGTCCTTTTCATCAATTTTGTGCGACTAATAAATTTAATTGATATGAATCCAGAAAAAAATTGTTAGCAATTATAGATGTTTTCAAGGATTAAAAATACTTTAATTTAAATGTATACATATAATTTTATTGTCAGAGCAGAGTGCCTTCAGGAAGTGATTTTAGTGGTCCAGGCATGAGATGATAAGGTGGCTTTAGACATGGAAAAAAAGGGACAAAGCTCCAAGATTTCTAAAGACTCTGAGATTTTGAGTTTGGGTACCTGGGAGAACAGTGACTTGGGTGATGAGATTATGATTAGGCCATTGCTAGTATGAAGCTAAAGCTTTTCAAGGAAATTCAGGACTAGAAATGAGGCTCCGGAGTGTTCCACACAGTCTTAAAAATGAGGAAGCTGAGCCAGGAGGGGGTTGGCGGTCAGAGAGTTACAGGAGGAATGAGTGAGCTTATCACCTGGTTTCTTAATGTTCTTTCTCCAAACACTTCAACAATCTTGGACCAAACTTTCAGCCAGGCTCCATCTACATGTGATGGTCATCTCTGCATTTGGATTATTAATAGCCTTTGACATTCTAATTTGAAAGGTTATTGTGATTTTTTTCTTACCTTACACAACATTCATTGACTAAAAGCTTAAGAACCAACTGTTCCCAGATTCCTCAGGAATCCTGCAGCTTCACTGTTCTAAAGAAGAAGGTGCCAATTTTGCTATATCTGTGTGGCTATTTGGGATTAAATCCTTCCCCAAGAGTCGAAATGCTAAGTCACAAGCACTTCCCTGCTTTTAAAAATGATTGATTCTTCAATTCCAGATCTGAGGGGTTGATGCTTTTTATACAATTTTATGCTTTTCAAAATATATTTTTATAGACATGCACATTTCTCTATGCATTTATATACCATGTAACTCAAGTTTGTAATGCATTTTTTTCTTCTACCCAGTGACTTAGGCTTTTTTATCAACTTCTGAACATTGTTGCCTCACATGTTTTCTTTTCCTGCTTTTCTTTCTCGCTCTCTGTGATAATCCTTTGCTTTGACTTCTTATTCCATTTACTTAATTTAATTAATTGTACATCCACCTATATTTCTTCTAACTTCTAGTATAGCTTCATTCCTCTCCCAAGACCACATACATTTTAACCTATCACTACCTCCATCAAGGAGAGAGAAGGAGGGAAGGAGAAAGAATAGGAGGGTGGGAGAGGATGTGAGAGAGAAAAATAGAGAGAGAGATCATCAACAATGAACAATGACAGTTCTACATTCCTCTCCATTGTTGAGCCATTCAAAGGCCCATTCAGCTATATGTCCTTCAAACCAATTTTGCCTTATTTAGGCAAAGACATTTACTGATGACATCCATCCATACACATATTTCTCTCTTATTGTTACAGGGATGAGTTATGCTTTTCTGTGCATTGGACTAGAACTAATAGAAAGGTGGTATTATAAATTATTACTTTTATACTACATGAATCCATCCTTCACAAGGTCTTGACTAGGCTGAAGTCCTTCCTATACATAGAAAATAACCCCCTGCAAGGCTTTGCCAGTGCTACAAAATGGTTTCTTGAGTTTTCAGTATTTTTTAGGAATGTGAAAGTAGTCTAACTGCAGTATCTCAAACTCTGTATATATGCAGCTGATTTAATTATTGTTTTTAAAAGCATTCTAAAGTAAATTCCATGGAAATTATTGAAAATGATAATATGAACTTAGTTTTGATTTTAAAAATCTTTATATTACATTTGTAATAGCTTTAAAATTAATTTTAATTACGGAATTTTAAATTTGATTTTTTAACATGTCATACTTTCCAAAGGTGACACTTTTTGATAGCCTTAAATTTATTCTCTATTTCTATAAATGTTTTAAATTGTATACTATTTTTTACATAGGAATCATACGATCTTAAACACTTGCTAACTCATTCTGTTTGTTTCTCTTTGGAGATCAAGAGAATTAATTTGTCTAGGAGCCAAGAACATTCAGTAGAGCTGATGAATTTTCAATGATGCATGCTCAAAGGCCAACCCATGCAAAATTATGAAATATTCAAAGTTTATCTCCATTGCTTTGGCCTCTTAGTTTTGATCATTTCTCCTAACTTTAAGATAATCCCTCATTTCCCTGCCAAGTGCCCACAAACTTCATGCCTGTTATAACTGTCTTTTGGAAAAAATATTTGAGACAAATTAACATTAAAGTATAATTGTTTTCATGGCATGGACATTGGGGCAGGGTTGTTCCAGTTGAGTTGAAGATAAATCTTTCATATAAAAGATTGAATCTTCTACATGAGAATTTCAGGGGTAAAAGTGGAAAAGGATGTTTCAGTGTGGAGGAATTTCCTGTCCTTAAAATTGACCTAGAGTGTCTAGGTCATTAGCCAGTGGTACAGGCTAGTGTACCCTCCATGGGATGAAACCACTTCTGTGGAGGAGACCAAGCCTGCACACCTCGTCCCTTCTGGGTCTTGGAGACCTTTGCAAGCCATTTAAACTTAACCCTGAGACAATACAGGGAAATAATTGTAGGTTTTGATAGGGCCAGATTTATGTTCTAGGAAGGTGATTCTAATTTGTGTTCCAGAAAGGTGATTCTAGCAGCAATGTGAAATTAAAGATGGACAAAACAGCAGTCAGTGAGGCTGGTTAGAAGGCCTGAACTAGGGTAAGAAAGGCTGAGTGTCATTATTCACAATTACTACAAAAAAGGAAACAACCCAAATGTCCATCAACCAAGGAATGGATAAACAAATTGTGGTACATACATACGATGGAATACTATTTAGCTGTAAGAAGAAATGAAGTTGGGGTGCATATGACAATATGAATGAACTTTGAGGACATTATGTTGAGTGTAATAAGCCAGACACAAAAGGACAAATATTGTTGGTCTCACTAATATGAACTAAATACCATGAATTAAACTATAGAGTATAGGTTAGTAGAAGGCAGAATATGGGTTAGAAGGGGGAGCTGATACTAAATGTATATAGAATGTGTAATAAGGTGGATTGTAAATATGTGGAAATGGATAGAGTTGATGGTAGCACATTATAATGAGTATATCTAACACTGCTGATTTGTAAATGTGATTTGTGGCTAAAAGGAGTAGTCGAGGGAGGTTAATGTTAATTGAAAGTTAGCTAGAGGATAATCTAGGGACTGTATAATTTTAGTGGTAGATGAAGGTTGTGGTTAATAATATAAACATAAGAATGCTCCTCTATTACAAGGTGTTAAGAATATGGTGGTACATAGGAAAAATACAAATAATGTAACCTATAGACTATAGTTAACAGAAATATTGTAATTTTTTGTAGCAAAGTCAAAGAAAGTACTATATCAATGCTAAAGGTAAAAAAATATATGGGATTTAGTTTTATGAGATATGAATATGATCAAGCATTTTTTTCTTAATTTTCTTCATTAACAAGGAGACCTTGGTCCTGTCATTTAACCAATCTATGCTCATTTATGTTTCTGAACACTGGAGAAACAATTGAGTTTGTTTCTAGGATTAAATAAGATAAACATGCCTAGACATAATTTTAAAAGTAATTCCTCCATCATTTGTTAAGCTGCCTTTTATCTGTTATTTTATTTTTTGAAGTTTAAATAAAGTTTACATTGAAAGAAAGAAGAAAGAAAGAAAGAAAGAAAGAAAGAAAGAAAGAAAGAAAGAAAGAAAGAAAGAAAGGAAGGAAGGAAGGAAGGAAGGAAGGAAGGAAGGAAGGAAGGAAGGAAGGAAGGAAGGAAGGAAGGAAGAAAGAAAGAAAGAAAGAAAGAAAGAAAGAGGCTGAGGTGGAGATTAGCAAATGGTCAGGAGTGTTATAAGGCAATAGGATCCAAAGGACAGATGGGAGAGTGGTCAGAACGGGAGAAGCCCAACAATGACAAAGGAATGTTTCGTGTGTCATGCTTTGAGATGAGAACATGGGAGAATAAATAGTTTTCATAAGGGCAATAATGATTTCAGGTTGCATCTTATCATGTTTGAGATGCCTAAAGAAAGACTGCTGCCTCCTGCTGCATGGTCTGTGCACTGCCCAAATCCAGGGTGCCAGTCACCTAGACTACAATGAGAATGACCTCTCGCGGAGGGGGATCCCCAGACTGTACAAATGCTGGCACTGGCTGGAGCTCAGGAGAGACATCCGCCCTGGGTGTGAAAACTAAGGGTCCTCAGCATGTCAATGGTATTTGAATCTCAAGAGTAGATAAATCCCCCCACCCCCAAAGACAGCTTGAGGAATGATAAGAGAGCCAAGAACTCAAAGACACCCTATTGTTTACAGAAGATACAGAGTAAGAGAACCCCACCAAAGATACCAAGAAAGAGAAAGCAGTCAGAATGGAGTAATACCGTGGAGAGAAGGCTCATGGCTGCCAAGGGAAGACCTACCTGCAGTTTAGGTAAGTAGCCACAAGGTGGAGTATGAGGGTTAGAGTCTCTTCTCAGAATTGGCTGGAATTCCTACAGCTCTATGAAGCTGACATAGATTAGGGTACATATAGAACATTTGGTTCATAGCTCCTTACAGACCCATAGGCAGTGGGGGAACATATTTTCTTGGTACAATATGTAGTGAAGAGAGTATTGCTAGAGAAGAAGGGAAACTATATACTAGTCCTAACTTTACTACTCTCTAGCAAGAAGACTTTAGGTAAAACTTTATTTCGCTGCCCTCAGTTTCCACATATTCAATATAAGGAGGTGGATTCTTTTTTTCAAATCCCTTCCAAATGTGTTATTATAAGATTCTACATAAGGTAGGAGAAAATAGCACAGCACACATCTGGGCCTGACAATTTGTTAGGTGTTAGAGATGAAAAAAAAGAATAGGAAAAAAGTTAGTTCCTGCTGGGCTTTCTAGCAAGTTAGACATTCTTGTAGACTAATAAGAGCAGGTGAACTAATATCAAAGACCATGGGCAGGTGCTATCATTCAGGCACAGAGAAAAATCTAACTGCTTTTGAGTCACCCTGGACAAGGTGATCCTTGAATGAACTTTGCAGCATGAAAAGGAATCTTCAAGAGATCGTGAGGAAAGGGACTCTTATGTGGAAGAAGTAAGATGTGCACAGGCCTGGAGGTATGTGAGAGCACTGAGGGTTCAGTTCAACGTGGCTAGAATAAAATTGCATGGAAGGAAACAGATGCAACTGGAAAAGTGGGTGTATTAGCCAGCCAAAGGGGTGCTGATGCAGAGTACCAGAAATCTATTGGCTTTTAAAAAAGGTATTTATCTGGGGTAAAAGGTTACAGTTACAAGGCCCTAAAGAGTCCAACTCAAGGCTGTTTTCTTACCAAAGTCAGTTGTCACATGTTAAAAGCAAGATGGCCAGTGATCTCTGCCCGGTCTCTCAGGGCTTCCTATATCAGTCTCTGGCATAGGGCACATTTCTTTCCCAGCCTTCTCAGCTGCTCAGCTGCTCTGTTCTCTTCAGCTGCAAACTATTAGGCAAATGGCTCATCTCTCCCCTGGGCACCAGTATCAAACGTGACAGAGCTCTCTCCTCATATCTTCTTCTGTGTGTCTTTTTTTGAAGATTTATTTTGTTTATTTATTCACCCCCACCCCCACCCCTAGATGTTTTTGCACTCGCTGTCTTGCTCTCTGTGTCCATTCGCAGTGTGCTCTCTGTGTCTGCTTGTCCTCTCTTCTCGTCTTCTCTTTTGGAAGCACCGGGAACTGATCCCAGGACCTCTGATGTGGGAGAGAGGCACCCAGCCACATGAGCCACCTCAGCTCACGGGTTTGTTGTATCTCTCATTGTCTCTCCTCTTTGTCTCTCTTTTTTTGTTGTGCCAACTCTCCATGCAGGCCAGCTTGCTTTCACCAGGAGGCCCCTGGAAACGAACCCGGAACCTCCCATATGGTAGGCAGGAGCCCAGTCTCTTGAGCCACACCCGCCTCCCCTGTGTCTTCTTGAGTGTCCATTTATATAGACCAAAGGGGGTAGGGACTCAACCCAAGCTACACTTTACTGATGTAGCCCAATCTGAAGCCCTAAATTGATTTTATCAAGTAAACTTAATTAGAGGTCCCTCACCAAATCTAATACATCACACTCAGAGAAACAGACCAGTTTACAAACATAATCCTTTTCTTTTGGGGATTCATAAATAATCTCAAACTGCCACAGTGGGCATAGACCAGAGAGATCACAGCAGATCTCATATACTCTAACAATACAATTGAAACTTATTTGGTTAACAAACACTTATAAAGAGATTCCTGTGAGCCAGGCACTATTTTTTTTTTTTTTTTTTTTTTTTTATTATGGGTAAAAATCAAAATTCTCACAATACATACAAACATTTGCAAAATGATATATAAATATATATGCATATATGTGTATTTGCTTACAAAAATGTTATTTATATATATATATATACACATATATTTTA
>JAKSZT010054515.1:8900641-9303693 GCA_026826555.1 Tolypeutes matacus | reverse complement strand
TCCCAGAGGGAAATGAGAAATGGAGCAGTAGGAGAGTTTGAGGAAATAATGTCTGAAAATTTCCCAACTCTTATGAGGGATGTGGATGTACATGTCCAGGAAGTGCAGTGTACCTCAAACAGAATAAATTCTAACAGATCTACTCTGAGACACATACTAATCATATTGTCAAGTGCCAAAAATAAGGAGAATCCTGACAGCAGCAAGAGAAAAGAGATCCATCACATGCAAGGGATGCTTGATAAGATTAAGTGCTGATTTCTCATCTGAAACCATGGAGGCAAAAAGGCAGTGGTATGACATATTTAAGGTACTAAAAGAGAAAAAAATTGCCAGCCAAGAATTCTGTATCCAGCAAAATCATCCTTCAAAAATGAGGGAGATTAAAATATTTGCAGATAAACAGAGATTAAGGGAATTCATCAAATACTGAAAGGAGTTCTGCAGGTTGAAAGGAAAAGAAAGGAGAGAGAGGTTTGGAGGGATGTGTAGAAAGAAAGATTATTAGTAAGGATAACTAAAAGTTTAAAAATGAAATAAAAAATAAGATATGACATATAAAAGATAAAGATAAAATGGTTGAAGTAAATACTGCCTTTACAGTAATAACATTGAATATTAATGGATTCAACTCCCCAATTAAGACACACAGATTGTCAGAATGGATTTTTAAAAATACATGAACCATCTATATGCTGTCTACAGGAGACTCACCTTAGACTCAGGACAATCTATCAAGAAGAAAGAGCAGTCATAAATATTTATTCACCTAACAAGGGTGCCCCAAAATACATGAGACAAAAACTTGCACAACTGAAGGGAAAAATAGTGGGGAACTTCAATATACCACTTAAGCAATAAACAGAACATCTGGACAGAGGAACAATAAAGAAACAGAGATTTTGAATAATATATTAAAGAAACTAGACCTAATGGACATATACAAAGTCCATACTTTTTCAGTTATGCCATGTTGTTTCTAATAATTTAAGAGGAGAAAGCTAATGTTTATTGAGCACCTGCAATATGCCAGATACAAATTCATTTAGTGCTTAACACAACCTAAATAAGGCTGTTAGGAATAGTTATCCCCATTTTTATGCAAAAACTAAAGCTCAGAATGGTTAAGTACTTGCCTAACGTCACATGGTTTGTAGGAGACAGATCAAGGATTCAACCCCAAGACTGGCTCCAAAGCTCTTGCTTTCTAGGACATCATACATAGCATTTTATATGGCTTCACTTAAGAGAACAACTTTATGAGGTGGGTTCCATTAATATTCCCATTTTATAAATGAGAATATTCAGGTTTAGGGAAGTTAAGTTGTCCGCAGTTTATTAAATGTGTGAAAAAGGAAATTAAAACCAGGCAGTCTGGCTTCAGCACTCTAAAGCATTTAATGTACTATCTGCCCAGAAATACTTAAGAATCTCTGTTCTAGAGACAGCATAGGAGAAATTTCCTTAGGTATACAAGATAGAAAGTGTAATTTAAAAAGAAAGAGAGAGGGAGGCGGCTGTGGCTCAATCAGTGGGGCTCCCGTTTACCATATGGGAGGCCCCGGGTTCAGTTCCCGGGGCCTCCTGGTGGGGGCAGGCCCGCCCGCACGGCGTGGTTGGCTGGCCCCGGCGAGCACGGGCAGCAAGGGGGGGATAGATGAATAAATAAATAAAAATCTTAAAATAAATAAATAAATAAATAAATAAATAAATAAATAAATAAATAAAAAGAAAGAGAGAGAACAGGAAATGATCCTATCTGTTAAACTGGGATTGGTCGTTGGAATATGTTCAGCAACAAATATTATGTACAAATTTGTACAGAAGTGTCCATTAGCAACTTGTTTCATTCCTTTTAATTGCTGTGCTAATAAAACCTTGCAGCTCCAGAAGGAAAGAAGAAGGCTTCTGAAATTGTATGAATAGGAAATTGTTCAATGAAGTGTGTGGGTGGTACTAAGGCATTTAGTATCTGCATCTTGGGATAAGCTGACTCATGCTCAGTGTTCCAGGTCAGGAGAGAGCTCTGCCAAATGACAAAATGGACCATCCTTCATATGTGAGACCAAGGTGATTGACCTGCTACCTGGAGAGCAGGGGATTGGAATTGCCAATTCAGTAGTGGTGATGGAGCTGCACATTTCTCTGAGTGCACTCACAAGCTCCTCTGGCCTAGTATGAGTAATGACAAGTACCTTGGAAGGCACTGAGATCCTAGGGCCAAGTTGCCATGACATACGAGATAAGCAACAACCTTAGCCACCTTGGAGCCTAAGACAAAGAAACAGCAGGATCCCATGCAAAACCCTGTGAATGCGTGACCCAGTTTCTCTCCAGCTTTGTCTGTGCAATTAAGGGAAGACATAAGAAACTATTTACAAGAAGCTGTGTTTTTAATGTCAGCAACAGCTCGTGTTTCCAGGAATAGGATTAAACACAGAGCTCAAGCAGAGTGCTCTAAACCTGGTTTGAGACAAGTTCTTTTTATGGGTACATATTAGATTTATATGCCTCCAACTTCTGTGGTTAACAACAAGGCCATCCAGCATGAATGCCCTTATAGTGAGACAGATGCAATATTTCCTTCTGGTGGGAGACAAAGAGGCAGAAGGAGGGTGAGCCGGTCTTATTATGCAAAGAAGCTATAATAAAGGCTGCTTTTCACCACCATTTGAGAAGATGAATAGTGAATGAGGGCATGCAGAGGACTAGATGCCTATTTACCTAATAAAACCTGATTAAGAGCAACAGGTGCACTAGCATATAAACTACCTTGGAGTCATCACGAAATTCTAAAGAAAGCTGCGTCAAATTGCAAATGATATGATTTCCATCTAATGATAGTTATTCATTATACAGGGAAGATTGCAATAGGTCCATAAAATGGGTATTTGCATCCTCATTCTTCAGTATTTCATGCCATGATGATAAAGCAATAATGACAGAATAATAAACAAGCTTTTTATTTATTTATTTGCCTCATTGAAAACTAGACTTTGAAAGTCAAGTCACAAAGTTCAGAGGAAGTGGACTTCTAAAACATCTGCAAGTGGCAAGCAGAGAAATCAGGGGTGAGAAGAGCAAGGAAGAGACCAATCAATAGATGAAAAAACTTTTGTCTGAGATACACTCCTAAAATTATGTCACAGAGCAATTTGCCCTTGCTGATGATAACATTTTGTTGATGTGTTCAAAAGTGTCCAACCCCTTTGAAAGAATGACGGTTCTTTAGGTAAGGTGGGGGTGGGGATGGGGTTACTGAGAGGGAACACATGGGTCCAACACCATATACACAGTCCCACCTCCCACTTCACGACTGCTCAAGGCTCCACCCACCCATGAGGCCCAAGTGAAGAGCAGAGCAAGCCAGGCTGTGGCAGAAAAGAGTACGTAGGAAAGAGAGAGCGGGAAGAATTGAGATCGCCAGCAAGGAGAGAAGTGGGAAGTGGGGAAGGTGAGGCAGGAGGGAGTGGTACAGGAGAGAAGGCAGGGAGCAAACCAACCCACGACCACACGTGTGCCAAGAGGCAGCGGAGAGTCTTATCATGATAATGTGTTAGATTATACCCCATAAAAATTATGGGCAAAATGGGCCAGGAAAGTGTGTATGTTTGATGAGCCAGGGATAGAGGAGTAGCAAGGTTGACTTACCTGGAATCCTAAAATAACCCTCTCAAAAAACTCTGCCCCCAAGTACCCTGTTTTATTTAATGCAACATAAATCTCCATTTCCCAGCCATCCAGCAGTGTACCTGCACACCTGCCTTCCCAGTACTTCTCAAGGCTTTCAGTTTAATGTTTTGATAGATGTATTTTTCAAAACATTGGTGTCTTGATTACTTATGACTCACTGTTTTTTTCCTAATGAATAGGATGGAGTAAATACTTTTTTCTATTTCAAGAAAATGTGATTGATTACCTACTCTCAATTTTTCTTTGAATACTGTTTCTGAAAACAAAGGCAAAGGTGTCATGGGAGTTTTTAAATAATATTATTGGCATACAGATCCTATCTCGTGGAGTTCATCTGGTTAGCTATATGAGGGTGGAAGCCAAACTGGAAAAAAAAAAGATGATGGATATACATGGAACATTCATTTAGTTAGATTCCACTAATTCAGAAATTGTGATAAATCTACCCTTGAGAAAATTTACATTTCATCTATTTTAAGAAATGGTAGGCAAATTAATAATGTAAAAGGGTTGAAGAAAAAATTGTTTAACCTATTGAAGCAAACAACCCCTCACCCTGCTCAATAACTACTCCATATGTCTGAGTTTCACATGGGCAGATTGGAGCCTATTTTTCATGAACACAGTCTTGAACTGTCAGTGGTAAACTTTCTTTTTAAAAATTTGGATCATCACTGTTTTATTGATAAAACAAAGCAAAACAAAACTCAAGTTAGATAGAATTTTTTGTTAATTAAAAAATACCCCTAATTTATATATAATATGTACATTGCTATGTTCTGAGATTAAATTTGTATTTAGCTTGCAGTTTTCTTATCCTGGAAGCCGGGGTGTTATATCCAAAGGAACAAAGTCAGTTTGCTCAGGATCCCTGACCTTTGAATAGATGCCTGCAGATTAAAGGACTGATTCATTTTCTGAAACACTACTTTTTATATTCACATGGATGGAGTATTTTCACAAAAACAAGTGTCAGGATCATTCAAGGTGATTATATTTCCCGTGTAAGAGGAACAACCAAAAAGAGTCCAGAGGTATGGCCAGTCCAGATGCCATAGTTATATGGCATCACTTGCTACACCTTCCCTCCTTAAATATGAGTCAAGAGAAACCACCACGCCTTTGATTAAACTTGCCACTAGCTCTTCTCTGTCTGCATTCACCAGCCACTTACTGACCTATCTAGGTTCTAGAAAATGTGCACAATAGTTAAAAGTTTCCCCAAGTTACTCCAAATATAAGAATTCAAAGAAAGGAAGCTGAAGTCTTATCTCTATCCCACAAAGTTTTACCTTGACTCACTCACACCCCGTCCATTGATTCATTCACTCTATGAATATTTCTATTTCTATTTTACTTTTACAACATAGTAATCGGAAAACAAAAGATTTGGACTCCCTTCCCAGTAAGCCATGTGTGGTCTGTGGGTTCTGGGGTTGAGAATGGCCGTTGGAGCAAGATTTGAGTGGCAGCAAGCACAGCATAAGACAGTATATAAGAAAGATATAAAAACAGATGTGCCTATTTTTCTATCTCTTTTATGGGGAAGCAAAATTGGGTGTGGAGGGAAAAAATACTTCTCTATGAGGAAGATCCAGAAAACATTTAGAAGGCATGGTAGTTTAAGTGGATTAGAAAAGTTGTTTCAGCTTCAGAAAAATGTGAGTTCTCCATGTGAGAGTAACATAGTAAGCAAGGAATGAACACGGAGACCTGGAAATATGGGGTAAGGTTAAGACTGACTTGGGATTTAGGTACATGAAGGGAAAGATTAGCAGGTGAGTGTAGAAAAGTAGACTTGTATATTCAGTCCATAAACATTTGTCAAGAATCTGTTATGCACAAGACACTCTACTAAGTACTGGGGATAAAAACATTGTATAAAGATTTTTCTACCCAAAGCGACCCCTGTAGGCCAGCAGCCTTGGCATTATCTGGGTCTTGTTAGGAATTGATTTCAGACCCCACTCCAGCTCTAGTAAGTCAGATTATGCATTACAACAAAATTCCCAGGTGATCCCTATGCATATTTAAGTCTGACAATCACTGCTCTAGGCACTGTCCATATTTAAGAAGCCTACAATTCATCAGAGGAGACAGAAAAGGAAATGGAAAAAATGTACTACAGTATGATAGATACTTTGAGAGAAGTAAAGAAAAGTGGTGTGCTGAGGTAAGCAAATCAGATTGGGGAGATGTGACAAGTGCAGCTGTGAAACTGTCACAAATGGTGTCACATTGTAGTCTATTAAAAAAAATAATAGACAAGAACATTAACTTTTCTCAAATGCCCATGTGTAGCAGGCACTGTTGGATCAATTATTTTATGTAATCCTTCACCACTGTGTCTTTTTTGTAAGCGACACCACCTCTTGCCTGCCCTTTGTAACAGCCTCCAACCGGCTAAGCCCCACCCATTCTGCCCCCACCCCAATCTATCAGGCTCCTGCCAGAGAGATTTCAGACTTGCCAGCCCCCACAATCATATAAGCCAATTCCTTAAAATAAATCTCTTTATATACATTATATACATATAATTTATGTATCTCCTAGATATCCTATATGTCCTACTAGTTCTGTTTCTCTGGAGAACCCTGATTGTTCCAGGTCTTAATTTAAAAAGACCCTCTTTAGGTGTTTCACCACTTGAAAGACAAATTTGTTCAGATAAAAGAGTTCACTCTTGCTGTCAGTAGAGATATGTGAGTGTGGAGGAGTCTTCCCAGCACCCCAAAGAGTCCCAGCCATGTCCACCCATAAGTGGAACTGCCCGTTCCACCTGCCCTTGGATGCCCTTCTGATCATTGCACCATCGTTTCAGTCGCCATAATATAATAAATGTCCCTATCTTCCTTTTTACCTACCACATAAAATCTTCATTAATGATGGATTTTAATAGACCTTGCTTCTGCCTAGCTCTCCATAATTGCTGCTTTTTGTTACTCCTCAAGCAATTGCTTTGCCACTCTGGAGTCATCCATTCTTAAGCCATGAGCTGCTTGGTAGTTCATTCTACCTAATGAATCCCGTAGGAGAGGAAATAATGGCCCCCCAATGATGTTTATGACTTATTCCCTTAACCTTTGAATATGTTACTTTATGTGGCAAAAGGGACTTCATGATTAAGGACCCTGAGATGGGAAGAGTATCCTGGATTATCCAGGAAGATACAGTCTCATCACAACGGCCCTTATGAGTAAAAGAGGGAGGCAGGAGAATCAGAGTCAGAGAGAGATGTGAAGATATTACACTGCTGCCTTTGAAGAGGAAGGAAAGAACCACAAGCCTAGGGATGCAGGCAGCAAAAGAAGCTGGAAAGGTAAGGCTCCCCAAGAGCTTCCGGAAGGCACGCAGCCCTGCTCACACCTTGAAGTTACCCCAGGGAACCCCTTCAGACTTCTGAACTCCAGAACTGTAAGCTAATAAAGTTGTGTTTTTTTAAGCCAATAAAATTGTAGTACTTTGTTATAACAGCAATAGAAAACTAGTATAAATACCTTTTATTATTTTCCTGTTCTCTGAGCCTTGTTATTGGAAATGCTATACACCACATAAAGTGATTGGAACAGTTAAATCACTAGTTTGTAAGTAGAGCCCCAATTTCTTTGTCAAACGTACTCACCTGACAGCTTTACAATTCAGTTCTCTGTTGCAGTGATTCTCATTTCTGAGAGTGCCTCCGAATCCCTTGGAGGGCTTGTTAAAACACTGAGGACTGGGCTCCGCAGCCAGCATTTCTAACTGTGTTGTTCTAGAATGGGACCTGAGAGTTTGTATTTCTAACAGCTTCCCAGGTGGTGCTGATACTTCTGGTCTAGGGACCACACTTTGAGAACCACCACTTTGCTCTTTGCCCGGGAATACCTCCTTACAAGAGAGAGGTACAACTATAATTAATGCTTTGACTGTGTGTGTGAATAAAATGCAATAGGGCTTAGAAGGGGCAGGGAGTGACGCTGAAGTGTAAACTCTGTGAGGAGAGGTACAAAGTTTGTTATTCAACATTGTACCCAGAGCACCTGGCACAGTGCCTGGAATAGAACAGTGTTCAGTGAATAGCTTTGAATGAATGTCATGGCAGCAATTCTTTGATCACATCTTCATTCAATTATTATTTATTGGTTCTTTCTTTGTACCAGGCATTGTTTTAGATGGTCTTTGGAGAAGATACATACAGCAGTGAACCATTCAAGCAAAACTCTCTCCCCTTGTTGTGGAATAAGAGAGATAAAAACAAAATAATATTTACTAAATTCTTTAAACTGAACTAAACTAAAACTAATAAATAAGTTATAAGGCATGTTTGAAAGTGATAAGATACTTTTGTGGATTTTTTTTTTAATTAAAAAATGTTTTTAAGTAAAGCATGGAGGGCAATCAGGGCTGGGGAGCAGGCTATAAATTTTAATAGTGTGGCAGAGTAGGTGTTTCCTGACACCCTCTCAAGTTCTACTAAGGTTCACAAAGAGAACCTTCACTGAGCTCCTGGCACAGTGCGGTATGCTGGGCACCAAGATGTACATGTAGCAAATACGGAGGGGACTTTCCAATCAGGAGGCCCAATAGAGAGGACGTAATTGCATCGTGCTTGCCCAGCTGTGCCCATCTTCTAGCTGTAGCTGCAGATAACACTAAAAGCATTCTTCAAGAGTAAGCGCAAGGGGACTGTGGAAGCCAGGGGAGGAAAAGCCATCTACTCTCTAATCTGTGGGTAAGTACCTCCCCATGCATTAAAAAAAAAAAAAAAAAAAAAGTTGAGAGAGAAAGAGGTTAATAATGTTTCTTACATTTTAATTTTACATTTGAATAATAGTGTCTCCTTTCATTTCCTCTTACAGGATGAAAGAGAGAGGAGCAATTTAAAGAGAGCTGATTGGACTCTACAACCCCAAGCTAAATGCTACTTATTCTTCCAAAACAAGTGGAGGTAAAGTACATATATCCTCAGGGCATCTTGAGGGAAGGAGTTAAGAAAAAGCTATGAAGTAATTTGCAGAGTTTGAAAGGTTTCAATAAAGCAATGATGGAGGTAATTAAGCTGTTGAGAAGATGCCTCCCCTTCCACTTGAAACAACCTCAAGAACTAACTTGCCTGCCCGTCCACATGACAGTACACACAGGGTAGGGAGCATTAGAGCAATCTTGTCTGACTACACGATGAGTCTGACCCAATAAAGCAGTTCTTGGTTTCTATTCAAAATACCCACAAGACTAGAAATACTGGCACTTCCTTTAAAACACTCTTACAATATGTCCATGATACTTAGAGAGGTGCTTCTTGAGTTCAAGCAAACTCATTCATCCTTTTCTCTTCTCTTAATCCCGATTTTTAAATATCTGTTCTTTTCCCTAACCTACTTCTAAAACAGTGATTCTCAAGCTTTTGTGTGCATGGCATCACCTGGAGGGCTTGTTGAGACAAACTGCTGGGTCTCACCCCCAGAATTTCTGATTCAGAAGGTCTGACGTGGGGCCCGAGCATTTGCATTTCTCACACAAGTTCCCAGGTGACGCTGACACTGTTGGTGTGAGGACCCCACTTTAAGGAGTTCTAAATGAAACAGGTAACTAGTTGAAATTGCTCTTGCTGACCAATATAATAACCAACATACCTGAAGGGAATAAGAAGCGACCGCCTTAGTTTCTCCTCCAGGAAAAAATACCCAAACAGATTTAATTTTCCAATTAATATCCCTTTAATCAATTCTACTGCCCTTCCCTAAATTCCCTAGGTAAAATAATCACTCTCAAAATAGACAAATTAAAATTGGACACCACATGATAATAAGGGTCTAGTAGAGAATGAATTAAGTAGCAGTAGTCTTTCCCCAGTTATTGCAAATAGTCCAATAATTTCAAATTATCCAAGTATCATATTAGCTTTTTAGATTAAAGCACAACATTCCTTATAAAGGCCTCACTTACTATACTTACTTTAGCAAGCAAAAAATTCATTGTTCAGATTTTCTGCTTCTTTAATAAATATAGTCTATTTTCCCTTTAATATTTTCTATTAGAACGATTAATTTTTAAAATCCATGTTCCCAAACCATATTTTAAAATAAGGGTTAAAAATTATACAAAAGGAAAGCAAATTTATTTTTCTAACTGATAAACTAAAATGGAAGAGGACTCCTACAGCAACTAATAAAGCATGTCTTTTAACATTTGTAAATTCAGTAGATGCCACTTTAATACAATGTAGAAGTGTATATTGGTCCTCAGTTCATTAGTTTTAGTATGCCCTGTTAAAATATCTTACTTGCATTTTTGTATCTGCCAAGATGTCAGTTCTGACATGACTCTCTTCAGGCGAAATGTAGTTGGCCTTTCCTCATTTTTCGCTGACACAGAAAATGAACAATTTCTTAACATCATTTAGGATAATGCTATCTGAATCATAGCAAGTTCAAGTATAAATGAGGTGCACATGTTAAGTCATCTGCAGAAAGGTACAATTTTACAACTGGCTGAATTAGTTCAGGGCATGAAAATTTAGCAGTCAGGCTAACCAATTCTAGAAGTACATCTGACTGCAGACAAAATTTCAAATACAAAGACCACCAGGCTTAAATGTCCTCATTTCCACTGATATATAACATTTGACTTTAATCTAATGTATATGCAAGTTACTCCCTGCAATGTTAAGCATTAACTATAACGTACCCTTATCAAGAGTACATTTGATGATTTGGGTTGGTCATTAAAATATTTAAATTGAGCACTTAAGTACAGTTTAGAAAATTATATTCTGTACATTTGAAATAACCATAAATAAAACTCTCTTTAAATTATTATAGAAGAATAATGCTAAGTGAAAACAGCAGAATACAAAATTGAATCTACACTCTAATTGCAACTGTATAAAATTGTTTATGCATTCAAACAAGATTGGGGGGAAAGCATGGAAAATGTAAGTGATTTCTTAATGAAGTAGATTGGAGGAGTTGCTTTAAAATACTCCTACATTTTATAAAATTGTTTGTAAAATTTTCAAAAATATTAAACCTATGTAGGGAAGAAATTGCATTTTCTCCTTTTGGTTTGAATGGTTTTTTTTTTATGATTGATGGTAACAAATTATCAAAACATAAGAAAGACAAGCTGGAGTGTTACAGTAATATTTGCTATCTTAATTCCTTCAAGGAAATTTATTTTTAGATCCTATGATATTATTGTAGATATACTAATGAACACTCTTTACACTGACATTATTATTGCCATTCATCACTAATATTTTAATTATCAAAAATACTAGTCTTCCAACCAGAAATAATCATGGAATCATAATAAAGACAAATGAACTAAATTACTGATGGAGTTGAAAGTTGCAGTATTTTGATTAAACAGCCAGCAGGAATTGTGAGACTAATTAACTCAGGGTCAAGCTGCTGCTGAACCAAATGCCAGGACTATCAAAATCCAATACAGGCTATGCCCCGTTACTTCACTAAGACGACGTATTTGTACTTAAGAGTAATGATCTGGTATGTTAAGAAAGTTCAGCTCAGTAAAATAACTGCTGTTGAAAACTATTTGTGTCAGGGCTGTTGTCAGCAAATCAGTCAAGTTCTGAGAGTCAAGCTTGATCTCAATTCTCCAAGCTAGAGATGCCCAGCATCTTTATAGGTAACGCACAAGTGGGCTTGGAGGGACTCTATAATCTAACGTTCATATCCCTGATTATAGTAATACATGGAGAGAAGCGGGAATGACCTGAGGCCTCGGGAGTACCAGTGCATCCCTTTGAGAAATCAGGATTAAACTGATAGAATATTGGCAGTAGTGCAGGAAGGTGGAAAATAGACCCTGAGGAGGGACTAGCCAAAGGACAGAGCTCTTCTCCTCTTAAAGCCTCAACATTCAACCCTAAAGTTGCAATTGATGAGCAACTTTCTGGTCTAATGTGTTGCCTTCCCTTCTTGGTTTCCTTCATCACTTCCATTCTTCTTGCTAAAGTTTAGCCCATCATTCAGATATATAGAGAAGTTCATTAAAGTTATTAGCCCAGGTTGCAAGTTAGTATTATGGTGTCTTAAGTTCTTAGGGTCCAGGTGTTAACCCACTACCCCACCTCCAAAAAACTAACAAATAGCTAAAGTAGATTTACTTGTTTCAACCTAAGTGAAAGTTGGGATCGACTAGGAATCAGATGTATGTGCTCACGTTAAATTGGATGAGATGTAATGAGATTGTGACATTCAGGCATTCATCAGGGTGCAATTGTGGCCACCACCCTCAGGGGACATTTGGCAATGTCTGGAGACATTTTTGGTTGTCACAACTGGGGGGGGGTGCACTAGCACCTCGTTGGTAGAGGGGGGATGCAGCTAAGCTCCTCCTACAATGCACAGGACAGTCCCCCACGATAAAGAATTATCCAGCCCAAATGTCAGTAGTGCTGAGATGAGAACCGCTGGATGGACAGACATTCATGACAGATTCTAACCATCCTGTCTACACATGAATTATCTTGGACCAACAAAACAGCCACTCATTTAGCATAATAAAAATTCTCTTTTGGCAGACTCTCCAGTCTTAAAATAACACACAGGAAAATTTAGTTATACAAAACTTGAACAGCTTTATAGAAATGCCTCTATGGCCCCTGCTCTAATTGCACAGCAACTTCCATCCTTAAGTTTCACAATGCAGATTTAACTGGTTCTGAAAACCTGAATGTGTATTGATGAGGGGGGAAAAGCCTAGCATAGCACTTATCACAAGGTATTATATAGCTATTTGTATATCTGCTTCCTCCATGAAATTGGGATTTCTTAGGAACATGATCCATATCTTATATATAACATTTCCATCCCAAACTTACATAGTAGATGGACAAATATATGAGCTAAAGAGATAGGTAGGTACAGGGAAGATGGATGAATGGTGCTAATTCAGCCTGCAATTAGGTTTTTAAATAATCTGCATTTACTGGTCATTGCTCTAAAAATAAAAAAGAATGTCACTAGTATTACCCAACTCTTGCCAATGACAGTATTTTTGCTCTCATAGTTAAACAATTTTTAAGTACATAATATAAAATCAAGACTTTGAGAACTTACCTGGAACACAATATATTTTCATTAGACCTAGTTAATAAGCAAATATATACTAACTACTTCCATATTCTTCTTCCATGCTCATACCAAAAAAGAACAAAATCCCCCACCTCTTCTCAAGCCATACTTTCAGCTTTACTCCCTTCCTAACCCTTCTTTTTTGTTTATTTTAAATATAGGCTGCTAACTTTAATAATGGAAATTTATACATTTGTAATTTTACACAAACTTTGAGGCCCACCAAGATGATGACAGACAGACTAATTCACTTAAAGACGACATAATAAAATGCAAAAATTCTTTGTTTTGTAGGTTCATATTCATTTTAATTATGAGAACATTATCATGTTTTACTCTATCACTTGCTTTCTATTTTCCTTTCCTCCTTATCTTTTTTTATTAGAAAAGTTGTTGGTTTACAGAACAATCATGCATGAAATATAGGATTCCCATATACCACCCTACCATCAACATTTTGCATTGGTGTGGAACATTTGTTACAATTGATGATAGCACTTTTCTGGTAATTGTACTATTTTTTTTTTAACAGTAGTTATCTTTGTTACAATTGGTAAAAGATTAAAATAGTACTATTACATAGCATCCATAGTTTATATTGGGTATATTTTCCCATACACCCCTCTATTATCAACATCTTCTATTAGTGTCACACACTTGTTATAACACATGAAAGAACAGTCTTATGCTTGCACTATTAACTACAGTCCATTTTCTACAATAAGGTTCACTGTGTTATTCAGCCCCATGTTTTATCTTTTAAGTTTTATTCTAGTAACGTATATGACCTAAAGTTTCCCCTTTTAACCACATTCATCTATATAATTCAGTGCTATTAACTACACTCACAATAATGTGCTACCATCACCAACATCCATTTCCAAACCTTTATAATGAACCTAAATAGAAATTCTGTATGAATTTAGCATCAACTCCCTATTCTCTAATCCCAGTCTAGCCCCTGTTAACCTATATTTTAGATTCTAACTCTTTGAGTTTGCTTGTTATAATTAGTTCATATCCGTGAGATCATATAATATTTGTCCTTTTGTGTCTGGCTTATTTCACTCAGCATAAAATCTCAGAGTTTATCCATGTTGTTGCATGTATGAGGATTTCGTTGCTTTTTATGGCTGAATAAGATTCCATTGTGTGTACACCACATTTTATTTATCCATTCCCCAGTTGATGGACACTTGGATTGCTTCCATCTTTTGGCAATTGTGAACAATGCCTCTATAATGAGGCATAATCATGTTTTGCTCTATCACTTGCTTTCTATTTTCCTTTCCTCCTCATCTTTTTTTATTAGAGAAGTTGTTGGTTTACAGAACAATCATGCATAAAATATAGGATTCCCACACCACTCATGAATGAGTGTTCCTATATCTCCGCATCCTCTCCAGTACTTATAGTTTACTGCTTTTTTAATAGTAGCTATTCTAGTGGGTGTGAAATGGTATCTCATTGTGGTTTTAATTTGCATTTCCCTAATAACTAGTGATGTTGAGCATCTTTTAGTGTGATTTTTAGCCATTTGTATATCCTCTTTGGAGAAGTGTCTATTCAAGTCTTTTGCCCATTTTTTAATTGGGCTGTTTATCTTTTTATTGTTGAGTTGTAGGATTTCTTTATATATTCTAGATATCAAAACTTTATCAGGGAAGTCAATATAGCTCAGTGGTTGAGCACCAGCTTCCCACATACAAGGTCTCTGGTTCAATCCCCAGCCATGGTACCTCAAAACAAACAAACAAACAAACAACAATTTAAAAAAAAAAAAATCTTTATCAGATATGTGCTTTCCAAATATTTTCTCCCATTGAGTGAAAATGTCTTTTCACTCTCATGACAAAGGCTTTTGATGCCCAAAAGTTTTTAATTTGGGGGAGGTCCCATTTATTTCTTCTTTCTTTGCTTGTGCGTTTTAGGTATAAAGTCTAGGAAACTATTGCCGAACACAAGATCCTAAAGATACTTCCCTACATTTTCTTCTAGGAGTTTAATAAGTCCTGGTTCTTATATTTAGGTCTTTGATCCATTTTGAGTTAATTTTTGTATATGATGTAATTTAGGGGTCCTCTTTCATTCTTTTGCATGTGGATATCCAATTCTCCCAGCACCATTTGTTGAAGAGACTATTTTCCCAACTGAGTGGACTTGGCAGCCTTGTCAAAACTCAATTGGCCATACATAAGAGAGTCTATTTCTAAACTCCCAATTCAATTCCATTGGTCAATATTTCTATCCTTGTGCCAATACCATGCTGCTTTGACCACTGTAACTTTAAAATATGTTTTAAAGTCAGGAAGTGTGAGTCTTCCAACTTTGCTCTTCTTTTACAAAATGTTTTTGGCTATTCAGGGTCCCTTATCCTTCCAAATAAATTTGATAATTTGCTTTTCCATTTCTGCAAAGAAGGCTTTTGGAATATTGATTGGGGTAGCATTGAATATGTAAGTCATTTTAGGTAGAATTGACATCTTAACAATATTTAATCTTCCAGTCCATGAACACGGAATGTCCTTCCATTTATTTAGGTCTTCTTTGATTTCTTTTAGTAATGTTTTGTACTTTCTGTGTCCCAGTCCTTTACATCCTTGGTTACATTTATTCCTAGATATTTGATTCTTTTAGTTGCTTTTGTAAATGAATTTTTTTTATTTCCTCCTCAGATTGTTCATTGTTGGTATATAGAAACATTACTGATTTTTGTATGTTGTTGTACCCTGCCACTTTGCTGAATTCGTTTATTTAGGTCTAGTTGCTTTGTTGTCAATTTTTCAGGACTTTCTATGTATAGGATCATGTCACCTGCAAATAATGAAAGTTTCACTTCTTCCTTTCCAATTTGGGTGACTTTTATTTCTTCTTCTTGCCTAACTTCTCTGGCTAAAACTTCCAATACAATGTTTAATAACAGTGGTGACAGTGGGCATCCTTGTCCATTCCAGATCTTAGAGGGAAAGCTCTCAGTCTTACATGAGGGAGTATGATGTTAACTGTGGGTTTTTCATATATGCCTTTTATCATGTTGAGGAAGTTACCTTCTATTCCTATTTTTCTAAGTGTTTTTATCAAGAAAGGAAGCTGGATTTTGTCAAATGCCTTTTCTGTGTTCATGGAGATGATCATGTGTTTTTTTCCCTTCGGTTTTTTTTTTTTTAATGTGATGTGTTACATAAATAAATTTTCTTAGGTTAAACTACCCTTGCATTCCTGGAGTGAAGCCTACTTGATCATAGCGTATAATTCTTTTATTGTGCTGTTAGATTCAATTTGCAAGTATTTTGTTGAGAATTTTTGCATCTATATTCTTAAGAGAAATTGGTTTGTAATTTTCTTTCTTTTCTTTTTTTTTTATAGTATCTGTATCTGGCTTTGGTATTAAGGTGATGTTGGCTACATAGAATGAGTTAGATGGTGTTCCCTCCTCACCAATTTTTTTTTTGGATGAGTTTGAGCATTTGAGCTGGATTGGTATTAATTCTTCTTGGAATGTTTGGTAAAATTCACCTGTGAAGCCATCTGGTCCTGTGCTTTTCTTTGTTAGGAGGTTATTGTTGATTGACTCAATCTCTACTTGTAGTTGGTCTGTTGAGGTTGTCTATTTCTTCTAGAGTTACTGTAGGTTGCCTGTGTGTTTCTAGGAATTGGTCCTCATCTAGGTTATCTAATTTGTTGCATAGAGTTGTTCATAGTATCCTCTTATGATCCTTTTTTATTTCTATGAGGTCAGTAGCAACACCCCCCTCTCATTTCTGAATCTATTTATTTGTGTCTTCTCTTTTTCATTCTTTGTCAGTCTAGCTAAGAGTTTGTCAATTTTATTGATCTTTTCAAAAAACTAATTTTTGGTTTTGTTAATTCTCTCTGTTGTTTTTTTATTCTCAATTTCATTTATTTCTGCCCTACTTTGTTATTTCTTTCCTTCTGCTTGGTTTGGGATTAGTTTGTTGTTCTTTTTTTTAGTTCTTCCAGGTGTGCATGCAGTGAAGTCTTTGATTTTAGCTCTTTTCTTCTTTTAATATAAGTGTTTAGGGCTATAAATTTCCTTCTCAGCACTGTCTTTGCTTTATTCCATAAGTTTTTTTTTAATATATATTTTTTATTAGAGAAGTTGTGAACTTACAGAGCAATCAGAACTTACAGAACAATGTACAGAATTTCCATACAACACCCCAAGACCAACACATTACATTATTGTGGTACATTTGTTACATATTATGTGAGAACATCATCAGACTATTACCACTAAATATGGTCTATAGCATACATTTGGTATATTTTCCCATACCCCCTACTATTAACACAGTATTTTCTTTCATATTGATGCAAGACTATCACAATATTGCTATTAACTATAGTACATAAATTACATTAATTGTATTTTTCCCATGCATCTCCCTATTCTTACCACCTTGTAATAATGATATACATTTGTTCTAGTTCATAGAACATTCTTGTATCTGTACTATTAACCACAATCCTCATATACCTTCAGGTTCACCATGTTATTCAGTCCCTAGATTATTATCCCATAAATTTTGATGTGTTTTGTTCTTGTTTTCATTGGTCTCAAAGTATTTACTCATTTCCCTTGCAATTTCTTCTTTGTCCCACTTTAAGAGTGTATTATTGAGCTATGGTCCAAAATAAACTTACTAGTATTCTACTATAGACTACTTGTGATTCTAGCAATGGAAGAAATACCATTGTTGTGGAGGCAATGGCCCATGGATGTTCTGGGGTTAGGTAGAGGGAAAAACAGGTGTAATAGGGGGCTTTTTCGGGACTTGGGAATCATCTGAATGACATTACGACAGATACGGGGCATTATATATCCAACCATAACCTACAGAGTTGAATGGGAGAGAGTGTAAACTAAAATATAAACTATAATCCATGCTTAGTGGCAATGCTCCAAAATGTGTTTATCAGTTACAATGAATGTACCACATTGATGAAAGATGTTGCTAATGTGGGAAAATGTGGGAGGTGTAGGGAGCGGGGCATACAGGAATCCCCTATATATTCTCTATAACATTTATGTAATCAAAGTATCTTTTAAAAAACAAAAAAAGTGGGGGGAGGGGGAAAAAGTGTATTATTGGGAGCAGATGTGGCTCAAGGAGTTGAGTGCCCACTTCCACATGGAAGGTCCAGGGTTCGTTCGGTTCCAGTGCCTCCTAAAGAAGACAAACAATGAACAGACAACAAGCAGACAACAAGCAAAAACAATGAGCAAACAGATGAGGGAGCCATCTTGGAGTCAGGGGTTGGAGACTGTATTATTTAATTTCCATATATTTTTGGATTTTCCAGTTCTCTACTTGTTATTGATTTCCAGTTCATCCCATTATGGCCAGAAAAGATGCTTTGTATAATTCCAATCTTTTAAAATTTATTGAGACTTGTTTTGCAATCCCACATGTGGTCTATCCTGAAGAATGAACCATGTGCACTTGAGAAGAATGTATATCCTGCTGTTTCGGGGTGCAATGTTCTGCATATGTCTGTTAGGTCTAGTTCATTGCTCCTATTATTCAAGTTCTCTGTTTCCTTACTGATCTTTTGTCTAGAGGCTCTATCTATTAATGAGATATTAAATCTCCAACTGTTATTGTGGAGGTGTCCATTTTCCCCTTCAGTTTTGCCAGTGTTTGCCTCATGTATTTTGGGGCACCTTGGTTAGGTGCATAAATATTTATGATTGTTATTTCTTCTTGGTGGAGTGCCCCTTTTATTAATATATAGTATCCTTCTTTGTCTCTTATAACAGCTTTTGACTTAAAGTTTATTTTTTCTGATATTAGTGTACCTGCCCTAGCTCTTTTCTGGTTACTATTTGCATGAAATGTCTTTTTCCAACCTTTCACTTTCAACCTGTTTGTGTCTTTGGGTTTAAGGTGAGTTGCTTGTGAACAACATATAGTTGGATAATACTTTTAAAAATATGCATTCTGCCAATATTTGTCTTTTGATTGGGGAGTTTAATCCATTAACATTCAATGTTATTATTGTATAGTAGTTCTTACTTCAGCCATTTTGTCCTTTGGTTTTTATATGTCATATCTTTTATGACTCTCTTTTCCTTTATTACAACCTCATTTTCTGTATACTTGATCTTTTTTTTTAAACAAATCATTTTATTGATACATATTAATAAAGCATAAATCCATCCAAAGTGTACAAACAATGGTATTTGGTATAATCACATAGTTGTGCATTCCTCACTCCAATAATTTCTAGAGCATTTTTGTTATTCCAGTAATAATAATAATAATAATAATAATAATACACAAAACCCAACCAAACAAAACTCATCACCTCTCAATCTCTCAATGGTTCCCCTGACATATGTAGCTCTGTTTCCTTCTCTCCAGTTAATTAGTATTTATATTTTGTAAAAACAGTCTTATATATATGCAATATCACCAATATTCATATTTTACATGCAGTTTCACTATGTTATACAGTCCTATATTACATTTTTTAGATTTCCTTCTAGTAATATAAATGTCCTTAGGCTCTCTTTTTCAACCACTGTCATAAGCCATAAAATAGCTCTGCTAGTCAAGAACAGCATGATGTGTTCTCACCCTTTCCATTCATTTCCAAAGATTTACAAACAACCTTTTAACCAATTCTGCACAGATTAAACATCAGCTTTCCATTCTCTACCCTAAATCTATTTTCTGGTGACCTATATTGTAATTATTAATTCCATGAGTTTACATAATATATTTAATGCAATCATACAGTACTTGTCCTTTTGGTCTAGCTTGTTTCATTCAACATATCCATGTTGTCATATGCTTCACGACTTTATTTCTTCTTACTGCTACATAATATTCCATCATGTGTATACACAATTTGATAATCCATTCCATCAGTTGATGGACACCTGGGTTGTTTCCAGCTTTTGGCTATCATGAACAATGCCACTATGAACATCAGTGTGCAGATGTCTATTTGTGTCACTGCTCTCAGTCCTTCTGGGACCTAGCAACAGTATTGCTGGATCACCTGGCAAGTCTATATTCAACTTCCTTAGGAATCGCCAGACAGTGCTCCACAATGGCAGTACCATTCTTCATTCCCACCAATAGTGAATAAGCGTTCCTATCTCTCTACATCCTCTCCAACATTTACAGTTTTCCAATTTTTTAATAACGGTCAGTCTAACAGATGTGTAATGATATCGCATTGTAGTTTTTATTTGAATTTCCCTAATCACTAGTGATGTTGAACATTTTTTCATATGTTTTTTTACCATTTGTACTTCTTCTTTGGACAATCGTCTTTTCAAGTCTTTTGCCCATTTTTAAACTTGATAGTTTGTCTTTTTATTGTTAAGTTGTATGATCTCTTTATATATCATGGAAATTAAACCCTTATCAGATATGTGATTGCCAAATATTTTCTCCCATTGAGCTGGCTGCCTTTTCACCCTTTTGACAAAGTCCTTCAAGGTGCAAAAGGGTTTAATTTTGAGGAGATTCCATTTATCTATTTTTTCTTTTGTTGCTCGTGCTTTGGGCATAAGGTTTAAGAAACTACTGCCTACCGTCAGGTCTTGAAGATGTTTTCCTACATTTTATTCTAGGAGTTTTGTGGTTGTTTCTTTTAGATTTAAGTCCTTGATCCATTTTGAGATGATAAGGTGTGAGATAGGGGTCTTCTTTCTTTCTTTTGCAAATAGATATCTAGTTCTTCCAGCACCATTTATTGAATAGACTGTTCTGGCCCAGCTGGGTGGGCTTAACAGCCTTGTCAAAAATCACTTGATGGTAGATGTGAGGGTCTGTTTCTGAGTTATTGATTCAGTTCCATTGGTCAATCTGTTTGAAAAACAGCCAGTGCCATGCTGTTTTTACCATTATAGCTAAGTTATATGCTTTAAAGTCAGGAAGTGAGAGTCCTCCAAATTCGTTCTTCTTTCTTAAGACATTTTTGGCTATTTGGAGCCCCTTACCCTTCCAAATAAATTTAATTATTTGGCTTTTCAATTTCTTCAAAAAAAAAAAAAAAAAAAGGCTGTTGGGATTTTTATTGGGATTGTGTTGAATCTGTAAATCAGTCTGGATAGAATTAACATCTTAATGATATTTAGTCTTCCAATCCATGAACATGGAATTTCCTTCCATTTATTTGTCTTCTTCAGTTTCTGTTAGCAATGTTTTATAATTTCCTGAATATAGGTACTTTATGTCCTTGGTTAAGTTTATTCCTAAATATTTGATGTTTTAATCATTATTATAAATGGAATTTTTTTGTTTCCTCCTCAGATTGCACATCAGTAGTGTATAGAAAGACTATTGATTTTTGCATATTAATTTTGTATCCCAGCACTTTGCTGAACTCATCTATTAATTCTAGTAGCTTTGCTGTGGATTTTTCAGTATTTCTAGATATAGGATCATATCATAAGCAAATAGTGAAAGTTTTACTTCTTCCTTTCCTATTTGGGTGGCTTTTATTTCTTTATCTTGCCTAATTGCTCTAGCACAATATTGAAAAACAATGGTGACAGTGGGCATCCTTGTCTTGTTCCTGATATCAGCAGGAAAACTTTCAGTCTTTCACCATTTCAATCTTTCACCATTGAGTACAATGCTAGCTGTAGGTTTTTCATATATGCACTTTACCATATTGAGAAAGCATCCTTCTATTCCTATCTTTTGGAGTGTTTTTATCAAGAAAGGGTACTGTATTTCATCAAATGCCTTTTCTGTATCAATCAAGAGGATCATGTGATTTTTCTTCTTCAATTTATAATGTGCTTTACTACACTAATTAATTTTATTGTGTTCAACCACCCTTGCATACCTGGGATAAAACCCAATTGATTCTGGTGTATAATTCTTTTAGTGTGCTTTTGGATTTGGTTTGCAAATATTTTATTAAGGATTTTTGTATCCATATTCATTAAAGGTATTTTTCTGTAATTTTCTTTTTTCACATTATCTCTATCTGGTTTTGGTATTAGGGTGATGTTGGCTTTAGAATGAGTTTGGTAGCATTCTTACCTGTTCAATTTTTTGGAAGCGCTTGAGCAGGATTAGTATTAAATCATCTTTGAATGATTGGTAGAATTCACCTATGAAGCCATTTTGTCCCGGGCTTTTCATCTTTGGAGGTTTTTGACAACTGTTTCAATCTCTTCACTTGTGATTTGTTTGTTGAGGTCTTCTATTTCTTCTAGGGTCAGTATAGGTAGCTCATGTGTTTCTAGGAATTTTTCCATCTGGTCTACATTGTCTAGTTTTGTGGCATACGGTTGTTCATAGTATCCTCTTATGATCTCTCTTATTTCTGTGGGGTCAGTGGTAATGTCCCCACTCTCATTTATGATTTTATTTATTTGTGTATTCTCTCTTTTTCCTTTGTCATTCTAACTAAGAGTTTGTTGATTTTGTTGGTCTTCTCAAAGAATCAACTTTTGGTTTTGTTGATTCTATTGATTTTTTGTTCTCTATTTCATTTATTTCTGCTCTGATCTTTACTATTTCTTTCCTTCAGCTTGGTTTGAGATTAGTTTGCTCTTCTTTCTCTAGTTCCTCCAGGTGTGCAGTTAGACCTTCAATTTTAGCTCTTTGTTCTTTTTTTAATATAAGCATTGAGGTCTATAAATTTCCCTCTCAGCACTGCCTTTTTGGTGTCCCATAGGTTTTGATATGTTGTTTTCTCATTTTCATTTCTCTCAGGACATTTGCTGAATTCTCTTGCAATTTCTTCTTTGCCCACTGATTATTTAAGAGTGTTGTTTAATCTCCATGTATTTATGAATTTTCCCTTTTTCTATCCATTACTGATTTCCAGCTTCATTATGTTATGATCAGAGAAAGTGTTTTTATAATTTCAATCTTTTAAAATTTATTGATACTTGTCTTGTGACCCAATATATAGTCTATCTTGGAGAAGGATCCATGAGTACTTGAAAAGAATATATATCCTGCTGTTTGGTGTGAAATGTTCTATAGATATCTGTTAAGTCTAGTTCATTTATCATATTATTCAAGCTCTCTGTTTCTTTATTTATCCTCTGTCCAGATGTCTATCCAATACTGAGAGTGGTATATTGAAGTCTCCAACTATTATTGTAGAGACATCTATTTCTCCCTTTAGCTTTGCCAATGTGTGCCTCATGTATTTTGGGGCACTCAGGTTAGGTGCAAAAATATTTAGTACAGTTATTTCTTTTTGGTAAATTGCCTCTTTTATTAATATATAATGACCTTCTTCATTCCTTTTAACAGTTTTGCACTTAAAAATCTGTTTTGTCTGATATTAGTATTGCTATTCCAGCTCTTTTTTGGTTACTATTTGCATGGAATATATTTTTCCAACCTTTCACTTTTAACCTGGTTGTGTCCTTACATCTGAGGTGAGTTTCTTGTAGATATAGATGGCTCATCTTTTTTTAACCATTCTATCAGTCTGTGTCTTTTGATTGGGGAATTCAAGCCATTAACATTCAATGTATTTACTGTAAAGGCATTACTTACTTCATTCATTTTGTCTTTTGGCTTTCAGTTGTCATATTGTACTATTTGGCATGTCTTTTTACCCTTCCTAATAATCTTCATTTCTACATTCTTCTCCAAGTCTCTTGCACTTGTTTTTTCTTTTCAGGCTGCAGCATTCCCTTTAGTATCTCTTGTAATTCTGATCTTTTGGTAACATGTTCTATCAGTTTTTGCTTGTCTGGGAAGATTTTGAACTCACCCTCATTTTTAAAGGACAGCTTTGCCGAATACAGAATTCTTGGCTGGCAGTTTTTCTCTTTCAGTGCCTTAACTACATCATACCACTTTATTCTCTCCTCCACGATTTCTGATGAGAGGTCAGAAATTAATCTTATCAAGGTTCCCTTGTATGTGATGCTTTCAGAATCCTCTCTTTATTGCTGATATTTGTCATTCTGAATAGTACGTGTCTCAGGATAGGTCTATTTGGATTTATTCTGTCTGGGGTGTATTGTCCTTCTTGGATATTGATATTTATGTCTTTCATAAGGGTTGGACAGTTTTCAGTCATTATTTCCTCAAATATTCTTTCTGCCCCTTTTGCATTCTCTTCTCCTTCTGGGACACCAATAATGCATATATTTGTGCATTTTGCTTTGTCATTCAATTCCCTGAGACCCTGTTCCATTTTTTCCATTCTCTTTTCTTTCTGTTGTGTATTTTCCAGTTCAGCTGTTCTGTCCTCAAACTCATTAATTCTGTCTTTGAGCAATTCAAATCTTCTCTTATGTGCCTCTGATGTATTTTTAATCTCATCCATCATGTCTTTCATTCCCATAAGGTCTATTACTTTTCTTTGTAGGCTTTCAATTTGATCTTTATGCTCACCCAGTGTCCTTTTAAAATCTTTTATCTCTTTACTCATATTTTCTTTCAATTCTTTAAATTGGTTTGGGAGAGTTGTGTGGTTATCACTGATTAATTGTTTTAAATTCTCTATCTCCTTAGGATATTTGCTCCTTTGGCTAGGCCTTCTCTTCCTGTTTCCTAGTAAGCTTGTAATTTTTTGCCAATGTCTAGGCATCTGACTCTGTTGGTGAATTTACTCTGATGGCCAATTTCTCTCTTTTGCCTATTGTGTTTTTTTTTGTTTTTTTTTCCCCACAGCTCTTCTTTGATATATGGTTCAACTTATTCTAATTCTTTAAAATTCTTTAAAATTGCCCAGCTTAAGTAATCAATATCATGACAGGGTCTTACTAATGGCATACAGATTTTCTTCCAGGAGTTAAGAGTACAGAGAAAACCAAAAACAGTTTATGGCCATGCAATTTCCATTCAGACCAGCAGATGGCACTCATCTATGCACCTTTCCACAGAGGTGTTTATTTCAATTTCTGTTTTCCTTGGTTTTGGTGTGACCAGGGCAGGATTCAAAGTGGGCTCTGCTGGCCGAATTCACTGAAGAAAAGCCCCCCAAATCCCCTTCCTTTTCCCTTGTAACAGCTGACAGAGCGGAAGATGTCTGTTCTCCTCTCAGTCAGCTGCAGTGATCCAGGGATTTTACCCAAGCTTAATATCTTGGGGATGGGAGAGGGGAGCTCTTCCCTACCACCAGAGAGGCTTGGTAACTCACAATTTTTGTTTCAGGTTCTTCATCTCTCTGTCCCTCACCTTCCTGGGAGTTGTAAAGCACTGTCCTGGTCAGCTGACCCCCAAAGCAGGTCCCTCAGACAACTTTTGGCTCTTTCTCCATTGTTTTTGTCAGAGTGTTAAGGCTTGCCTGCCTAATCCAGCACCATCTTTTTACAGTTCCTATAGTTGATCTTTTGTGATGTATCTGACTGATCCCTTTCTCATTTTTGTTTCTGTATATTTTTAAATACTTTCTTTGTGGTTACCCTGAGGTTTATATTACACAACCTACATCTATAACCTACTAATTTGAAAAGATACCAACTTAGCTTCAATAGCCTACATGTTCTCTGCTTCCATATCCTCTGTTCCCTCCCCCACCCCTTTTTTTAGGTTTCTTTTTTTAAAAAGATTTATTTTATTTATTTACTTCCCCCTTGTTGTTTGCACTCACTATGTGCTCTTTGTGTCTGTTCATTGTGTACTCTTCTCCTTTTTTTTTCTTTTTTTTTGAGAAGCACTGGGAACCGAATCCAGGACCTCCCATGTGGGAGGGAGGCTTCCAATGGCTTGAGCCACCTCCACTCCCACTTTTTGTGTCTCTCATTGTGTAACCTTGTTGTGTCTCTTCATTACATCATCTCGCTGCATCATCTTGTTGCATCATCTCATTGAGTCATCTTGTTGCATCAGCTCACCATGCCAGCCTGTTGCATCAGCTTGCTGTCTTGCTCGTCTTCTTTAGGAGGCACCAGGAACCGAACCCGGGACCTCCCATGTGGTAGCCTGGCACCCAACTGCTTGAGCCACATCCACTTCCCTGTTTCCCCTCTTTATGTTGTTTTTGTCCCACTTCAGCACTTTATATTTTGCATATCCATTATCAGGAAATATACCTTTTTCTTGTTATATTTTATTCTGGCTCTTATAGGAATTAAAAAGTAAAGTTGAATATTGAGGATAAAACTCTATTGGGTTTTGCATTTACCCTTTTAGCTACCTTTATGGATGATCTTGATTTCTTCACAACTACTCCAAGCCACTTTCTCCTATCTTTTCTTTTCAACCTATAGAACTCCCTTTAGTAATTCTTGTAGGGGAGTCTTTTGGTGATGATCTCTCTCAGTTTCTGTTTATCTATGAATATTTTAAACTCTTCCTCATTTTTAAAGGATGGCTTTGTCAGATAAAGAATTTTTGGCTGGCAGTTTTTTCTCTTTCAGTACCTTAAATATATCATAACAGTGCCTTCTCATCTCTGTGTTTTCTGATGAGAAATTGGCTCCTAGTCTTTTTGATGATCCCTTGCATGTGACGAATCACTCTTCTCTTCCTGTTTTTAGAATTCTCTCTTTAACTTTGGCATTTGAAATTCTGATTAGTATGTGTCTTGGAGTAGGCCTATTAGGATTAATTTGTTTGGCATATGTTATGCTTCTTGGACATGTATCTTTTTGACCTGCATAGGAGTTGGGAAATTTTTGGCCATTATTTCCTCAAATATTCTTTCTGCCTCTTTTCCCTTCTCTTCTTCTTGTGGGACACCCATGAAGTATATATTTGTGTATTTTGTGCTGTCATTCAAATCTTGAGACACTGCTCAATTTTTTCTCTTCTTTTCTCTATCTGTTCTTCTGACTGGATGATTTCGATTGTTCCGTCATCTCATTTGCTGATTCTTTTTTCTACCTGTTCAAATTTGTTGTTGTATACCTTTAGTGTATTTTTAATCTCCACTATTCTGCCTTTCATCCCCATGATTTCCGTTATATTTCTTTTTATACTTTCAAATTCTTCTTTATGCCCACAAATTGTCTTCTTAATATCCTTTATTTCTTTATACATATCTCCTTGAATTTATTTAGGAGATTTGTTTGAACTTTGATTAGTTATTCCAAATTTTGTGTCTCCTTTGAAGTTTTCATCTGTTCCCTTGACAGAGCCATATCTTCCTGTTTCTTAGTATAGCTTGTAATTTTTTTTTTTTTTTTTTTTGCTGATGTCTAGGTACCTGATTATCTTGATGAGTTAACTCTGAAGGTCAGTTTCTTTCTCTTGTCTAGGGTTTTATTGTTGATTGGCTTTTGTTAAGATTCTTCTTGGATGCTTGGTCCAACTATTCTAGGCCTTTAGAATAGCCTGTGTTTATTGATCAGATTTTCTCAGCTCTTCTTCATCTTGCCTTGGATATGTGGTACAGTTTTTAAGGTTGTACTTTTTGAGTAATTGTTTCACCTTCTCTCTTATTTCTCTGGGTATCTTGATCTGTTCTGTTTGTTTTTATGCAGAATTTTCTCCCCAGCTCCTGTGATTTGTTTAAATTCTCTCCCTTGCTCAGTGCCCCATTTTGCTTACTCCTTTCAGTTCTGGAACCCTCCTGTCTTACAGCAGTTTAATTTAACCCCATCCCTTTTTTCTCCTCTGTGAAGCTTTTAGGGCATCCCTCCTCAGGAAGCCAGATGGAGTCAATCCAGAAAGGTGGGTCACTACAGAAAAGTCCAGTTTGGATTTAGATAGCCCAGCCATCAGAAACTGGACTGAGTGAGTGCAGCACCTGCCAACCACAGTTCTACTATGGTCTCTTGCTATTTCTGCTCCAATGACCTTACTTCCTCTTCCTCTTCACTTCAGTCACATAATCACATAGATGTTTCTTAGACCTTGTTTCCATGCCAACTGCATGATCTCTCCTACCCTCTTTCTGGCTCCCCTATTGATAACCCTTCTATGAGGAAAGGAGGGGAACTTTCTATTGGTCCTCTCAGGAGAGTCTGGATCATAGAAGGGAAAAATAATAATGCTCTTTTACATATGTGTTATCACTAGTTAGGTCCAAACTATCCATGGCCTCTCTTACCATGGTGATCTTGGCTGAGCCATTTTGGAGAACCAATTTGCTCATCTATATTTAGGTCAAGATTAGAGCAAGTTTCAGCAGATTTCATCTACCCTTCTTTCCCTTAGACTCCATACAGATTGCTATGTTTGGGTAAGATGTTTCCTCCCAACTGCTTTTTGTTGTGTTAGAAGCATTGAAGAATCACCAGACTGGTAGGAAGGAAAAATAGAAAACAACAACCAAAGGAAAGCAATCCAAAGAGAGAGAGAGCTCTCCCAAAGAAGAAGAACATTCCAGTTCTATCTTTGGTCTTTATGTAAGAATGGCTGTTACATGGGGATGGAGTAGCATGGACGAGAGAAAGGGCTTATGCTTCCAGGTTTGAAAGTGTATCACTAACACTTTCTTTGAATATTGTTCCTTCTTCTGTAACCCCAGTGGACATAACAGCAAGTTCTAAGGTGAGCTGCAGACATTGAGGTCCCTCTCAAGGGAGAAGAATAACAGACAAGTAAAGTCCTGCCTTTCCCTTTGTTGCTGTTATACCTATTTTTCCATCCTGGACCAATGAAATAGACTTGAGGATCCTCACTGGGCTCCTACATCCAGGTTTCCCTCTCCCAGTCCTCCTCTCTCATTGACACTTTTTCTATTGCTTCTGTAGCAGTTTGATATTATTGATGAATTCCAAAAAGAAATATTGGATTATGTTTATAAAACTGGTCTTTTCCTCTGGACGTATTAGAGTGTATTGGATTCAGAGGTTTTACTTTTACTTGATTAGATAATGAGTAAGGCTTTGATTGGGCCATGTCGGTAAGACATTGAGTCCCCACCCCTTTGGTGGGCAGGAATCACAGAGAAAACTCACCACAGAGAAGGCTGGAGTTTTTGAGCTGGAGCCTGGGAAGTTAACTCACAGGAGAAGAACACAGAGGAATAGAGATGGCCCTTTAAACACGGCAGAAGCCCTGGGGAGAGAGACAGAGCCATTTGCCTGATAGTCTACAGCTGGCCTTGTGGAGAGAGCACAGCAGCTGAGCCCAGAGAGAAACAGAGCCTCAGGAAGAGAGGAATCCATGAAGCCTGAACTCTTGGCAGACATCAGCAGCCATCTTGCCCCAACATGTGGCAATAGACTTTGGTGAGGGAAGTAACTTATGCTTTATGGCCTGGTAACTGTAAGCTTCTACCCCAAATAAATACCCTTTATAAAAGCCGACAGATTTCTGTTATTTTGCATCAGCACCCCTTTGGCTGACTAATATAGAATTTGGTACCAGAGAGTGGAGAAGTGCTTTTGCAATTACCTAAATGCTGGAATGGTTTTATCAATGGGTAAGGGGTATTTTTTGGAGGAATTGTAAGATGCTTGGTAGAAAAGACCTACAGTGCTTTGAAGAGACTGTTGATAGGAATATGAGCACTGAAGAGATTTTTTTGTGATGCCTTAGAAGTAAATGATGAAACTATTACTGGAAACTGTAGGAAAGGCAATCCGTGTTTTAAAGTTGCAGATAACTTAGCAATAGACTTTGGTGAGGGAAGTAACTTACGCTTTATGGTCTGGTAACCGTAAGCTACTACCCCAAATAAATACTTTTTATAAAAGCCAACAGATTTCTGGTATTTTGCATCAGCAACCCTTTGGCTGACTAATATAGCTTCCTTCTATGTACCTTTATTCTTGTGTTCTCTGCCTACACTGCCCTTCCTCTCACCATTCTCTTCATCACCTGACATGAATTCCATTGTTACTCATTTTTGAAGCCATTCCTGACTCCCCTGAGTTTGGGTTAGTAACCTAAAAGTTCTGTTCCCATAGTATTTATGCATACAATTATCATTTTTTTTGACCACTACATTATATTGAAAATATTGTTTAGAGTTACTTCTCCTTTGGACCATGAGTTATTTGGCACAAACAGATATCCTATTAGTTTTTTATCCCCTGCACTGTGCCTGGCACATAGGATGCACTCAAAAATGTTTAACTGAATTAACTGAAGACAGTATTATTGTAAGAGTACTTTAACATATGTTCACTATTTCAATCATTAACTGGGCACATGTTCTTGGAGTTCCCACCAAGTACTTAGTATATGAAAAGACACTCAATTATATCCTTCTCTTCTCCATAGAAATGCTTTTTTCCCATGTATTAAATTTGACCTTTGCAAATATTTAGCACAAGATTATTTTATTGCAGTTAAAATAAAACCTAAAATATTCCCCTACAATCAGCTGTGCATTAGCATGCACTAGTCTAATTAAAAAGCAAGAACTGTAACAAGAAAAAGGATATGGGCTGTACATAGATTGCAAAGAAATTAAAAAAAAAAAAAAAAAAAAAAAAAACAGGTTGCATAATAAAGAGGAAACATTCCATATTATAGAGGTCAAGTGACGATTGTCAAAGTAGTTTTTCCCCTTGGATTCTTAGTTAAAAATTGGAAAGGTAGCATTTTAAAAGCCATATATAAATATTTTCTTCTCTTTACTTCATGAAGAAAAAAATATCCCTTTAAGTAATGGAAAACAGAGTACTCTGTCACATTGTTGCCTTCAAATAGCCAAAGATCAAAAAATGTCTTATCTTAGCATGTATCTTTAATTGGTATAAATATCATCTCAGTAGGTATAATAGGCTTGTCCAAATGCTCTTATCAGAACTTTTCTGCCATTTTTGGGGGGTGGGAATTAGAACCCACTTTCTGTCAGCTTGGAAAAGGAGTGACTGTTCCAGGACAAACACCTTTCTTTGAGAATAGAACCAGAAGATTTAACAGGGCTTAAGGCTTCATTTTGGGATTCAAAAATTAAATCATTATTAAATTGCAAGTTTATTTATAGTAAGAACCACGTCTTTCAACTTTATGTTCCAAGGACCTAGTACAGTATCCAGGGCAAAATAAGGACTAAATTAATATATATTTAATCCGAAAAAGGAATAAATTACTCACCCTGTGTTACAATATAACTACAATTTATCTTTCTATATTAAAAGGACAGTCAAGAGAAATTTTGAGGAGGAAAGAGAGGTTCCTTCTTCCATACATTTGCTGTTATTCTTCCCCAAGAAACTATAGCATATACATTTAACCTACTATTTTTATGAAAAATGGCTTCTTTCTGGTATATGGGTATGTGGCAGGAAGTAACTAAATAGGAAACCATCTCACAGTGCTACTATTATTATTCTTCCACTAAAAGATGATGTTCTGAACAAATGATAAATCACCTCACTTCCTCCCTCCTGAAAGAATCTATCTTCCAAATAAATGTCCTTGTCCAAATAAGTCTACTCTGATCGTTCTCAGAGGTGGTCCTAGACCCTCTCTCAAGGAGAATCTTGTGTGCTATCTCTGAAAATTATGCATGAAAGTTCTCTTGTGGCTTAAGCAGTCACTCCTTTCTGAAACTATATCTCATAAATGTGTCCCAGCAAATCAAGGTTATTATTTGATTATCACATCATCTTCCTCTTCTCACCCATTTACCCTATTATTTCTCTATATCCTGTTGAAGGCACCATGGTAGAGGTATAAAGAATTGTGAAAATATACTTTCAGACATTGAAGAACTTATGATCTAATAAGGTACACAGACCAACTGTATTAGTCAGGGTTCTCTAGGGAAACAGAATCAACAGGAGATAACTGTCAATAATATGAGATTTTATAAGAGTCTCTCATGCGACCATGGGGATGCACAAGTCCAGGTTCTGCAGGCAGGCCGCAAGCCAGGGGCTCTGATGAAAGTCCGATGAAAGGTCCTTGATGAGTTTCTGGGAGTTGGCTGTCCAAAGACGAGCTGGGAAATTCTCTTTGAATGTTGAAATCACTTCCCCTTTTAAGGCATTCAACTGATTGGATAAAAGTGTCACCCATTGCTGATGCAATCTCCCTGATTGATGCAGATGTAATCAGCCATCCATGCAGTAAACTCACTGGTGATTGAAATCCATAAATGCTCTTGTATTACAATTAGCCCAGTGCTTGCTGGACCTAACACCTGGACACAATTACCTGGCCGAGTTGACACATTAGCCTAACCGTCACAGTCCACCCCTTGTCAACTCGGCAACCATACACATTACCCTAAACCATACTTGGTTTCTAAGTAAAAAAATAACAGACAAGCATACATATATATTTCCGCCTAACAATGTTCAACTACCCTGCGTACAACCAGAAATGCATTAATTCCCCACAGAATAGGGTGCAAGTCCTTGGGTAATATTCATTCTTAAACTTGACATCCTTAAATATTATGACATGAAATTAATACAACTTTTCATATGATAGGGGGAAAGGCTGCAGAATAAAATAAGAAATTCGTTTTGTGTACATATACAATCATACTCATAACAAAACAAAGAAGAAGGGTTCATGACTATTACAGTCCTCGTTTCTGTGACTGGTCACGTGGTCGAAGTTCATATTTATCACTACCTTCTTCCACTACCCAGTCCATGTTCCCGTTACCTTCAGCAAGCACTTCAGCTGGCCATGGTTCTTTGCATCTGTAATTTGAGTTAGGATTTTGTTCACTCAACCTAGAACTCTTCTGCTTATAGAGATCGAGAAATTTAGTAGACTGCCCGTGAATTTCACTTCTAGGTACCCCATAATCTATTAACCAACACCATAACTCCACGCAACTCAGACTATTCTGTGTGCTGTTTTGAATCTGTCTTTCATTGCGCTAGCCATGCCCACCTTGCCTTTGGCGATTAACTGCCGATACTTGACTTTTACAGGACCGAGATCCGATCATCCCCATAATGTTTAAGGATTCCAATTCCATTACAGCCTTCCCTACAGTAATATCTGGCCTGCAGAGAAAAGCAACCACAGAGCTCTTCAGAGAAGATGGAGTTAGTCTTACAAATTTATTCCTCACAGTCTTGGTTAAAGGTGTGTCCTCTGGACATTCCTAGAATGGGTGGGCATGTCTCAAATGGTAAATCCATTCTAGCATTCCAATCTCTGTTAGCCTTTGAATCCCCTGGTCTACTGTATACCAGGGCAAATCAGGCATCTCAGCATCAGACATGCTAGGCCATCGTTTGGTCCATGTTTCAGTCAGCCACCCAAACAAACTGTTAGAGCCCTTTCTAACCCCTCAAGCTACAGCGTTGAATCCAGAATTTCTGCTTAGTGGGCCCATATCAATAAATTCAGCCTGATCCAACTTTATATTCCTTCCACCATTATCCCATACCCTTAGTATCTATTCCCACACATATTCCCCTGATTTCTGTCTATATAAGTTGGAAAACTCATGCAATTCTTTCAGAGTATAGCGTACTTCCTCATTGGTCACATTTTGTATTTCACCTTTGGGGGCTTGTGATTTTAGTCTAGTAATAGGTCTCGAAGGGTGGTGGGGGTGGGTAAGGAGAATGATTAGAGATGTCTTGCAGGTTACTGACCTCAGGGCATTTCTTTGCATTTTCTTCTGGTGAGACAGGATTAATCTCTTCAGGCAGGGGTTGGAAGGTAGATTCCTCAGGACAGACTGGAAGTTTGGCAGTGCATGCTGGAGTTTGGCTGGTACCTGCCTCATGGCTAGGAGGAGGTCCAGACTCTCTGGGGCAGGCTGGAGACCTGGCAGTGCAGACTTCACTTTGGCTGGTACCCACCTCAGGATTGGAAGGAGGTCCGGACTCCCTGGGGCAGGCTGGAGGCTGGATGACACAAGATTGACAAGGTATAGTCTCCAAAGGGCAGGCCATCACAGGTTTATCTGGTAAAGTCTCAGCAGAATTTAGAGTTCCAATGTCCCCACCAATATTATCATCATCCCATATGTCTCCATCCCAATCCTCAGGGTTCCACTCCTTTCCAATCAATGCCTTCACTTTAATTGCAGAAAGCCTGCAAGGTTGAGATTTTAGTTTCCTCTGTAATTCTGCTACTCGTACAATGAGAGTTTGGGTTTGATTCTCAGATATCTCAAGTCTGTGGCTACAGGAGACAAGATTTTTTTGCAAGGCATACGTAGAAACTTTCATATCATTCATGCGGCATTTAAGTTTCGAATTTGAAGACTTTAGCTCATCTCTTTCTTTTATAACTGTATCCAGAGTATCTAGGAGGAGCCAGCCAACATCATTATACTTTTTGACTCCACAAAATTCTGTTAAGGTGTTGAAAACACTCTCATCCAGATCCTTGCTTCTTATAAGCATATAAGTAGGGGAATCCAGTGATGCTCTTTTGCATTTCTCTATTGCCAGTTCATGCCATGGACTGTTAGCAACCTCTTCATTCTTGGAAAAGCAGTCATTAGTACCCTTGAGTCCAATTAGAGAGCCAATTACAAAACTCCCAGAACCACCTCAGACATCCCATGTTTAAGACTCTTTTCCTGAAGAACCACCCCACTTCTGGTACCAAGCTGTGTTAGTCAGGGTTCTCTCAGGAAACAGAAACAACAGGAGATATCTGTCAATAATATGAGATTTTATAAGGGTCTCTCACGTGACCGTGGGGATGCACAAGTCCAGGTTCCGCAGGCAGGCTGCAAACCAGGCGCTCCAATGAAAGTCCGATGAAAGGTCCTTGATGAGTTTCTGGGAGAAGTTGGCTGTCCAAAGACAAGCTGGGAAAGGAAATTCTCTTTGAATGTTGAAATCACTTCCCCTTTTAAGGCATTACTGACTGGATAAAAGTGTCACCCATTGCTGATGCAATCTCCCTGATTGATGCAGATGTAATCAGCCATCCATGCAGTAAACTCACTGGTGATTGAAGTCCATAAATGCTCTTGTATTACAATTAGCCCAGTGCTTGCTGGACCTAACACTTGGACACAATTACCTGGCCGAGTTGACACATTAGCCTAACCATCACACCAACTAAAAATTCTAAAACAAATACTAGAAACCAGCAAATTCTCAAACTGCTCAGTCTCATGACCCCTTATACCATTAAATATTGTTAAGGACCCCCAAAGCACTTCTTTAATGTGGGTTATATCTACCAATATTACAGTATAAGAAATTAAAACTGAGAAAATTTTAATGCCCAAGAATACAAAGTACACATTCCATTAGTGATGACATCATCGCATGTCACATTACCTCTGGAAAACTCCACTGTATACTCATCAAAGAATGTGAGTAGAAAGGCCAATACCATCTTAGAATTACTCTGACAACAGTTTGACCTCATAGACTCCCGGAAAGGGTCAGAGACATTCTCAAGGGTCCCCAGACCAATTCTGAGAATCTCTGATGTAAACATACAATCATATCTATCATCAACCATAGCTTTGAAAGAGCTATAAAGAGAATGATGTGAATTTTATATTAAGTAAAAATAAAGAGACCTTAGGAACAAAGCCAGGAATCAGAAATATACAGAGCAAATGCTAGTTGGAGTGATGTTGGTAGCCTTATGAATATGCCAGGCACTCTGATGCACATCAGATTTATTGCTTTTCTCCATGGTTTACAGTCAAAGCAAATCGCATGTAATAAATTTCAATATTTTGCAACAAATACTTCTTTTTAAAAAGTAACTTTGGGAAGAATAATCTCATCAAAAGAGCTAGTGATAAACTATGAGCCTTTAGATAAAGATGAGACCAGGATTTGTTTGTATAGTTAAACCAAGTGTGTCCCACTTGAATCTTTCTTTTGGTGAGTTTCATTCTACTTTTCATGCAAAAGCGAGAAAGAGAAAGAAGACTTACCAAGCCTGTCCTCTCCTTCCTGGATTGTTTATTATTTTAAAACTTAAGTGGAATAACCAAAAAAAAAGAAAGAACCCATTAGTTTTAACCCCTTTCCACTGATTTTATGCTTTTCCTCTCTTCATAGCAACCCCTTACCTTTCCAAGTACCCTGTCCTACGTTTGTACCTCTTCTGTATCAATACCTAGTCCCAGGAAAGGAATTAGTCAGTTATATGAGTTACCCAAAAGCATAAATTTTCAAACATAACGTAAAGCATAAATAACAGACATAATCAAAGCCTTAATCTTCATTATGGAACTTCAGGCATCAGTAAAAACATTGGGGGAATCTTTTCTGAATAGAAGTTTTGGAAGGGTAGTAGAATCTCAGAATTAGAAGAGGCATCAGGTCTTCTCCACTCATTCTTCCTATGCTTAATTTCCCTCTACAAGATGTCCATCAAGCAATTTCAAATCATTTAAAAACTTCAGCAATGGAAACACACTATTTCCCAAAGCAACACAGTCCAACTTTGAATGATTCTAACCATTAGAAAGGTCATCCTCACACTGAGCCAGTTTCTGTATCTCTGAAGCTTCTATTGTTTTCATTCTTGAGTCACTTGCCACCAAAGTGGGTAGGTAGGGGTTCCTTTTCCTTCTGACAAACCTTAAAATATTTGAAGATATCTGTCCTTTATTCCCTCAAACCTTCCCTGTTACAAATTCCTATATCTTCTGGACTGTGTCTCAGGGTTTGGATTTTTTCCCCCTTCTTCTTACTTTCTTCTAAATATTCTAGATAGACATTGTAATGTGGGGATCAAGCACACAGGCTTTGGAGTAAGATAGCCCAAATTTAATCTCTCTCCCACATGTTAACTTTGTGTCCATGTAAAGACACTTACTAAGCTCTAAGACTCAGATTCATTTATAAATGGAGATCTTAATAGCCTCTTCCTTACAGGATTGTTAAAATGAAATTAGATGATATATATAAAGATCTAAGCATATGTGCTCAATAAATATAAGCTATTATTATTTGTATTAGGCTCAAATCTAGATTTTCTTTTACTTAGTGCCCAGAATTGAATCCAATACTTAGGTAAACTGAAGAGATCAGACCTAGAAAAGGATTCAAGCATAGACCTTTCCTTTGGTAAATGTGTTCTGATCTAGGTTAACCTAAGTAATCAAGACAAATAATTTAACTTGACTTAGCTTTGATCAAGAAAAAGCGATATCTATGCATGATTATTCTGTGGATTAGTTAAAATGATATAAAAAAGCATTTTTCTATAGAATATTAAACAGGACAATAAATATATTTTGAATATCATTATTCAATATATCCATCATCAGCATAAATAAATATATCTTTATAAATAATCCTAGATACCATCTTCTTATAATTTAAGGTTGTTTTGACTACATTGGAAATCTGTTGTTCAGATCACCTTCATCAGTTATCTTAGCTAGACCTTCTGGATGACTTGCTGCAGCTTCTACATCAGCACTTGCTGCTTCACCTTGCACTTTCATGTTATGGAGACAGTTTCTTTTCTTAAACCTTATGAACCAATCTCTGCTAGCTTCAGTCTTTTCTTCTGCAGCTTCCTCATCTCTTTCAGACTTCACAGAATTGAAGAGAGTTTGTGTCTTGTCTGGATTAGGCTTTGACTTAAGGGAATGTTGTGGCTGATTTGATCTTCTATCCAGACCACTAAAACTTTCTCCATATCAGCAATAAGTCTGCTTTTCTTTCTTATAACTCATGTGTGCACTGAAGTATCACTTTTAATTTCCTTCAAGAAACTTTTCCTTTGCATTCACAACTTGGCTAACTAGTATAATGGGCCCAGCTTTCAGCATGACTCAGCTTTCAACATGCCTTCCTCACTAAGTTAATCATTTCTAGCTTTTTTGCAACTCTTCTTTTCACTTGAACACTTAGAGACCATTGTGGGATTTTTAATTGGCCTAATTCCAATACTGTTGTGTCTCAGGGAATAGGGAGGCCCAAGGAGAGGGAAAGAGACAAGGGAATTGCTGGTCAGTGGAGCAGTCAGAAGACACAACAATTATCAGTTAAGTTTACCATCTTATATGGATACAGTTTGTGACAGCTCAAAACAATTACAATAGTAATATCAAAGATCACTGGTGACAGATCACCATAACTGATAGAATAATAAGGAAAAATTCTGAAATATTGTGAGCATTACCAAATTGTGACACAGAGGAACAAAGTGAGTACATGCTGTAGGAAAAATGGTGCCCATAGATTTGGTTGATGCAGAGTTGCCACAAACTTTCAATTTGTAAAAAGCACAATATTTGTGAGGGACAATAAAGCAATAACATGTGGTATGCCTATACATCTATCAACCAGACTGTATTCACACCATGGATATCAAAACAATGATTCTCTCTATATCACAGCAATGATACGTTGGCACTCTGGTAATCGGTTTTTGTCTTCTCTGACAGTCTACTTCTATGGCCAGATTTATCTTTTTGAGATTTAATTTCTAACAGTTTACAAGTCATTACTATGTGATTGAACTTCTCAAGAAGATTTACTCTATAGATAAATATATGATATGAATAAGGTCATGGGTTCATGGATCTATCATAATATTCAAAGGCACAGCATTTTCTGAAATACCTCATGTGTCAGTTTGAATTTTGTGAATTCCAGAAAAGATTGTTCTCTAACTAATTCATTCCCGTGGGTGCAGAGCCCTTTGATTGCTTTCTATTCTGCTAGATGACTTTAGGGTTTTTGATTGGATTACATCAGTGAGGCGTGACCCAGGTTAGGTCTCCGCCCTCCTGCTGAGTCTTATATAAGCTGAGAATACACAGAAAAACACACAGAGAAGGGAGCTCTGCTATTTTGACCTAGCCATGTGAAAGAAAGAACTCCAGGTTCACCTACAGTTACAGAAAGTTAGAGAAGCCCCTACAAGCTCAAAGAGAGGAGGCCCAGGGAGAGATGCCTGATCACCCACAACTAAACTCCAGGAAAAAGTAGGGAGAGACTGGCAGACCTGCCATCTTGCTTCGCCACATGGTAGGAATCCAGGGTCTGCTAGCAGCTGATCTTTGCTGAGAAAGCATATCTGATGATACCTTGATTTGGACATTTTCACAGCCTCGCAACTGTAAGTTTTTATCCCGAATAAATCCCCTTTATAAAAGCCAACCCATTTCTGGTATTTTGCATAGGCAGCTTCTGGCAAACTAAGACACCTCACATCCTCCAAAACTGTGTACTAAAAATAACATGGTATATGGGGGAGAATGGAATCAGGAGCAGAAAACTCAAAACTTTGTAATCAGAGAACTAATGGGATCAAGAGCAATCTTTAAAAACATTACACAGTTTATAAGACATGCTAACATCTTAATAAACAAAGTATTCCTACAGACTACATAGCATATTACCTTAAAAAAATGATTTCAGTTTGAGGAAGTGGATGTAAGGAAGGATTGAGAATGCTAAATTATAGAGACAAGAGAAAATTGCACAAAGATCCAAGAGAATCACTCTCAAGAAGCAATTCCAAGACAGAGCATGTAGCCAAATGAGCAAGAGGAAAACTTGGTGTGAGTGTCCAAAACTGGGTTCCTCTGTGGTTTGCTGCTTTCAACCCTATTACTTTATAGTTAGCTGCAGTTTCTTGGGAGCACAAAGCATTAATGTGCTCAGAAAATCGATAAATCATGGATACTTAGGCATTTTACTGACACCGTTCTCTAATTTACCCATCCCAAATGAACTAATTGAGTTAAATCTCATTTCAGAAACACACATTGTAACAAAACAAACTGGACCTAAAGAGATTATCTTTGCTCAGCCCTGACTCATCTCTAGACTAGTGAATATTTAAACAATACAGTTCAGTAATTATTTATTAAATTGTAATAATTTTTAAACACATTCTAATCAAAGAGTAAAACCTTATTATATGGAATCTTAGCTCATTTCAGCCTCAACGTACTTTTTTTAAAAAAATTATTAAAATAAGCTATCTCATTGATTTTTAATCTTTGGTACCTCACATATACAAAGCAGTCACTTAGCCACTGAGCAACACCAGCTCTGCTCAACATACATTTTAAGATTAAATTTGAGAGAACCGGGGGGGCCATTTGACCATCCCATCTCCTTGTGGTTTCTCATGGTATTGAGGTGTGGTTTTTTTTTTATTATTTTTTGAAAAATACTTACACAGATATACCCCATCTTAGTCTAGAACTTCAGGTTTATCCAGGTAATTTTTGAATCATAATAAAAGGGGATTTAAAACAAAAGACTTGAACATTTCATTGGTCTTTTTCTGTGCTGCAAAAGATAGCAGTCTTTATTTTACCTAAATTAAAATTTTTACATGAAGCGAAAATAAAATTGTTATATGGTTATTTTTAACTTTTTAATGTGTTTTCACACATCTCATTTTGTCAAAAATAACTACTCTCTGGGGAGTCTGAAATACAAACCAGCTCTAGTTCTGCTACAATTTCTCTAATAATTAGTCCTTGGATCCTCAATATGAAAAGTACTTTTTCAATGTCCACCAATTCTTTATGGCAACATTTTTATTTAAATAATTTTGTACTGAACTAATTTTTTTTTTTTTTTTCACCTTAAGTTACTTTAAGAGTTCAAAGTTATCTTTTTGGGCTTGGTTTCTAGGTTCCTTGACCTTTTAAAGTTGTTTGTTTTTTAATTCCCCAGACAGGTATACTTCTTTTCAATTCTTTAATCTCTTCTTCTCCGGAAATCCACTTCTCTGCTTCATTAAGCCTCCCTGTAATATCCAGAATTGAATCGCATACCTCATTTATTGTTGTGATGTGGATTGCTTTTTTTAAATGCAGCGCTGGAAATGACTTTGAAAGGAATGACCTGCAGTTTTTATCATTCAATTTATTTCATTCTTTACTTCTAGATAATTGTGGTAAGAAGTTGTTATCTAAAAAAGAGGAGGAAATTGTTGAAAGTATTGGAAGGGGGAATGGAAAGGGCAATGATGGCTCTCTTCCAGTCGTTGAAGAGGGTTACCATGTGAAAGAAGAAAGATTTTTTCCTGTATAGGAAAAGACAGAACCAAGAACAGAGTAAGTTATACAGAAATAGATGTTTAATCAGGCTGTTTTTGAGGCAGTGAGTTATTCCCTACTGGAAGTATTTTACTTGGGGGATTCCTGAAGTGAAGAAAATATTTGACAAAATGTATTTATAAATATATATACATATCAAAATTTCTGTGAGCCTTTGGCTGAAGGCTGATTATAACAAAACAGAATCCCGTGGTAGGTTTTTGGGATAAACTGCCTGGGTTCATGCCCCAGCTCTCCTACAGGGAACTTGTGTAATATTGAGCAAGTTCTTTAACCTCTCCTTGCCTCGGTTTCATCATCTATAATTTGGGAATGGAAGTAGTGTCATAGAATTTTTGTGAGTATTCAATAAGTTAATGCAGGTAAAGTATGCCTGGCAACTGGTAAGCATTGTAAAAGTGTTAGCTACATATAGTAAGGAATTTTGTAAGGATTTCTTCTGTGCTCCTTTCAATTCTTTTGAAATAGAGAATAAAATTTAGGGTAGGCCATTGTTTTGAAAAATCCTCCCTTTGGTTAGTTATCCATATGTACAGAATACAGTTTTATGAAAATGCATAAGATCCACAAGGACAGGGATCGTTGATTTGTTCACGGATGATTCCTAAGAGTTAGGAACAGCTAGCACATAATAGGTGTTCAGTGCATATATATTGAACACATGAATGAAAATATCCAAATGTCTCGTGTTTTGAAGAACAAATAGACAGATGCATTTAAAATGATTATATCAAGATAATTCCATTCAGTCATAAATGAAGGCCTTGTTTGGCACAGCGAAGACATTCAAAAAATTCAGGAAACGTGTTTAATTTCTCTTTGTTTTGTTTCTGAAAATCTGCATTTGAAATGGCCCCTTAATAAGCATCAAGAACACTTTCCTATTCTCACCATTTTATTTATTTATTTATTTATTTTAAGATTTTATTTATTTATTCATTTATCCCCCCCTTGCTGCTTTTGCTCGCTGGGTCAACTAACCACGCCGTGCGGGCGGGCTTTTGCCTTCACCAGGAGGCCCCGGGAACCAAACCCGGGGCCTCCCATATGGTAAACGGGAGCCCTACTGATTGAGCCACAGCCGCCTCCCTATTTTCACCATTTTAAACATCAGGATGGTTCTTCCTAGTAGGGACTGCATGCCTTAGGGGACACAAACAGGTGTAGAGCTGTCCAGCAGTAAGAAGCCTCAAGAATTGTTATTTAAATGGAGGCAAAAGAGATTAGTATATAATCTGTCCTCTCCAAACCATGTGTCTGCTAACAAATGGTCAAGGAGTAACCCTTTTAAGTGCACTGATGCCTTGGTAGACCCAGGCACAAGCCTAAGGTTTGTGGTTTTCTACTCTGATTCCTCAGGTGAAATCTGTTCCAACTGGGATTATTACTGGTTCTCCTTTACCTCCCATTCCTTGCTGGATGTGCATATCTCCTCCACCTCCCTGACCCATGAAAAAGGAATTATTCACTTCCAAATGAAAGTTAAATAATTCATTTGACATATCAAATCGTGTGGAGTTTCTCCAGTTGGAGCTTCCAAAATTCATACATAATACCACAACATTACACTAAATATTATCTTTTTTTACTCTTGTGGGACCAAGCATGTTAATGTAGTTAACACTCAGATATTTGTCCCTGAGCAAGGCTCAAGATGGGGAATGGGACGACTTAGAAAATATCAGAAAGTCACTCAAAAATGTTTCTAATGTCTTGACTAAATTTTGTTAGCCCTGTGGGTTTCTGCAGGAACCCATCATTATCCAAGCATTGTAGTATAATGGTTAAGAGAATAGGCTTTGGAGTAAAAGAGAGCTAGGTTTGCTCTTTCATTACTGTGACCTTGAACCAATTACTTATATTCTCTAGATTTCAGTCTACTCATCTGTAAAATGAGATTTAATCCCTACCTTGTACAATTATTGTGAAAGTTAAATTAGATAATGTCTGTAAGAAAACTGCCACATAGAGAATGTTTTCAAAAAAAAACATGTTAGTTAATATTAATAGTACTAACCATACATGATTTATTCAAAATATATTTGCTGAGGACCAAAAAAGTGTTTGGCACTTTGTTTGACCCTGGTGATACAAGAAAGATTCCTTTGACTCTAGAAAGAAATAAACTTTCAAATAAACAGTGTAGTCAAATATGCCAGGTCATATGGTATAAGACTGCAGTGGGCACAGTGAGAGCACAGAACAATTCTGCTCCCAGAGGTGGTGCCATAAAGAGCGTAACTGTATTAGTTAGTGCCCCAGCAAGCGAGCCATGGCACACTCAAAGCCGTAAATGAAGGGAGCTTACAAAGAGACTCAGGCCGAGATAGTGAAGCTCCCAAGGACCAACAAGAGAGGGAAGAGGACAGGGAAGGACAGGGAAGGTTTGTTACCAGTGGCTCTGGGAGCCATGGTCTTGGTTGGAGGAACAAAGTCACAGCCAAACCACAATCCAGCAGAGATGAAAGTGAAGAGGAGTGGGGGGAACATATACCCATGCCACTCTCTTCCTGCCCTCTAGACTTCAGCTGATGTCTCCCGCCAGCCAAAGCCAGTTGCAAGCCAGTGGTCGGGGGAGCCCCGTGATGGGGAGACCTCCAACATCAGTCCATGGGACACAGAGTGGAATGGGAAGAATGAGGAGGAGAAGGAGAGGGGCAAATGGAGAGTCATACTTAGGGAGGCTTGAAATACGAGTAGGTGTGTCTCAGATGGGTGGAGGGCATTTTAAGCAGGTAGCACAGCAAAAACAAAAACACAGAGATTGAATAAAAACATGGCACATGTGGAACTGAAGTGTGGGATACAAGGCAAGAGGTACAGTAGAAGTCAGATCACCAAGGGCCAGGAACGTCATGCCAAGGGATTTGGACCATACCCAGCACAACCTCTGGCACCTATGCCCCCAAAATGACAAAAAGAGTCTGTTGCTAATTAAGTCTGTGCATGCGTGAGCGTGTGTGAGAATGTATGGTTGAGAATAGAACATCACATTGAGAAAATAGCTTATGTATCTGTTTCCCTAACACTCTTCTGAACCAAGCCTACTAATACAAATCACATATGTTATAGAAGACACTGTACCATTCCTAATTATTTTAGGGTAATGTATTTAGTTACACACTAAATTAACACTAATTGAACTTGGAAGAGATTCAAAAAGCAATTAAATATTACTTGGAATGGAATGGTGAAGTAGGATATTTTGTTCTCCCAATACAGAATTCTGGTTGAATGATTATACTGAGCTAAATTGACATTTTCCCCTGAACTCCAGCAAGTAATTCAGTCTCCTCCACTTTTCTAAATCACATGGAAACAAGGAAAAAGATGCTAATGTAAGTATATTTCAATAATTTAAATTGCCCTTATATTAGGTATTCAGACTAAAAGCTAAATTAGCCTTACGATGAAGCTTGCAAACTCCAGGTCATACATATTGAATCATCGGTTTTGCTTCTTGCCTAATCTTGCCTATTGAAATACAAGGGAGCTACTTGGATGCTTGTTCAAAGAGCAATTTGAAAAATAATTATTAAAAAGATCTGTTATATACTGTATCTCCCCCCCCCCCCCCTTTTTTTTTTTTTTTTTTTTTTTTTTTTTGGCCTGTTTGTGTCTTTTGTGTGAAAAAGAGCTATAGAAAATATACTAATTTTCTCTACTTTAATACTCTCATCTGCTTAGAGTTGGGGAATTACTTGGGGTCACAGAGAAGAATGGTTCACACTATGAAATTATAGGAATTAAACCCTTTACTCTAGCTTCTTTGATTACTAAACCCTGAACTGAAAATCAGACTGCTTTGTGTATTTTTCTGTGATATTAAGTTTCATAACTTAAAAGATTACAAAATTAAAATAACTAACTCTATTTTGTCATTTTGGCCTAAATCACTTATTTGGTATCTAGTTTTTGAGTTTTAAAAATAGCAGATTATCTTGACTCATAGGAAATATGGGATGTATGTCATATTTGGATAAGATTAATTTTTAATTAATTTGCTGCATATTAAAATAAGTTTGTGATTTAAAACATCAGCTTGGTAATTTATTTGCTGAGTGATTTTTTGAGAGTTTGGCTGGAAATCGGAGGACTGATTAAGTTACTATGGGTCTCTAATGTGTAATGACAATTTGTAAGCTCAGAGGAAGATTTGCTCCCTCTAGTAAGCGAAACTTTCTATAGGGAAAGAATTAGGGATAAAACTTAGAGGAAATTACTGTATCAAAGGAGAGAAGGAAAGGCTTTACTTCAAAAGAAAGATGATTTAGAAAAAGAACAGCTTTCCTGAAGCCTAAGGAAGAAACAGATCATAGATATTAAATGACTTGGAGCGTGTTTAAAAAAATGTGTTTTTTTTAATTAAAAAGGGGGAATTCTTAATAATTTGGGAAAAAAAAAAACCTTATTAGAATTATTTCCTGAAGTTATATAAAAAGTAGAACTTGTAAGTGATGAACTTGCACATTTAGGTGAGGAGACAGTGTTGAAGGCATTTCTTTTTGATGCTTCCTTTGCTTAGTAGCTCCTATTTAGAAATCCTTCCTCTAATAACCATGAGTCTTCTTGTTCCAATGCGAAGATCAGTTCTGGTTTTGTAAAGCACTACCCCACTGAGAGGAGGTGGCTGTAGCTCTCCAGTATCTCTGTACAGGGCCCTCTGAGCAGAGCCCAGGTGTCACCACTCCTCCTAGGTGAACTCCACAGCCACGTTTTTGAATGACAATGAGGCCTTAGATTTTTTTCACTTTCTGTGGCTCTTAGGAGAGTGTGGAGAACTGTGACGGTTCCCCTCGCTCTTCTCAAAGCTGGCCCAAACCCTCCCACTGTCACAACAGTTATAAAACACTTACTATGTTTTAGACAAAAGGGATATGTCTATCCCTTAAAGACTTTTGAGTCTATTGAGAGGAGTCAAATAGTTTTAAAATATGTGTTAAAATTTAAAATAAAATTTGTACATCATCATGTGTGAACAAAGAGGAATGTGCTAGGAGTAGTGAGAGGAAGTTTGCATAGAAGAGATGACACTTGAGCGGAATCTTGAACGACAGGAGTTAGTTAGCAAAGCAGAGAGAAGAAACAGCTGTGGTTAAGGGGCAGCCATGTGCCAAGGCCCAGAAGCAAGAGGAGAATCTTTTTATCTGGGGAACTCTGAGTCGTTGGGTATTGCTGGAAGGTAGAGAGCTTAGAGGAAAGCAGAGGCAGATGAGGCTGGAGCCTGGTCTTTGTGTAGCAGGCCAAGGCATTTAAACTTCATTCTGTGGATGAAAGAAAGCCTTTAGGCATTTAAGGAAAAAGAATGATTTGCTACAATTTGCCTCTCAGAAATGTCACCTGGAGTAGTATGGAGGCTTGATGAAAGGGAGTGAGCCAAGAAGAATATTAGTAAAGGATGAAAGTTGAAAAAATATCAATGTGGAATATTCATTGTTAACCAATTACTATTAAGGAATAATTACAAAATCCTCAGACTTGAGTACACCAGGCTCAGAATAATGTGAAGAGGATTTTATAAATTAGAGTTGCAACACAACCAAAGGCACACACTAATTAGGATAATTGAAGGCAGGTTTAGCAAAAGGACTACTTACAAAGTCATAGAGTAGGAAAATCATAAGTAGCTGCTACCACCCTTAGGCCTAAAAGGATGAGCAATTACTGGAAACATAAATCAGGGTATTGTGTGGAGGGGAGCATCGTGAGAAGAGCAGTGACCTTGGGTGGAGGGGTCATGGCCAATCTAAAGCAAACCTAGAGGGAGAAAGCCAAAAGATTCATATCCTCACCTCACTCCCTTCTCTGCCCCCAACCTCCTGCCTGTTCTTATCATTGGCCAAACCCAGTCAGAAGCCAGAAGGGAAGAGAGATGTTTTATGTAGTCCCTATAGAAGTGCCTACAGGAGCAGAGAGTAGGGTGGGAAAGTGTAGAGAGTGGATCTGCATCTGGAGGAGTAAATGGAAGATATCCAGCATAATCACCTTTTATTTTTATTTTTATTTTTATTTATTTTTTGCCCCTCAGCATCTCCTCTTCTGCTTCATCCATTTGAAAAGTTTGTCCCCAAGCCACAGCACAAATTACATCCCATCACCCACTAAATCGAAGTAGGGTGTGGTCAACTTGTCATTCCCAACTGAACCTAAAACGTTAGCCACCAGTAATATTTTTAAAATAAGATAGCAGTACGAAATGGAAGAAAAACAAATAACATAAGCATAACTGCCACTGTTTGGGGGATATTTTGTGTCTCTGAAGCCTCAGTTGGTGATCATAACTGCCTTCCTCCATCACCTATTCCATGTACCCTTCCTCTCTGCCAGTGCCCAGTTGAATGGGGTTCTTTACCTGTTAGGGTGACCCAAACCTTCATTTCTGTAGGAGATGGGTCTATGGTGGTCTTGTCTTTATTAACTTTCTGTTTTCCATTGATAAGACTATTGGAAAAAGGAGTTCTAAACAGTATTTCTCCCAAAAGTAAATCTTCTGGGTTCTAGACATGGTCCTCCTGGTTCTATGGTATAGTAGCAAACCAATGTTTCCACTGGTAATCAATTGCCCAGGCAGTACCGAGGAGTCTGGTTCCAGGACAAATCCTCTGTGTAATCTTTCAGGCCTGACCATAAGCAGTGACAAAGGGCTTACCTGGTAGGGCTCATAAAAGAAAGCCTCCCTCCCCACACCAGACTTGGTATACAGCCAGTGCACTGTGATCTCTGGAGGGAGTCACAGTCAAGGACTCAGGCCCTCCTGGCTTGTCATGCTCTTACCAGGCTCCTCCATTCAGAGGCCTCCTTATCAGGAGGGGCCTCGCCTGAGATACTGTTTAGGTGCCTCTGCAGAAATCTCCTAATAGAGGAGTCTTGAAAACACTTTCTCCTCTCTGACTCAGTACTCAGTACTTTTCCAATCTTAGCCCTTCTCACTCCCTGTCCCTCTCCCAAGTTCAAAAAACGGCAGGAGCCTTTCGTTTGAGACTCCTTCAGCAATGAGACAAACCACCCTCATCTGCACTGATAACATCTGATTCTCACCCAGAGCCATTCTGTGAAGAAAAATGGACCATTGAGGGAACTGGCACTCTCTCCTGTTTAGCCTCTTACTTATGCCATCAAGTAAGTAAATAAAGTCTCAATTAATTGTTACTTTCAGTTTAACTCATTATCTTAATTGACCACCTCAACTCCTGGTAACTCTGACAATAAGGACCTCTTCTCCTAATTCAGTGGCATGGGGAGGCTGAAGAGATTGGGGACAATCTCTGCTTCCAATTTTACCCCCAACATTTGCCAAGATAGTAAACCAGAAACAATACCACATCCTGAGTAGAATGGGAGAGATTAGTGCCACTATTTTACTCCCATTTATTTTACCAGTCTGGCCCTTGGAAAAACTGGAGAGATCATGGTAGATAATAGTAGATTACCACACACTTAACTAAGAGGAAGCACTAGTCTCAGCCTCTGGTACTGAATATGCTAGAGAATGCATTTTTTTTCTATATCCATGAGAAAGGAGAATCAGAAGCAATTCGGATTTAACTAAGATGGACAACAGCTTACCTTCACTCTTGTTCTACAGCTCTTCTGTTCTTTATCATGACATGGTTCAAATGGACCTGGGCCATCTAAACATTCCAGAGACCATCACATTGATTCACTATATTGTAAATATTATGTCAACCAGACTTGATAAACAAGAAGCAATAAGTAGTCTGTCCAGATAAGACATAGGTACTCCAGAGTGTTTTAGTTTTCTAGGATCCTCCAGTAAATACCTTGGAATGGGTTGGCTTAAACAATGGGAATTTATTAGCTTACAGTTTTGGAGGCCAGGAAAATGTCCAAATCAAAGTATCATCAAGGCGGTGCTTTCTTCCTAAAGACCAGCTACTAGAGATCCTTGACTCCTCTGCCATATAGCAAGGCACACGGTGGTGTCTGCTGGTCTCTCCCTTCTCTTCTGGGTTTCATTGATTTCAGCTTCTGCTTCTGTGGCTTTCTCCCTCTTTGCCTGAACTTCATTCTCTTATAAAGGACTCCAGTAATAGGATTAGGACCTATCCTGGAATGATGTGGGTCACATCTTAACTGAAGTAGCCTCATCAAAATCTATAATAGGTTTACATCCACAGAAATGGATTAGATTTAAGAATATGTTTTTCTGGGGGTACATACAGCTTTAAACCATCACACAGAGGGTGAAGATAAGCCCTTCATAATGTAAGGGCTGCTACATCTGTGAAGTTTTCAGGGATCCAATGGTCTGGGGCATGCTGTAACAATGCCTCCAAGATAAAGGGCAAGTTATTGCATTTAACACCTTTCTAATACTATGAATGATAACATTCAGTAAGCCTCTTCAGATTTTGGAGGCAACACACCACACTTGGGAATACTTTCTAATCCATTCATCATGTGATGCAGAAGGCTGCCAGTTTTGAGAGAGACCTAGAACAAATCCAGGGTGCAGAACAAATAATTCTATTGCTTACACCATATGACAAGGTAGACCTCATGATATTAGAGGTATATGTGATAGGTCAAAATACCATGAAGACTATTTGGCAAGCCCCAATAGAAAATTGCAGCACAAACCCCTAGAAATCTGAACCAAGATCGTGTACTTGGCCTCACTGAAGCACATACCATTCCAAATGCAATTCCTGGTGTACTACTGGATTCTGATACAAACAAAGCTATGACCACAGGTCATCAAAGTACTATGTGATTAGAGGTGCCAATCATGAACTAGTTGTAAGATTGAGCAGGACCACCAGCAATATGTCATACAATGGAACGATACATCTTGTATCAAGCCCAAACAAATCCAGAGGGATAAGTAAACTGCACAAATTAGTGACTCAGACCAGCATGTAATTCATGACCATTGCATAGACAACTGGCCCTTCTCTTAAAAATTCCTATGGCCTCATGGGAGTTCCCTATACCTAGTTAATAAAAGAGGAAATTCCCAGGACTGGTTTGTAGATGGGATGGCTCAATATTTTGGAATGAGCCAAGAATGGAGTGCTATTGCATTACAACCCCACCAGTTGATTCTAAAAGATGGTTATAAGGGGAGATACTTCTGGTAGGCAGAGCTTTGCATGGAAAGAGAAATGACCAATATAAGAATAAATATGGGGGGACGGATGTGGTTCAAGCGGTTGATTGCCTGCTTCCCACATGGGAGATCCCGGGTTTGGTTCCCAAAGTCTTGTAAAATCAAACAAACAATCAAGTGTAAAAACCAACTCAGGGGAGCCAATGTGGCTCAGTGGTTGAGCACCGGCTTCCCATATACAAAGTCCCGGGTTCATTCCCTGGCCCTCGTACCTCAAAAATAAATAAATAAATTAATTAATTAATATGGACACAATGGCAGTGCTGAATGGTTTGGCTAGTTGGTCAGGGACTGAAAGACTGAAAACAAATAAGTTTGGGAGGAGAGATTATACATAGGCTATACCTATGTGAGAGGGCACATATTAAATGCCCATAAAAGTGCATCCACTGCAGGTGAAGAACAAAACAACTAAGTGGACAGGAAGACTCAGCCAGTAGAAGCCAGCCAGCCTCTTTCCTTAGCTACCCCAATGTTTGCACAATGAATATACAGTTGTAGTGATGGTGGCAAAAAAATGGCTACTATGCATAGGTCTAATAGTTTAGGCTACCTCTTCCCAAGGCTGATCTACCTCTTCTGCTGCTAACTCTCTAGCCTGTTGGCAGTAGATACAATGCTGAACCTCCACTATAGTATATCCTTCAGGGAGACCAATTAGTGCCAGTTGCTGGCAAGTTGATTATAGCACTCCTTCCACACTAGAAACCCAGAGAGGGATTGACATGTTTTCCAGGCATGAGTTTGGCTCATTTCAACCAGTACTCAATCTGAAGGCTCTAGAGTGTTTAATTTTTTTTTTTTTAAGATTTTTTATTTATTTATTCATTTATCCTCCCCTTGCTGCTTGTGCTCGCTGGGTCAGCTAACCACGCCGTGCGGGCGGGCTTTGCCTTCACCAGGAGGCCCCGGGAACCGAACCCGGGGCCTCCCATATGGTAAACGGGAGCCCTACTGATTGAGCCACAGCCGCTTCCCAAGTGTTTAATTTTTAACAATGCTTCATATCACTTTGTACTGGGGACACTTTTTGGCAAAGGAGCTTGGTAAATGAGCACATAACCATGGATTTCACTGGTCTTACGATATATATATACATTATTATCCAGAGCCTACCAGCCTCATAAAGGTGAAGCTGAGGTACCAGTTTAGAGATGTCATCCTTTAAGGATGATGAAATATTCTTTAGGATGTATTATGTGTCTTAATCCAATGCCATTCATTATATTATGCTATGTCCCTATTGAAATATATGGGTCAGGAAATCAGAGAGGTAAAACAGGAGTGGCTCTGTTCACCATTACTCCTGATGAACTTGGAGAATTTGTGCTTCCCATCTCTGCAATGCTAGGTCTGTGGATCTAGAGGTCCTGGTTTTCAGGGAGGATATGCTTTCACTAGGTTACATGTTAAGAGTCTCACTAAATTTAAAGTTCTAGCTGGTACCTGGTCTCTTTAGGTTTCTCGGACCAGTAGAGTAGTGGGAACAAATGGAGTTAGTGTGCAGTCATCATGATGATATACGGTTGCTATTACATAATTTTGGCAGAGAAGAGTATGTCTGTCACTCAAATGATCTGCTGTACCATCTCTTGCTTTTCCCTTGTCCACTTTTAACTATTAATGGGAAAGTACAGCAGCCAGCATCTAATAAAGCTATGGATACTCCACAAGCAGCAGTAGTCAAATAAACTTTGAAAAGGGTTAGGCCATGTTAGTAAGCACATGCATAACCACTATTCCTGCTACCATAGCCTATTAAGCATGCACTGGGTGTCTGGAGAAAGAGGACAGCTGACATCAACAGAGTGAATCATATTGTCCATCTGATTATTGAGTGCCTCTTCCACTCTGAATGGCCTCTGGCTTGCATTATTACATGGGACATAAATATTAAAAAATCCACACTGTCCATTTCAAGAAGTTCATCCACGTACCTCTCCCCCCTTCCGCCTGTAATCACATGTAATCCACTTGTAATCTTTCCAAGTTCCTGAATGTGAAAACCTACTATCACCTGCTCTTTAGTGAAAGCACATCAACTTCTCAGGGCATTTCTCCTTCAACACAAAGTGGACAACCATATTTACTGCTCCAAGTTTAGCCTACTGCAGTGGGATTGTGTACAGCAGCCACCCATATCATGCTATTGCCAGCACACAAGCAGATCCATCTACATACTGAGACCACATCTTTTTCTCTTCTCTTAATTCATCAGAGGTTTGAAGGAGAGAAGACAAAGCAGTTGGAGTATGCACCATGGGAATCTCTGCTTAGGCAGTTTGTTGCATCTGGTTGCATATATCCCAGGGGTTGGCAAACCATAGCCCATGGGCCAAATCCAGCCTATTGCCTGTTTTGTAGCTTGAATTCTTTGCAAGCTAAGAATGGTTGCAATTTTTAAATGGTTGGGAAAATCAAAAGAAGATTAATATTTCATGATTCATGAAAAAATATGAAATTCAAATTTTGATGTCAATAAATAAAGCTTTATTGGAAGACAGCCACATTCATTCATTTACATATTGTTTATGGCCACTTTTGTGCTACAGCAGCAGAGTTGAATAGTTGCAACAAACCATATGGCCCACAAAGCCTAAAATATTATTACTGGGCTCTTTATAGATAAAATTTGCTGATCCCTGATATATACCACTTCTATTTTATAATGGAATGCACTGTGCACATCCAATTTTATGGCTCATTGGGTCAGAAAACATAAGTTTGGCAATTTGGGTATCCTGTGGTCAAGATTCCAATCTGTTCTAAGACCAGCAGCCAGTCAGAATATTCTTTTCTAATGAAAAGTTATTGGCAGAGTACGACTTAGCCTTATTCCAAAGCTCTAGGGTGTCTATGTTGTGATTCTCCCATTGGGGCTTGCCAGATGCTCTGTATAGCCTTTCTGTCTGTCGCAGACAGAGCAGAACATTGGCTCTGCTTGGTCACGGGGTCCACGTCATAAGTCTGCCTGAACTGTAGCCAGCACTGTCTGAGAGCTCTGTCTCGTTTCAGGTCCCACTAAAAATTGTCAACTTTATGGGGTTACCCAGTAAATGGGTTGGTATAGCATGCCTAATTATAGCATATGTTGCCTCCAAAATCCAAAGAGGATCACAAGGCCTTGAGTGCTACAAGGTACAGCAGATTTTCTCTCACTTTAGAAGGGATGTCCCAATGTTCCTCAGACTACTGGTGTCCCATAAACGTCACTGATAAAGGCCCATGAACTTTCACAAAGGTTCTCTTTCAACTTACAGCAAGCATGTATCTTACTAAGGAACCTAGGATGCTCATTGTTCCCTGATCACCAGGTCTGGTTATATATGTTGTTAATGTAATGGATTAAGTGTAATGTTATTTGAGACACCAAGAAAATCAGTCGCTACAAACTCTATCATGACAGAAAACAAGAGTCGAAAGAGCCTGTGAAATGGACATAGAGTTGTACCATCCAGAAACACTTCAAGGAAGCATTTGTTGCTGGAGTTGCTGGGAATGATGTCCACAGTAAGTCTTGGGCTGTCAGCCCCTTGAGGGATTGCCTCAGCTGTTGAGAGCCACCACACACAATGTTACACTCTTCCCAGCTCAACGTGTAGCTCATATTCAATGACAGATCAAGAGAGAATGTAAAAGCCTGGCCATTTCAATCTAATGTAGGATTTTGACAGTCTATTTTAGCTCCAGAACTCACCATGGGGTTGGCTTGAGCTGTTGTCATGCGTGCGCCCCCTGGTTACACAGGTGTAGATTCCTAATTCACACCATGAACTCTTTCTCTGATTGTGCTTTTCAGAGAACCCAACCTGTGATTCCTTGGAGCAAGACTATAACACATACTGTTGTCCCTGCTACACAAATGTAAGCTGTTTTTGGTTTTCTCTTATTAATGGAAATAGAAAAGAAGGCATTTTCATACAAGGAGCCAGGGACACTGTGTGATTTGCACCATAAAGACACCACAATACCACACCTGGAACCACAGCTGTGCTAGGTATCAGTGTGATTAAATTTACAGTTTACTGTCATTCTCCATGACTTACCTTGCTTGTAACCCAGAAAGAAAGAGTCATGTAAAGGCTGCCTTGAAAGAAGTGATCTTCAGTTAAGGGACACCGCCAGCTGAAGAGGACCCAACAGGAAGGAAGCTGAGGGAATAAATAGTCACTCACTTCTGTTCCTTTCCTCTCCCATTGGAGCTTCTCATTGGCTCAACCTAACCAAAAGCAGAGGGAAAAAGAGTCACTTGGTGTAATAAATGCAGCCTCCAAAGGCAGAGAGCAGGATAAGGAAGGGTGGAAAGTGCACTCTGAAGAGGCAAATGAAATATACCTCACAGCAGGATTAAATAGAAGTTCCCATACTGAATGGCAGGTCCCCAGCTCCCTTCCTTAGTCACAGTTCCAGAACACTGGTAGGATTCTTCTTGGTAAAACTGAATATCCCCAAAGAAAACACCTACAGATAATCACTTTGGAAATCTCCAAGTGGAAAATGTCAGTGTATTGCCCAATAACCCCACAGCAAATCCATGAGTAAAAAACCTTGTCCATGTAAAGAGAATATCACTGAAAGTTTTTCAGTGTCTTTATCATAAATATAAAAGTATGGTAACAAAAGGTTACAACATGAACAATGAATCAAACAATCATACAGGAAATAATACTTAGATGATTTAAAGACAAAACAGGTAATAGAAGAAAACTTCTATATATTCTAATATCTTCAGAGTGTATTATCCTCAGACAATATCTAATATCTTCAGAGGACTAAGAGAAAAAATTGCATCCATAAAAAAATAAATAGCTATAAAAAGCAACAATGATCAGAAAAAGAGTTTGAAATTTAAAATTCAGTAGAAGGTTTGGAAGATAATATCAAGGAAATACCAAAAACAAGTAGAATTAAAAGGCTAAACTATGGACCAGAGAAATGATAAAATTGAAAAATGAATCCAGGTGTACAATATGTCACTAATAGGAGTTCCTGGGGGAAAAAAGACCACAGGAAATTATAAAATAATAATAATAATTATTATTATTATAATATGAGGGTGAAAAGTCTTGAATCTCCAGACTGAAAGCTGTTTTTGGTTTTCTCTTATTAATGGAAAAGAAGGCATTTTCATACAAGGAGCCAGGGACACTATAATGATGGGTGGGGAGGAATCATTACCAAGGCACATTGTTACAAAATTTCTAAACACTGGTAATAATGAGTAGATCCCTTCAGAGTGTACAATTAGCTCACATACAACATTTCTGAAATCAGCTTGGCATTGGACTTCTCACCTGCAACACTGGAAGCTATAAGACATTTTGAACAGCAATGCCTTCAAATCAATTGTGAAGATATAATAGACATTTTCATATGTGGAAAGAATCAAATTTATTTCATGTGCACCCTTTCCTCATGAAGGGATGGACAGTAGATATACATGTAAAAAATAAGGAAAGACAAAATAAGACATTGGATTCAGAAGACAGAGCTCCAACCTCACAGAGCTTTATTGCTAGAAAGCAATAAAGGAAGTCCCAGAACAATAGCTATACAACGAGCCCGGAGACTGGAGTTGGAGAAGGAGGTCTCTGGGAAGAATGGCTCCTAAAAATAATAAGTGGAACCAATAAATCATCTATGCCTTTGACCATATGGAAAATTATATTGAGAACAATTTTACAAATCTGTTGAACTTGGGAATAATTCGTTGTAAGTACCTTAAAAATGAAGCAAAAGAAAAATGAGTCAATAATTCATGGGAAAAAAAGTTTTTCATATAGGAAAATGTAACCATCGCATGCCACTTATTTCATCAGGGAACAGTATTTACATAGTCAAAATAATGTAAACATTGACTATTAATTTAACATAATTGGAAGAATGTGTGAGAGGGAGTGAAAGAGTAAGATAACTAAAATTAATCAAGCAAGAAATAACGGTGCATGTATATTAATTTATTGTTTCCTGAGACTTTGTCCTCTGTCAACCCAAACCAGGCCAGACTCTATTCCTCACATTGCATTTGTGCTGGTACAGGCCAATATTATCATGCCAGAATAGGTGGCATAGGGGCAGTGGTGAGCTGGCGAAAATTTAACAACTGCCCTTACAGGAGGAAAAAGCCCTCATCTGTAGCATTTGCCCATTTTGATATGTAAATGCTCTCATCATGGCCAATTTCAAGTTACCATTATAATGGCACCAAACGTGGAGTTGGGAAGAGATACGTACAGTACCCTCTCATGAGCTGGCATGAGCTGGCTCTGGCATACACTGTATGGAGGTCAAATTCATTCTTCTTCACCTGGGATCCCTTCAATCTTCCTGAGAACTGTCCATCTTCCAGCTCCAGTATTAGCACCACCAGCACTTTTCCTCATCCCAATCTAATATCCTCACCAAATCCTTCTCTAAAATGAAAAAGTGTGAAGAAACAATAATCTACTAATGTAGTAAGCCATTTTTAAATTGTATGTTATGATTATATTGCCTTAAAAATATGTTTAGTCTGATAGCAAGGGATCCCTTTCTCTGGTATTCCCAAGTGAAATGGAGTAAAACAAGCCTTTACAACAGTCTAGCTAAATAACATCAGAAATGTTTGCTTTCAAGCAGATGACTATTATATTTTTTGTATTCTTTACATTTATTCTCCTGTTTACTCTTTTAACAAAGTTTTTTTACTAAGTTTTAGCCTCATCCATATAATGTAATACTAGGCACCATTTAAAAATAGTTTTAAAATGTTTATTCAGATAAAAAGATAGTCACAATAGTTTACTAACTAAAATATAGCAGGTTGCAGAAAAGTGTGTTCTGAATCTCATTTTTATGAAATATATAAACATAGAAAGATTCAGCTAGCTTTGGGAATATCAAGATGCAGCACCTTAGATATGGACAATGGTATTCTCTTTATGATAGACACTTGTAGAATCATTATTATTAATTATTATTACAATAAAATTTAAAAGTCACCCTAGAAATGCATTGGGAAGAAAGGACTTTGTTGAGGGGGAGACTAAGCAGAAGAGGAAGAACATATGGATGTCACTCACCATTGTAGTTAATAGAATCACTCACAGGCACAACTTAAAACTTTTTATCATAGAAAATTTCAAACATATACAAAAATAGAGAAAATAGTATAATGAACGTCCATGTATACATAACCCAACTTTATCAACTTGTGGTCAACCAATCTTGTTTCATCTATAGCCACATCTGCTACTTCTTCCCAGCCCTGGATTTTTCCAAAGCAAATCCCAGACATCATATCATTTCATTTGTAAAATTTTCATTATTTCTCTATAAAGGTAAGGACTCTCTTCAAGCATAACCACAGTACATCATCAGACCTAAAAACTAACAGTAATTAATTAATATCAAAATATAAAGTAAAAAAATCAATTATCTCACTTTTTCCCCCCAAAAGTTTGGTTAAATCAGGATCAAAATAAAACCCATGTGTAGTCATCAGGCAATTTGTCTTTGAACCCCTTTTCATCTTTAGGTGTCCCTCTCCAACTCTTTGCTTTTTTATTTTTTCTTGAAATTTATTTATTGAAAGAACCAGGCCCCAATGTCTAGCTTGATTAATTGCATCCTCATGATGTCATTAAAATGTTCCTCTTTCTCTTGTACTTCTTGTAAATTGGAAGTTAGATCTAGAGTCTTAATCAGTTTCAGGTTCAATTATTTTGTCTAGGTTACTTCATAGATGATGTTTGGATGCTTCCATCAGGAAGCACAGAATGACTAGTAGTCTCTTTTTATGATATAAGCAGATATTTGTGATCATTGCCTAGATCAATTAATTTATTAGGTGTTCCATAACAGTGATATTATTACAATACAAGTGTATGTTCACTGATTAATTGGAATACTTATATTAAGGGAAACTTTTCCACATCAACTATTTTGTTACCCTAAAGTATAGTTTGTATAAGATAGGCAAACTATATGTTTGATTTTTCTCTCTTTATTTACCAATTTTCAAAAGATTAAATTGGTTCTCTGGCATCTTCTACTGTTGACCAATGTGTTTGTTCATGAATTTACTTGATGTATTCATTCCATTTAAAAGATGACAATGCTCAAAGTGGCTAATGAGAGTCTACTGGGTTAGTTCCTGGGCCCTTTTGACATGTCAACACATCTTTGGTAGTCTTTGATTGCTTACTTGCTTTCTGGTATGGCAATATATTCTAGGCTCATCTGTATAATTCCTGCAAGAAGATATGGTGCCTTTCCATGGGAAATTGTGTTTTGATTCCACAATCTAAGTGCTAAGGATACTTATTGCTACTAAATTGTCATTATTTCTCAAACTTCTCAGAGAAACAGAGTTAGAAAATATGTATTTTTAAAATTCATATTGATACTTCTTGTCAAGATCAGGACTATAGGATTTCTAATTTAACCTCTTTGAACTTACTAATGTATTTCCTTTCTCCTGTTCCAGACCAAATAACTAAAATAAGCCTGTATAATTACCTGTTGGATTTAGCCCATGATATGCATCAATAGAATCAAAATAGCAATATCAACATCTCATGGGAACATTTAAAGAATTATTTGATGACTTCCAGAAAAAAAGTTTGGGGAGAGGGTCTTTAGAGAGCTAAATATCCTGTCTGAACAGGTGAGGATATAGAAGCTGTCAGAGCAGATGTGCCATAATTTGGACCCAAAATTTGGTGAACCCTGGGACATGTGAGTTATATATGCATTAGACATATTGTAAGCCAAGGGCCTTAACCACAAATAATGCACTATATGTTTCCATGGAAAAAGAAAGTTTTTAACATACAGTTTTCAAATTCTTTTTAAGAGTAAAATGAATTCATCGATAACTTACTGTAAATTTTCTTTTCCTAATATATATTGTGGATTAAACAAATCAGCTACATAGTGTTTATTTCAAAAATATTAAAATTGGACTATTTATTTGGGGTCTCTAATTGCATAATTCTAAGTCCCAAAGATAAACTACTGGTAGAATGCGCAATACCAGTTTACTTGGTGGCAGGGGAAGAAACAGTAGACTCTGGTTCAGGCAGAGAGCTAATGTGTCTTTTTTCATGCACCCCGACCTTCTATGGTAACTGTTTTGTGAAAGTGCATGCTCATCAAGAAAAAAGGCAAAAATACCGTTCAGGCAGGCCCCTGCCTAATGGCATACTCACAAGAGGCAGAGATCCTCTCTATTGAAAGGATCTTTCTTCCACAGTGAACATTCAGGGGGCAAATTCAGAATTTACTCTCATTTTTATCCCAGGATTTAGAGGAATTTTTCCAGCATCCTACAAGCTGATATCCAGTATATGTAATTTACAAATTCCAATCCCTGTCATTTAAGCAATTTGCTCGTTTCCTTTCTTTCAGCACTTTTCCCTACAGGACTGAATGTTCAAGAGTAATTTTTGAAGGAAATTTGTGAACAAAAATATTCACAGCCATGTGACTTAAAGATTACCTTCAAAATATTTATCTTCATCAGTCTGCTGAAAGGCCATGTTTCCTTAACTTTCTGTAATGCTCTTTCCTCCACTCACTAAATTTGGTCTGAGTCTGTGTTAAGGGCTGCATTATTGTTTGCTGACTTCCAGGGAAACTGCCAAGCACCAGGAAAGAAAGCACTTAGCTGCTTTTAGTCATGATCAACAGTTTGCTCATAAGAACCTAAAAGGATCTGAAGGAGGCGGGGAAGGATACGGAAAACCTCTTATAGATCACCAGAGTTCTTCTGAGCTTGTTTATAAGAGAGCACCAGCTAATAGTGACTGGCAGTTAATAACCGATGTTGTGATTCTAGATGGGGTGTAATAGTATCTATATTTAATGTATGATACCTTTATAACGTTTATGTCACATTCTATTCTAATGCTCCCATACACTGCTCCACAGGAATGAAAGGAAATGGCAGCCATGTTCTTGTTAATCTCTGCCTGGGGAACTGTTCCACCCATTTGTCTCTATATTGGTTTGGGAGTAGCACCAAAACCAACAGGTATTAGCTAGAGACATTTAACCTATATAGACAAATAAAACTTGCCCATTGTTTTTGGAGAACATGCTCCCTGGGGTAATAATCATAATAATATACCTATCACGTATAGGATAGGTATTATTTTAGTTGACCCAAAAGGTAGGTATGTTCAACCTTGTTTTGCAGTTGAGGAAATTGTAGCCTGGGGAGGTTAAGCAAACGGTCCAAGATAATTCAGCTAGTAAGGAATTAGAACAAAGATTTAAGCCCAGGTGTATCTGACCACAAAGCCAAAAGATGTGAAGTATGTCCTTTACCTTTAGCAGTTAGCAGCAGGTAACTTAATATTCATTATCGGCCTTGAGTTTGCCTTAAATTCTTTCATAGACTATAAGTATCTAGAGGACAGATTTGTAGCCCAAGTACCATATCAAGGAATATTCTAGACAACTGATTTGGAGATCATTTAGTATAAATATGCATAATCTACCATTTCTAGGTGTTTGGACCCCAAGAAGAATTCTTTTTCCTAGAGGTGAACATGCTTCATGTAAAAAACAATGTATATTCTGAAGTTAATAGTATGACCCCCAAAAATCTTCAGTGGCAAATAAGTAATATCTTATTTTTAATATGATGTGCTTTCAGAGGCTGCTGGTGGATGGAGTGAAACATGTTTAAACTTCATTATGAGCTCAGTTTGGTTCTAGGTACTCCTAGTAGGCTGGAGGTAGCATGATTAGGTGGAAGAAGCACATGAGTTAGTCTCGCCTCCTTCACTTACTGAATGCCTGGCCTGGGATGACTGGCCTAACCTCTCTGCCCTTGCTTTTTTCATATAATAAAAGGGATTACTAATATGTATTTTATATGATTATTATAATACCCAAAGGGAAAACTTCCTAGGTTTCCTTGCGCAGGGTCTAAAATATAATAGACACTCAGCAAGTATTGACTCTTAAATTTTACTTAATTTTCAAGAGACATTTGCTGAGCCTTCTACTATAGATCATGCAACAATCGTAAAAACAGATTTTAAAAATAATTATGAAACAACCTCCCACAAGCTAGAATGGGCACAAAGATGGAAAAAAGCTACCTGCAATGTTCTAGAAAAGGTACTATCATAACAGAATGGACAAAATGGGAACACAAAGAATGGAACAATTAATTCCTTCTTGGGATGTCAGAAATCTTTTGCAGAAATGATAGAATTTCAACCTCTATTTGAAGGTAAGAAAAGAAAAATTATTAATGTGTAATGTTTTCAATGGAGGTAAAGTTATATAATCATATCTGCATGTCATCCATACAGCCACTCATTCAAACACTTATTGAAAGCCCACTATATGCCAAGTGCTGTGTAACATGCTAGGGTTAAAAAAATGAAATGACATGGTACTCCCCTCAAGGAGCTTACAGTGTAGTAATTTATACAAGGCAGTACTTTACATTTTTGTTCTGAAATTTCACATCACTTAGTCTTTTGAAAATAATTAATAAGACACTTGGGCATATTTGAAAAACTTGTCATTGAAGCCATAATTCAGACCAGTAATAAAGTACAATAGAATCTCTAGCATAGTTGCCAATTTGTCACAGTAATTTATGTCACAAAGAAAAATAAAACACCTTGTAAATGTCCACTGTTTTTTTTCCTCCTCCCTTCACAAAATTAAGATTTTAGTGCAGGTAATCTTTTGAGCTTCAATTGCATGAAGTAGCTACCTAAAGATGAAGAAGAGACATCTGCCTTTGAAGAGTTTACAATTTAGTGAAAATATGAAATCATTTATCTGCATTGATTATGGCAAAATACCTTCCAAAGACTTCTCTTCTATGAAAACTTAAGGAGAAAACAATAGATAACAAAGTAGAATTTTTTATATTGTTCTTTTAGTGTACCTGCAGAATCATTTCTATCCTAATTTCCACAGGCACACAAGAAAACCAAATTAACTCTTGGATTTATTGCCAGCTTTGGGCATCTTGACAAGCTACTATATAAATTTAAGTCTCTGTTTCCTTGTAACTGTTGGACAGAGGCATCTTGTATTTCTCACTGAAAATTTTATAATAAAGTGGTAAGGAAGATTAAAGCAATCAACAAATTGGAATGTCTTAAGTAGACCTGACATTCTGCCACAGTAAGAGAGCTCTTTTGTTTTTCAAGCCAGATTATATATTTTTAAAATCCAACTTATATATTGTTTTTTTGTTGTTGTTTGTTTGTTTGTTTGTTTTTTAGAAGGTACCGGGGAATGAATCTGGGACCTCATACATGGGAAACAAGCACTCAAACCACTGGGCTATACCTGCTCCCCTATGTTGTTTTTAAGAGATAGACCTAAAACATAATTGTACAAAAATGTATGAAGAAAAATAATGGAAATAATTTATTAGGTGAATACCATCCAAATAAAATCTGGTATAAATATCAGATGAAAGAGAATGCATGACAAATAAAAACGGACAACATAATAGTAAAGGGAACAATCCACCAAAAAGATATGACCATCATAAGCTTTTATGGGTATAACAACAATATACCATAGCAGTTACAAGTAGAAATGGATAAATCCACAATCAGAATAGGTGATTTTAACAGATATATATTAGAAACAGATATATACGCAAACAAAAAAAAGTGAGTAGTATAGAGAAGACTTCAACAATAAAATTAATAATTTTGTACTGATGGATGTATATAGCAACCTGTACTGAACAAATAGAAAATATGCACACTTTCAGGTATACATGAAACATTTTCAAAAATTCATCTCAAATGGTCACACAAGAAGTCCAATAAAAAATTATCTACTGAACTAACTACAAAGCAACAAAGTTAGAAAGCATTAATTGAAAAAAAAAAACACAGATTTTTATAAACTTTAAAATACATACCTAATAACTCATCAGTTAAAGAGGAACTCACAATAGAAATTACAAAATATTCAGAACTGAATGACAATGAGGTACTCTATGTTAAAGGGCTTGGGATAAAGCCAATGTGGGCCTTAAAGGGAAATTTAGAGCCTATAGCTACATGCACCTATAAAAAAAAGAGGGGAAAAAAGGAAAGATTGAAAATAAATGAATTAAGAATTCAACTCAAGAAGTTAGAAAAGGACAAGAGAAGGATGTTTAGGTGGGAGGGTGTGGGAGGTGTGGGGAGTGGGGCATATAGGAATCCCTATATTTTTTGTGTAACATTTATGTAATCTAAGTATCTTTTAAAAAAATAAAAAAATATATTAAAAAAAAGAAAAGGACAAGAGAGTAAACCTAAAGAGAGTGAAAAGTAAAGAAAGTATTGGAAATTATTAAAATAGAAAATTTTAAAAATTGATCAACCAAACCAAAAACTGGTTCTCTCATACTTTCAAAAAAAAATTAATAAATAAAACTAACAAATTCATAACACTTTAGCAACACTTGTCAAGAAAAAAAGAGGAAAAGATAACTAATTAAAAAAGGGTACAAAACTCGAGACAGAGTATTTTTTAACATAAGGAGGCAGAAATAATAATGTTCACTGCAGAATTAGAAACAAACTAAAATCTCTATCAATGGAGAATTGTGGACTTGTCGTGCAATGAAATATATATAATAGCTAAAAAGAAAGAATATGTGATCAATGATCAGCATGGGTATATCTTAAAAACAATAGTTATCCCACAAAAGTAAATTGCAGAATGTGTACTTGTGTCATTTATATAACATTATAATATTTCTATAAAATTTTTAAAAGGCAAAAGAAGAATATATATATATTTTATGGACACATACAAATGTAGTAAAAATATGGAAACATCCATGGGATAACAAATATCAAATTCAGGATAAAGTCTACTTTGAGGGAAAGAGGAAACAAAAGGAATAGAATCGGGAATGGGGATAAAGAGGATTTGTCTATCACTGGAAGATTTTTTTTCTTTAAATACATCTGAAGTAAATAAAGCAAGAAAGCTAAAAAGTTAATATTTGTTTAAGCTGTGTTGTGGGTGCACAAGTACTTGTTATATTATTCTCCGTACTTTTCTATATATTTGAAATACTTCTTAATAAAATTTTTAAAATAAATATTTTTCAACTGTTCAATCTTTAATTCCTTTTAAATTCCCCTCCCTTACCCCACAGCTATAACGCCAATGTCCCAGGTTTACCAGCTTATGTACCTATGTAGTTAACACAAATATGAATATATTTCACCCCCACCATTGAATCCAAGAAGTCTCAAATCCTCCTCAGGTTTTGCAGGAACTTCTGAGACATTTTGCCCTCTATTTAAGTCACTTCCACAAGCCTTTGGAGGGAGGCTCAGTTAACAGAAGGAGGGGGACCTGAAAGCTCCAGAAACACCTTAGTTAGGAGGGGATTTCAGATTGTGGTGAACAAATGGCAACTCAAGTATCTTCCACTTTGACTATCAAGGCCAAACCACTCAATTGGAGTAACCCCTGTTTTTTATTTTAACCCACCCTACTCAAGGAATAATAAAAGTAGATTCCCCTGGGATCGTTGCCATTGGTTCTGCTTCCACTATCTGCTCTCACCACCACCCTCCACAGCTCTCTGAGGCCATTTCACCACTTGAACCACAGCCTACAGTTCCCGAGCCCAACCACACCCAACTCAGCCTTATGAAGTAGAAGATTCTCTTTCCAGAAAGCCTGCTTGAAACAGGTTTTTCTTCTGAGACAAGGAGTTTCAATCCAATTGGACTCAAGAGTCACCAAACCTATTAATCATGTTACCGAAAAATAAAATATGACAATCTACTTTTAGACAATTCTTTGCAAGTATTCAAACGGAACTCTCATATTTCTTAAAATGCCATAAACCGTTCATATCCAGAGTTGAGGTAAATTTACTCTGCCTTTATATATAGCTGTTATTATACTTAACAGCTATATTAATACTCAACTATCCATGCTAAAACAGAAAACGCAGCAAAAAAATGAGAGTGAGGGCTCTATCCTTAAACAGCTACAAAAAGTTTGTTTTTAATAAATATTTTAAGGCAATAGCATGATGTCACTTTAGGACACCAAGAGAAATACAAAGGCTAGATTGACTGGTGGGAAACTCCGGTAGATACAAAAGGACCACTTAGGCTAAACAGTATTTAAATGGTGAATGCGTGGCATTTTACTTTATCAAACCCTAAATAAATTGCATTTCTGAACTTTCACTACATTAAAAAAAAGAAAAGCTGGAGGAATGACTTTTACAGTCATCTTGTAAACTCTGAACAATGTTTTATCATGAAATGCTGACCAGAACTTGCTCAGGATTGTCAGGTGGTATATATTGTAGTCCAATAAAAGTTTCCATCTAACACCAAAGCAAAAATGTGAAATGTTTGTACTTGAGTAGTTAAAATGGAATATTTATTGGCTTAAATTAGCTTCTACATATGTTTAAAGCAATATTTGCACTGGTGTAAATTATAGGTGATTGCAATAAATTTGGCAGGGGGTCTTGGAAACCAATAATGGATTTCTAAGGATGAAGGGAATTTTACAGTCCTGACCCCACTTTCCTGTCAGGAAAAGAAAATAAAACTTACTGGCATAAATTTGATTTTCTCTTATGATTTCACCTTCCCCCTTCTCCTCCCTTTCTCCCTTCCTCACACAAACCCTGCTCCCTCATTCTACCCCTTGAGATTTCTGTTTATCATTTACTGCTCCCCGTTACCCCCAGAAACACAGGCCTTCCGATTTCTACAACTCAGTCATTTTCAATAGGCTTTTTCCTGAAGAACCCCACAGTTCTCCATCTCCTTTGTTCCATTGTTACCTTCTCTTTCCACATTTCCACTTTCAGGCTTTCTTTCAGTTTTTATCTTTTCTATTATCTTCTCTATCACTTTAGTCAGAAACATAACAGAGAGGATTTCCTTTCCAAGGAGCCTGAGGTGGATTCATTCCAGAAGATAATACTATTTCCTTTGTCAATGTTTCATTTTATGCCTTGATGACATAAATGTAAATAAAGCAATAAAACCAATATTGGCAGACTGCAGTCCTCTACATGTTTCTTTAATCCTGAGAAAGTTGATAAACTGCTCGTTGAGAGGGTTCCCTGAAAATCAAAGGCACTAAATCTCACATGTGTATCGTTGAGACCCAAGAGTGCTTTTGTCAAGTAGAAGTAAATTAAATAGGCCAATGTCTGCCTTGGCATCAAAGAGATTTACTAATAAAAAGAATCTATTAACTTTTTTCTGGATGGAACTGTAACTATGTCAAAAGGTCAAATGCTTTATTAAATTACTGGTATCTTTCCTCCAGATATGGGATTTGCTTTTTAAATTGCACAAACCCAGTGGCAATATTTAATTTAACAAAATTCTGAAAACACCCAGTGGATTTATCAGGATTTTTGTTTTTATATGAAATCAGTCTTAAGACTCTTGTCCTCTTTCTCCCACTTCTTGATTTCATCTGACCTACTGATACGATTTTTTTGGCAGAATAATGACAATGTGAAAGGATCCCATTTGATTTCCTCAATGTCTTTGAGTAAATACAAATAAAATCGGATGACTCTAATTTAAAATAAAATTTAAGAAGCAACTTTCTAGATGCTGAAGCAGGTTTTTTCCATTGCTTTTGATTTTGTTTGTGTTTTGGTACCGCGTCAGAAACTGGGACCTCATATGCAGGAATCCAGTGCTCAACCACCGAGCTACATTGGCTCCCCTGAGTTGGTTTTTTGTTTGTTTGCTTGCTGTTTGTTTTTATTTTTTTTTTTTAGGAGGCACTGGATCCAAGCTGGGGACCTCCCATGTGGGAAGCAGGCACTCAACCACTTGAGCTGCACCTGTTCCCTGAAACAGTTTTGAAGTCAATACCTTCCTCCACAATTAGAAATGTAAAATATTCCCTCTCCTTATAGACAGGTATGGACAATAGAACCTAAAGTAAGAAACAGAAGAGATCTTGAAAAGACACATGGCACCAATATTTAAAATCTCTAAGAACAGGAATCATTTATTTTTCTTAAAGATCTCCAAAGAGGAGAACTTGGCAACCTCTTTCCATGGTCTATGCAGTGATTTATCACTTCATGGTAGAATTCTGTAAGGTCAATAGGAATCTTCAAAGTCTATGCTATTACAAACGCATTGCTGGATTTAACACATTTGTGCACAACACTTCTTTTCTATAGTTAGGTTACTTTCTTTAGAGTAGTTTCTCCAAAATTGAATTTCTGGGTAGGCATTTAAAGCCTCATTGAAAATAGCCAAATGTTTATATAAAGATTATACAAGTTTACATTTCTACCAAGGTATGAGAAATCTTTGACATATAGCCTGTTCTTGATGTTTAAAAAAAATGCCTTGTGAAGGAGAAATCTACCAACTTACTAGCATTTAGCAGGAATTGGTGTTATCTTCCTTTCTTTGGATGGTTCGGAGGATGTAAAAACTGTCAGCATTTTTACCAAGGAGGATTGAAAGTGCTGAAGAAGGGCAAACAGTTTACTTCATAATTCTGCATCATTTGGATCTGTGTGATCCTCCACATGTCCCAGTTTAACACATATTTGTTGAGTAGTTATTATGTCTTAGGTTCTGTTTCAGACTTGAAACAAAAAAGTTTAAGACAGTGTTTTCTTAATGAGGTTACAATTATAACTTAATTATTTATCTACATAACATATAGCAGAAATTTAGAGCAAGCTTTATACAGGCCTATTATAATAATTCTAGGAAAATGTCTTCAAAACTATCTCCATTGCTGATGTTATTTCTAAATCATTATTTCAACAAATATTTGTTAGTATCTGCCATATGCAAGGTATGAACCTAGGAGATGAAAGTGGTATATAAAGATGTACAGGACATTATGTGTGCCTATCAGGAGACAAATCTCCATGGGTTTCTCATATTTTTGACATCTTGTGAGCAGAGGCATTGTCAGTTTTTGTTCTGGATCATCTTTTCAAGAATGTTTTTAAAACAAACAGCCTTAGAAGATAAAGATAGTGCTGCCCTTCAGATTAGAAGGCTGTTTTCTATACTGTCCAGTATAATAAAGATAATGTCTCCTTCGAGGAAAAGGCAGGTCAGGTTTGCTTGATAAAATATTCAGGTTCTCTAAACCCAGAGTTTCTTAGCTATAAGGCAAATCCACTGTGTGCACTGTGGCACCCACCTGAGCCACTCTGAGTAACCCCATGGGACTTGGGGGACAAGGAAAGTGATGTGAACATGCACTTCATGCTGGTTCTTGTGCAAAGAGTAATAACTCTTTTGTCTCTGATCCAGGAGTCTCATGTCTTCTGACAGTACTCATGAAATGGTGGCAGGTTAACTTTTTAGCTTACAAGTAGGTAAAATCTCAGATCTTGACAATGCCATCAAGAAATTTACTATTCAATAAGTGATTAAAAAATGCACATAAATAAATGCACATAAATAATCACAATGTGTTATATTTGTGCTAATAGCTAACCAAAACCCTGTAGAGTAGGACAAAATTGATTCTGTCCAAGAGACAATTTCATATAGAAAGTTAAGGTGAACGTTGAAGAATGAGAAGATTTTCAAGGCATAGGAAGGAACTTGTTTGGAAAAAGGAAAGCACAAAAAATTATAATTCACTTCCTATTTTTCTGACCTTTCTTTCTCAATATCTTCTGTTGGGTCTTCCCTCCTCTGTGACCCTTAAGTATTGGTAGCTCCAAGATTCTGTTATGTTCCCACTTCTTACTGCACCAGATAGCCCTCTCCTGGGAAATTTTGTTCATTGCTATTCACTTACTGAATATGCATCTCTGTCCCCAGTTTCTTCCCAAGCTCCAGCTCTCTGTTTCCAATTGTCTACATCTGAATATTTTACAGGTAGCTCAAATTTAACATCTCCAAAATGGAACTCATTTTCTCTCTTCCCCTGATATACTTGCTAGTCTCTTCCTCCCCCTAATGCAATAATCATTCCCAGGACCCCAAGCAAGAAATCCATAAAGGAATTCTCACTGCTAAGGCAGGTATGTCATGAGAACAAAGAAAGTCAGTTTAATAGTATGTTGGTGGAGTCCTTGGTCCAGGAACCAATTTGGATTAAATTCTTGATACTTGCTCTTGGAATCTCCATTTTCCATTTTTCCCTGCTGATTATCCCTGATTTCTACTTCTCCACTGCCCTCACAGTCCTTTTTTTTTTTTTTTTTTTTAGTGTTTTGAACACCTTTCCCCTTAATATTTTATTAAGAAATTTCCCACCTCCACTAACCTGATAGTCTCTTTAAATATTTGGAATACCCTTCTGCCAACATTTTATTATGGAACATTTGCAAACATATAGCAAAGTTACAAGAATTTTGTAGTGAGTGCTTATAAACCTGCCACCTGGATTCTCCATTAACATGTTACTATATTTGTTTACTATGTAACTATCCATCTAGCCATTCATTAATCCATTTTATTTTTATACATTTCAAGATAAAACATAATGCTTGATATTCTTCTGTCTGGAAAGTATCAGAAAGTGTTGATATTTTCAATAAAGACCTCCTTTGATCTGGGAGCTGTCTTGACCATTTAATGTGATTTTGAATGATCTCTACTCTGATCCATTATGGGTTGACTTGTTCAATATCATTGTTCTTATTTCCAAGTTCCATTTGGCTCTCCAGAATTTTCCCTATGCACTAACTATATGCCTACCTGTACTAAATTCCACACAATTAGATCTTCTTGGTGTCCAATTGATAAAAAGGGAAATTTTAGGTTGTATATAAGTTACCACACACACACACACAAACACAAAACCCATTGAATTGTACAACACAGAGTGAACCCTAGGGTAAACAGTGAGCTACAGTTAAAGTAATTATAATATTGTTTTATCAATTGTAACAAAAATACTACATTAATGCAAAATGCTAATAATAGGGAAACTGTACATGTGAGAGAAGGATATATGGTAAGCCTGTACTTCCTGCATGATTTTTCTATAAAGTTATAATGGCTCTAATAAGAAAGAAAGAAAAGAAAAGAAAAGAAAGAAAGAAAGAAAGAGAGGGAGGAGGGAGAGAGGGAGGGAGGGAGGGAAGGAAAGAAAGAAAAAGGAAGGGAGGAAGGAAGGAAGGAAGGAAAGGAGGGAGGGAGGGAGGGAGGGAGGAAGGAAGGAAGGAAGGGGAAAACAAACATTGGCTTCTTGAAAATATCTTAAAATTTTTTTCTTTGAAATTGAACAAATGTTTGCTAACACTACAAGATGTTAATATAAGGCAAAAAAACTCACAACACATTATGCTAAGAGAAAGAAACCAGACACAAAGTATTACATATTATATAATTCCATTTATATAAAATGTAAATATAAATCAGTTTATAAAGATGAAGTTAGATTAGTAGTTATGTAGGGCTGGGGAAGGACTACTAAGGGGTGTGGAGTTTTTCTTTTTGGCATCATGAAATTGTTTTAAAAATTTTTGAGGTGGTGAATGCACAACATTGTGATTACACTAAAAGTCATTGATTATACACTTTGGATAGTTTGTATGGTATATGAATATATCTCAATAAAACTGCTTAATAAACAAATAAGTAATTGTGCAAGAATAGCCAAAAATAGCAGCTATGCAACATAGAGAGATAGAGGGGTGAAGAATTTTTTTGTTAGTTTGTTTTTGGTTTCCTATTATTATTGGAATAATGGAAATGCTTTAATGATGATTGAGGTGATAAATGCACAACTATGTGATTGTACAAAATAGCATTGATTGTACACTTTGGATGAATTGTATGCTTTAGTAATATGTATCAATAAAATTGATTTGTTTTAAAAAAATGAGAAAAGACTTGAGTCCTTGGAGAAGACTGATGTTCCAAGCTCAGGTGTGACTCTGAAGTATGTAGTAGGAAAAGAAAAAAGAAACAAAGAGCATAGATAATATACAATGATAAAATAAATATTTGGAAAATAGTATATAGGACTTTAAGTTGTCAGTACAAATGAAGTAGTGAAAAAATAAAGGTGTTTTAATCATGTGAGATATAAAAATAGTGCTAGATAAATATATTTCAAAATAGAACTTGGGTGGGAGTTTAGGAAAGAAAGTAGAGATTTTTTTTTTCTTTATGGGTTCAGAGTCAGTACTTCTGAGGGACCTATAAGATTTGACATAATTGTTGTAATGATACCATCTTCCACTATATTAGCTTGCATAGTTCAGAGCAAAATGGAAATCAATGGTCTTTTCTCCCCATGACTCCCCAATAGCTATTTAAATGTAGTGTGATTCTAAGGGTAGATCAACCTAACCTAGATATTTTCTTATAAGTATGCTTATCTTTCACTTAGGTCCAATGGCAAATATGAAAAAAGAATTAAAAGCATTTATTTATCTGCAATAATCAAGTCAAGAATTAGAAAAAATTTACAAACAGGCTCATCTTGTAGAGGAAATACAAAGGTAGATCTGGAAGAGAAGCATAAAAATAATCCAATTATTCTCATAATTATGTTTATATGATGGATACTGTGCAGTAATTAAATCACATTCTGGAATACATATCAACATGGGAAAATGTTCATGATATATTATTAAATGAGAAAAGGTAGGCTACAAAATCAGATAATAATTTGATTCAAATTAAATAGATGCACACGCATACATACACAAAAAAGTAGATGAAAATACAGTAAATATGAAGAATGACGAATAGTTAACTCAAGGTGATAGAATTAACTTTTTTTTTTCTTTGTTGGATTTTTCTTTATTTTAAAATGTTTATACAAACAGACATTTTAAACAAGGCTTATGAGGAATTTATAATTCATTTCTGAGGTCGGGGAAGGGCATAAGCTCTTTTTTTTCCAAAATCTGTTCTAACTTATTAATGGGAAATCACAAGTATGCATGATTTTATTGGTTCTATAACAAATTTTCAGAAAATGGAAGCAATGTTTAAAAATTATGATTCGTATACGTCATTAAAAAGAATGAAGATCATCTAGGATACAAAAAAAAAAAAAACTCAGGAAAAAAAACAAACAATCCAATCAGAAAATGGGCAAAAGGCATGAATACATTTAACAAAGAGGATACTCAGATGGCAAATAAGCACACAAAAAGATGTCCATCATTAGCCATCAGGGAAATGCAAATTAAACCCATAGAGATAGCACTATACACCTATCAGAATGTCAGAATAAAAATAGTATGCGAATATTCTCGCTGTCCTGATTTTGCAATAATCAGGGTAGGCTAAACATTCACTATATTAGAAACCATGCATGTGTCCCCAGACTTAGTTTTTCTCCCTAGGTCTGGTTTTTAGAATGCTGGTGATAAACTAAGCCTGATTTATTACCTGACCATCCTGTATGGGAAAAGACTGTAACTCTAGGTATCTTTGGTCAACCTTAAGAGATATAGCAGGGGGATGGATGTGGCTCAGGTGGTTGGACTTCCATCTCCCATATGGAGGGACCTGGGTCCGATCCCTGGGACCTCCCGGTAAAAATGAAAAAAAGAAAAATATAGAAGGCACGTGGGCCACTAGGCCCCATGCGTGGGTGAGCCCCCCAGGCCCAGTGCGTGGGTGCGCCATCAGGCCCTGCAAGCCACACAGCAAGATGATGATGTAACAGGAGAGTGACACAAGGGAGAGCCAAGATGAGATGTGTTGAAAAAACAGGAACTAGGGTGGTGCAGTGGTAGGATGCCTCTCTTTCACATTGGAAGTTCCGAGGATTGAGGATCGAGTCCCAGTGAGGACAGGAGGAGAGGGATGAGAAGAGAGGGCAGGAAATGGACACAGAGAGTTGCCCAGCAAATGGACACAGAAACAGCAAAAACGGCAGGGAGTGGGGTGGGGTAAAAATGGATAAAAGTAAATAAATAGATAAATAAATCCTTTAAAAAAAAATGTATAGGGAGTAAGATATGGACTATAGTTAGCGTTATTACTTTGACGATGCTCTTTCATAATTTGTTAACAAATGTTTCACAACAATGCAGGGTATTTGTGGTGGGGTGATGTGTGGGAGCCCTGTATGATGTTATGCATGTTTGTTTTGTAAGTTCACAATGTTTACTGAACATTTATAGTTTATGTATGTTCATGTATGAATGATATACTAATAAATTGTTTAAAAAAAAAAAATAGTGACAACACCAAAACCTGGTGAGGATGAAGAGAAACTGAATCAGTCATACATTGCTGGTGAAAATGTAAAATGGTATAGCCACTCTGAAAACACCTTGGCAGTTTCTTACAAAATTAAACATGCAATTACCACATGATCCATCAATTGCTCTCTTGGGCATTTATCCAAGAGAAATGAAGACTTATGTTCACACAGAAACCCTGTACATGAATGTTCATAGTAGCTTTATTGGTAATAGCCAAAAGCTAGAACCAGTCCAGATATACTTCGACAAGTGAATGATTAAACAACTTGTGGTATATACATACTGCGGAACATTTCTCAATAATTAAGAGACACAAATTCCTGATATGGTCAGCAACTTGGATGACTCTCCAGGGAATTATGCCAAGTAAAAAAGCCAATCGCAACAGGTTACTTACTGTATGATTCTATTAATATATCATATTTGAAAGGACAAAATTTTAGAAACAGAGGACAGATTAATGGTTGGCAGAGACTGGGAAGAATGGAGTTTGCCGAAGGAGATGATCATGGTTATAAAGAGGTCAACAGGAGGGATCCTTGCCAAGTGGGAGCTGTTCAGTGTCTTGACTGTGGCGGTGAATATACGGACAAATGGCAATTCCTGTGAAGTAGATGACGATGAAATTCCAGGTAATTCTAGCATGTTTCCTAATGTACTGGTACTGGAGTCTGGATCATCCGGAAGCGCTGTCCTTGTCTTCAGAGGCACCTAAATTCACTAGATTAGAAAACGGCAGCAGGCAATTTCTTCTGGGTAGTTCACAGGTCTGGTTCATCCTGGGCGGGCATCAACCGTGCCCCGCGCCCTCTCCGGGGCCGGCTGGGGGTGACCTTCATTGCACTGGGGCGCGAGCTGAGCGGTGGGGAGAGAGAGGAGCCGCTTGCCGCCCTGGCCCCCCGCCCCCGCGTCTGTCTTCAGGGCAGAAGGCAGCGAGCGAGGCGTGCCCTGGCCTATTCCGCTGCCATCGCCTCCTTCTCCTCACACTCATAAACTGTTTAAGAAGCAGTTTGGGGAGTAGAAAATTTACTAGAGAGGGTAAAGCATGATCTTAAGTACTACTCAGTAAATTAATGTGACACTCTCTAGCCTTCCTAGACCAGGAACTTGAATGAGAGTAGTCAGAGAAGAAAAATGTGTACAGTTTGGACAAGGTAGCTCCATGTTCCATAGATGTATCCAGAATAATCACAATCTTCCTTTTCTTTTTCTTTTCATTTCTTATGTACAAGAGAGGGGCTAAGAATGTACAATTTAGGAAACATTTACGATGACATTTCTTTAGAGGGATTTGTCAGCAGGGAGCTAAAATCTCATTATCTTTCTAGGGAGAAGTTTAAAAACGGAAGCTATCTGTCTTTGACACTAAAACTCTTTTGAAGCTTCAAAAGCATAAATAGAATGACAACAACAACAAAAATATTGTACACGTCCTGGGAAGATTTTTTACACTAATAATTTTAATTATTATTTGCATTAATAAAAACAAAATGAAAAGCTGCCCACCTATGCTTTGCTGGATTAAAAAAATAAACTTATTGAGAAAAATCTAAATTATATCATGAACCATGGACTCTTCCAGATGGAAAGAACTTTAGCTTACCTACTTTGTTATATAGTCAATTAATTAAGGTATATAATTCTTTAACCAATATTTTAAGTTTATCATTGAACACATTTTATTAATATTTTCAAAATGAATTATTAATGATTAGTTAGCAGTTGTGCTTTATTGGAGTAAAGGGTTTCTTGAAAGTGCATAATTGTACAGATGACCTATGACTTGTTTTACTTCTTTGGGAGGTTTTGTACATAATTTTCAAAGCCACACCAAATCCAGGACCAATATTTACTATTGGCAGCTTCTCAAAGTGAAGTCTTGTGTTGAATGGGAAGGCATCATCTACAAAGAGCTGACTTCTTCTAGACCAGGGGTTCTTACCCAGGGGTCCATGAGCTTCAATTCAAATAAAAAGAAAACATTATTCTTGTGAGGCCGTGTTGGTGCAGGTGTGGCATATTTATTAAATAATGCACAGTATAATGTGGACTCAGTAAGGGGTCCACGGTTTTCACCTGACTGGTGAGGCAGGTTATTTAGGGAAACGAGAAGAAGATGAGCCACAACATGGCCGGCAGACAACATGGCCGGATGACAACATGGCTGTAAGACGTCGCTGGGAACTTGAGTGTAAACTTGAGGTCCCAGTTTCTCTTTCCAGGACCTCCTCTGGCCCCGGATATTCCAAACAGTCCTCACCATCGGTCCCACCATTGATTGGGTAACCAATAACAGCTAGGGCCCATCCCCTTATCATTAGGAAAGGGGAGGAATAATTAAGTTTAAAAGGTAATCACACAAGGCAGAGTGTGCTCTCTCTGCCTAGTTGAGCCCACACCAAATCTTGGTGTGTATTTCTGTATTTCTCTCCCATTTCTCAGCAAGCTCTGTTCTTTCTCCCATTTCCCAGATAAATTCTTTTTCTGGCCTAACTAAACTGGTTCATAAATTCTTTTATGTATCATAGCCAAGAACCTAGAGGAATCCAATGCTTCTCTGTCTTCACTGGCAAAGGGGTTCGTGGAACAAAAATGGTTAAGAACACCTGTTCTAGAACCCAATTTATAAAGTAATATATGTATCATAAGAGAATATCTTGTTATGCTTGTGTATGTGTATGTACCTGTGTATATACTTATAATATCCCAATAAATTGAATATATTTACTTTTTCATTTCTGGTTATTCTTGAATTTTAGTACCTCCTATAAATTCATCCATAATTCCCTTTCTAAACACTTAATGTACAAAAGGAACTGCTATTTAAAATAGGGGTTGTGACCCATTATTGTGAAATATCATTAGGAGGTTTTATTAGTCAGCTAAAGGGGTGCTGATGCAAAATACCAGAAATCTGTTGGTCTTTATAAAGGGCATTTATTTGGGGTAGAAGCTTACAGTTACCAGGCCATAAAGAATAAGTTTATTCTTTCACTCAAGCCTGTTGCCACGTGTTGGAGCAAGACAGCTGCCGATGTTTGCCAGGGTTCAGGCTTCCTGGGTTCCTCTCTTCCCTGGGCTCCTTTCTTTCCGGGCTCAGCTACTCTGTTTCCTCAAGGTCAGCTGTAGACTATGAGGCTCTCTAGCCTTTGCCTCTCTCCACAAGCCCAGCTGTGAACTGTCAGGCAAACAGCTCGTCTCTATCCCAGGGTCTTCTCTCTTTCCTCCCGACCAAGCTCCTCCGTCTGCTTGCCTCCCCGGGTTCCAGCATCAAAACTCCAACATCAGAACTCCAACTCAAAAACTCCAACTCTGTCCTTTGCGGTGTCTTTTATCTTTGAGACCCCACCCACCAAGGGGTGAAGCTCAATGCATTACTGAGGTGGCCCAGTCAACACCCTAATCATAACTTAATCATGCCCAGATGACTAGACCAGTTTACAAGCACAATCCAATATCTATTTTTGGAATTCATAACTATATCAAACTGCCAAACTACTACAGAGGTCATGAGTAGTATTAAAAAAAATTAAACTTAAAAGAACAGATTAAAAGATTAGAATGTAGTATACATTATAACTATAAAAAATAAGTATTATTTTGTAAAACTTTTGCTTCAGTTATATATGTGAGTATATACTGGATTGAAATGATGATATGTAGTTTTAATGGGAATTTGTTGTCTATTGTTTTGAAAAGCAAAGACACCCCATGAAATCCAGTTTGCCACTTGGGATATATACCCTTAATATTTGTTTATTTGCACTATAATATCTCTATTATCTGGTTGTCTAGTTTTAAGAAAGGTATATTCCATATCAAAAGAAGTCAAGAATGAGATGACAAAATATATTTCTGATTATGTGTTTAAAGCCTTTCTGAAAGTCCCATATGGGGGATATGCTTCATTACAGGACTTATTTATGCATTCACTCTACATGTATTTATTGAGTGCTTACTATGTGCCAGGTGCTGGGAATGCAAAAATAATAGAATAAGCCCCTCTGAGGGCAAAGTCCTGGAAAGGGAGATCACTAATAAGCCAACAAACAATAAAACTAACAAATATGCCAACAGTTTTAATAAGTGTAGTAATTGCTGGTCTACAGGTATATCTCCACTTCATCAACAAAAGTTGAATTTTCAGATGAATGTAAAGAATTGGGGCCAAATCTGATAGGAAAATTAATGTAATATATGGACTATAGTTAACAATAACATTGTAAATTTTTTTGTAGCGAAAGCAAAGTTGGTATTATATTAATTCTAAAGGTTAAAAAAAAAGAATATGGGGTTTGAGTTATGAGTACGATTAAGCATTTTTTCTCTAATTTTTTTTTCATTAATATGGAGACTTTGACTATGTCATTTAATCTGTGTTCATCTGCGTATCTTTCTGAACATTAGAGGAACAACTGAATTAGTAGTTGTTATTAGAGGAGTAAAGTCTCCATAACTTGTTAAGCTGCCTTTTTCTGTTCTTTTACTTTTGTGAATTTGAAATAAGTTGTTAAGAAAGAAAAAAAAAAAAGAATCAGAGCCTAGACTGATAGGAAACATTGTTGTATGGATTGGAATCTTAAACATGTTGAAACTTTCTCAACTCGATGAATATAAATTAAGTTTATACTCAATGACCTACAAAATAATATAGAATGAGAAGATGATTCAGTTTATTGAGCAATCAGTTCAACAAACCTTAATTGAGTACTTTCCATGTGCCAGGCATGGTAACAGGAGCTGGAAAATCAATGATGAATAAGAAACACTTGTGGTGGCTACAGTTAATTATTTCATAAAGAAAGCAGACAAAAACATAATAAAATCATAGTGTGATTAGCACAATTAAAAGTGGGTATTATTGCCAGGTAGGATGGTAATACAGAAAAAGAAGTAATCAGCTCCTTGGAGGAGGAGACAAAGCATTTCACAGAGTCAAAATCCAAGTGTCTGAGCTGGAACGGGAGTCCCACAAGAAGAGAAAGGGGGAAGGCATTTCAAGTTGAGAGAGCAACCTCTGTAAGCGCATGCAACTACAATGGCACGTTTGGGCAACTGCAAGAAAGCCTGACTACTGGATTATAGGGCATCGGCAGCCAACAGAAATGAGGCTAGAAGGCAGGCCTGGCCAGAGAATGGAAGAACCTTTTATACCATGCGAAGGGCTTTACACTTTATTCCACAGACAATGAGGGTACAAAAACAAGGTTTCAGCCAGGGAGTGACTTTTAAGTTAACTCTGGCAACAGGGTGAAAATTAATTGAAAGAGAAAAGAGCTTGGAGACCTAAAAAACCACCAGGGCTGTGAACTTTGATATCACACTTGACTGTTAGCTTATTATGTGACCCAGGACAGTCTGACATGAGGAAAACTAACATGTAATATTTTTATCTTGCAAAGCTGATAAGGTGGGAAATTAACAAGTTGTATATGACATAAACAGCAGACTCAGGAAAACTGTGAAGTGTGTGGTAGGCCTGTTTCACCCTTGGTTAATCAACACCATGAGATCACCTTATCAGGTGGATCTGCTGAGTAGCAGGGGTGGCTCACACACTGGTCGTGGAATATGTCAACCCCACAGGATCTAGATTTGGGGAGTGGTTCCACTGCCGGAAGCAGGCACCTGGGTTCTCCATTTGAGGAATATTCACCTACATCTTGACTGATATAACTATTTGTCCAGAATAATCATTTCCTCACATCTGCATTTGTCTCTTTGCCTTCTAAGTTTGGCTTCTCCAAAGCCAATGCTTCGTTTTGTAATAATATAATGCTTCTTTTGTAATAATAATAGAAAATCCTTCCATAGCACTTCCTATGTGTCATGCACTATTCTAAATGCTCAACATATATTAAATGATTTACTCCTCATATCAACCCTGTAAGGATACTTTTATTATCATTTTTTCAGATCAGGAAACAGTGAGTCGCCCAAGATCATAAGTAGGGGCAGAGCTACAAATCAAATGCAAGCCATCTGGCTCTGGAGTCCATGATTTTAACCATCATGATATGCTGCCTGAATTTTGCCTAATAGAAAGCTTTTCTTAGATGTTCCTTTTTTATAAACTGAAAAATTCTGTAAGTTTTGTCCCCTCTACACAGTTGCTAGGTACTTAGAGACATCTTAAGAAAAACATCTCCTGATATCGAGTTTGTAAGCAAAGTTCAGCAGATTGGAAGATTACCCATCTCAGCTAAAGAGTTAATGGTTTATGCCCCATATGTATCATTAAAAGAAACAAAGGAATTCCATGGAAATATATGTTGTAGATGAGACGTTTCAGTTCATTAAAATTTCTTTCCTTTGATAGTCAAGATTGAAATAAAACCTTTTCTTCAAGGTCAGCAATAAGAGCAAATCTAATGTCTGTCCTTTATTGATTAAAAAAAAAAGTTGACGTATTAATGTTTTACTTTTTTGTCTTTAGGTCATAGGTCACCAATCCTTTTGTGAGAGGGAACTATTTCCCTGAAGCTTTTAAAGGGGATATAATAGTAGTAGAAAGTTATTTTTTTTTAAAGCCAGTCTACTTACTGGTTGAAGGACCTTGCCCAATCTTAGATATCTGTTTCCTATGATGTTTTTGGAGTCTGAGCTTTATTTCCAGGGATGATTAATTATTTAGAGAGGAAAAAAGTAGCGGACACTTAGCGCCTTATGGCTTTTAAAAAAATTTTATTTCGTCTTCCGTTTTGGCTTTTTAAAAACTTTATGTGAGGAAATCTTAGAACTTAATGAATCTCTGGTTCTGAGTAAAATATATGCTTAAAATATTTCCTATTTTTCCCCAATACTTTTCCCCTCCAATTAACGCGAATGACACAAAGGTCAGAATTTCCAGCTGATGATTTTGTGGAAATTATAACTGATATTATAGCTGATACTTCCAAGTGAGAGGACAGAGAAGGTGTGCATTTTTCCTCAAATGCTAATTGAGTGGTTTACTCATTGGCACATAATTTTTAAGGCAGTGCACTGAAAGACAGGGAAATGTTTTCAAGTCCTCTTGGGGCACGGGAAGCAGGATGCTTGCTGAGCCTTATGCAGTGAACACTGAATATGTATTGCAAATGTAGAGATGATATGCAACTCTTTCACCTCTGTCAGTATAGCATTAGTGTTAACAAAGGATTAGCACCCAAAGATTCAGGATGTGCCTGAAGAAACAGGAATATCACAGCCACCTTTATATATTCTAAATTCTGACTGCAGGGCACAGGCTGTGCTAAATATTGGGGGAAACATGGTTTATTACTGAAAAAGCCAACCGTAGCTTTGAATTCTAGCACGACCATCTAATCTTGTGTAATCCTGCCAAACTACCTAAATTGTGTAATCCTGCCAAACTGCCCAATATTTTGGTACACATATCTATATAACGGGAGTTATACCAACCTTTACGTTTTGGAAGATAATTTTGTGAGAAAAGCACATGAACTAGCTGACCCATTAGGCTCTTATAAACTAGTTTTCCCCTCCCTGGGCGCGTCTATGGCGGTTGGTGGTATGTTCACACAACGAAGGTGCTCAGCAGGGCAGTCACCTTCCCTCAGGTAGGTGCTGGTCGTCCACCACCTTTCTGCTTCTCGGATCATCGGCCTTTTTCAGAGTCTATCTGGACTTGTAGGAGTAACTTTCAGCTCCGATTGTAGAGTTGTAGGGTTGGGGAGAAATGCCAAGGAGTTCTCACCTCTTGCCTTTCTCAGCCTCTTGTGGAAATCTCCTGGCCTAGCTCCTTAAAGGTCTGGGCAACCCGGCAAGAGGAGAGCACCAAACAGGTATCTTTTGTCCCCCTTATTAGCCACTCCAGCGCCACGATCGGGAGCGGGAGGGAAGGTGGCAGACACCACGACTAAGAAAAAGATTCAGGAGCTTGCCCCATTCCTCCAGGTCTCCGGGAAGGGCCCTGGGCAGGGAGGAGTCAGAGCCGGCTCCCGGGGCACGGAGTGGCGCCGAGCGAGGCTGCAGGGCGCCGGAGCGGTCGGACGGGGGAGCGAGAGCTAAAGCTTGAGAGCACCGCAAGCCCGCGGCGCGGGCAGCCGGGCCACCGCTGACGCCGCGTGCCCCCCCCCCGACCCGAGCGCCGGGCGTTCCATCCCCGCGTTCCAGCCCGGCCGCAGGGCTGGGGCGCGGGAGGCGGAGGCGGGGCGACACGGGGCGGGAGGCGGGGCGGCGGGCGCCGGGGAGGCGGGGGAGGAGGCGGTGTCTCTCCGCGCTGCGCAGGCGTTGCTCGCACCTTGGTGATTAGTCAGTGCTGGGGGCGCTGCTATGGCGTTTCTCAGACCCGCGGCTCCTCCTCACACGCTCGAGGCGGAGGGAAGGAGGGGTGAGGGGAGGAGGAGGCGAGCGGGCGGCCGCCGCAGCTGCAGACCCGGGGCCAGAGGAGGAGGCGGAGCGGGAGTCGCCGCAGCCACCCCGGCAGTCTCCGCCCGCAGCAGGGGTGCTGCTCCGAGTCTCCCCCGGGCTTGAGGGCTCGCGGGGCTCCCAGCGATGCCCCGCCGCGGCAGCTGAGCGGCAGCGGGCCCCCTGCCTTCGCGCCGGCTCAGCCGCGGCTCCCGGGGGCTACCCGCTGTCTCCCGCGCGCCCCAGACAGCGAGCGCGAGCAGCGGCGGCCGAGGCGCTGGGGGTGCCGGCGGCGGCGGAGGGAGCGAGGGCAGGAGGAGGCGGGGAAGATGGACCCGGCGCCCTCGCTGGGCTGCAGCCTCAAGGATGTGAAGTGGAGCTCGGTGGCCGTTCCGCTCGACCTGCTGGTCAGCACTTACCGGCTGCCCCAGATCGCGCGGCTGGACAGCGGTGAGTCCCGGCCGGTCGCCGGCGCTGGGGGGACGGGCGCGGACCGCAGTCTCGGCGCAGGGGTGTGCGCGTGTACTCGAACCCGGGACCTTGTGGAGGAGTGGGCTACCCGCCCCTGAACGCTGAACTTGGCCAGAGCGGCTACCGCAGCCTTGGCTCGTTGCTCTCAACTCCCCCCCCCCTCCGCCCCCCCCAGTAGTCAGAGATGTGGAAATCAGAGCCCGTGCAGTTTAATTAAAAAGGACGCTTAAAAATAAAAAAATAGGGAAAGCCTCTGCAGATAGTAATCTTGGAGGACTGCTGTCCCTCCCCAGCCACCTGCAAAAATTATTCAACCCTGGAAACCCTGGAGAGTTATCTTAGGCAACTTTCTTAGGAAAATTGTGCATCTTTATTTTGGGTGTCTTCCCTTCCAAGAAGCAGCAGAGTTAAGAGGAAAAGCTCCTGGGTGACCAATGAAAGGGATCACATTTCTCAGAGACCTTTTATTACAGCGTGTCTGTTTTGTTTAACCCAACTGAAAGTAATTTAGGGCTGTGTGTAGAAAATGTTTTGAGCTGAAGTGATGGTATGCTTAAAGTTAATTATTAGCTTAGCGCAATTCAAGTCACGCACAAAAAATACATTGACTTGGAACCTGAGCTCCAGACTAAGAAACACTTGTATTTCCTGAAATTGACCACCGGAAATCAACCAAACACTCCCCAGCTGTGTTACTGCATTGTGAGATCTGCAAACAGGTAGTTGTGTAGACTGTCAAAACAAGGAGATAATTTCAATTTGAGAGTTATGACAGGTAAGGTGACAATTCAGGTGTGTTTTACCTTCTTTTGTGCTTTCAGGATAACTTCAGCTGATTTTGGCTTCATGCAATTCCAGGCTGTTTTCAGAAAGAAGCTCTGGCAGGCAGATAGGCAGATAGAGCTGTGGACACACAGGCCAAGTCAGAAAAGCACTGAACAGAAGGATGTCATTTCAAGTCCTAGGGACTTGGGTTACTCTTTGTTTTCTGGAGTAAAAGAGCGTGTAACATGAGATGTGTAAATATCCAAAGGAATTTTTATTCCCTTTCTTTATCTGTGGGTTTACGTTAAACATTTGAAGTACTGATGTAAAAAGAAAAAATGCAGGGAAGTTCATGAAGGCTGGAAAACAATCATGGCATGCTTACTACTCTTTTTTGGTTGATGGTGGTATTGGTGGGCAATGGAAAACCAGGGTTTTTAAAACTAGTAATGAAATGGGGATAGGAATAGTTGTTCAGTCCAGGGGGCAAACAGGTGGTATGTCGAGGCATTCTGCTCCAAGTGGGGTAAGAAAGTGTTTTGTGCTTTAAATATGTATCTGGAGAACTCAGTTATATACATACACACACACACACAGACATATATATAAAATGTAAAACCGCAGTATCTAATTTCCTTCTCCCCTGTGTATGTTGGAAGGTGGTGAGTCCTCACCTTTTCTGACCTCTCAGCTTTGCACACACTTGCAGAACTTCTTAGCTAGGCAGAGCATTGGTACAAGTGGTGTAAAAGTCACCCCAAAGCTTCATTAAACTGAAGTTTAAAGAGGCTGAATATTGGTTCAGACATAATTTTAGTTTTATTGTCCACTTTCCTGTCACTGCCATTCATAAAAAGGATCTGAATCAGCAGTGTACTCATCCCACACTTCTTTAAAAATTAGGACGTGGGTAGCATTTCTTAACACTGTTCCCTTTCAAGCCATGGACTGGATTTTGATTACTATGTGTAATTCCAATTCTTTATTGTAAATCTCTCTCTCTCTCTCTCTCTAATGACCATTTGGGAACCACAGTGGCATACACAAATTTGGAATCATAGTGAAATACTGCTTTATATTTTCCTTCTTTCATTTAATCTTTCATTTAATATGTTTTTGTTAACATGGTTTTAAATAGCTGCATAATAGTCCATGGGATAGCTATGCTATAAGACCCAGTCTCCTATTGTGGACATTAGGTCATTTCACTTGTTGGTCATCTAAGTGGTGATATGATGAAGACTCTTGGACATAAATCTGTTTGGGTTAGGATATGTTCCTAATTTGCTGAATAAGCATGTGAATCTTTTTAAAGGTCCTTGAGTGGCACTGAGGCAGTGCCACTCTCCCCACACACTTACAATATTAAGAATCTTTTTAAAAAATCTTTGGTAATTTGATGGGGGAAAGTGTTATTTTATCATTATTAATTTGGATACACTTTAAAGAGCCAATTACAGATTCTGTGCTTTATTTTTAAACATGTTTCATGGCAATGTTTAGAATATGTGAAGGAAATGTTGACGTATTTATAAATGCTGAATGTGAAATCTCAAATTTAGTGCAGTTCTCATCCTGTGTTCCTTTTGCTGGTTTTAGTACTGCAGGTGCATTTTACACATGCACACATGCACACACACAGTACTTAGACATGAAAGGTAGTCAGTCATTTTACAAATCACTTGTTTTAAATGATATTAGAGACTAGAAAGAAATTGAAAAGCCTGTCATTAGTTGACATGGCCAAGAGGAAATTGTTGACTATTTTTGAATAATTGTTAGAGAACACTAAAAATCTGATTTCATAACTGTTAATTATTGAATGCCTACTATGTGCAGGTACATTTCTAGGTGCTTTATGCATATTGTCTCAATACCTTAGCCTCCTCATTTTAAGGACTTTGGAAACCTGAAATTCAGAGAAGTTAGGTTGCCTGAGGACTCCTACCTAGGAGATGGTGGGGAGGGATTTGAAGCAAACTTTCTGGCTTGGAAGACTGAGTTGTTATCACAAACAGTATTACTCATACCAAACAGGAGCACGTTTAGAGTAGGTCTAACATCTGCTCTAATAGCCCTACTGTCTCTCTGAGAACTTTAGGACCTGAAAGTCAATATTTTTTAGAACAGTGTGGACACTGAGTTAAGAGCTGGCTGCACCTGTCATATTTAGGCGACTTTCTGCTTGCCAATGAAGTGATTGAAAGGAGACGAGAGACAACGGAGAAGAGGAGACGTTAGAGAATCAGAGAAAGAAGGATAAAAGTGGAGTCTGGGGGCTTAGTGTATGTAGAGGCATCTGTTGAGATTATTCCTCAATACATTTGCCATATCTAAAATGTTAATTCCACAGGAAGTAAAGAACTCTCCTCTTCCTTGCATTATGTATATCACTCATGAAATGCCAGTCAGATTGATGCTTTCAACATTAGATACCCCAACAGGGAAATTTGTCTTTGTATGATAAGATTAAAGAAATACAAAATTAGGGAGGATTCACTGGAATTGCCTCTTTAGTCTTTCTGGAGAACCATATAAATTTTCCTTGGGTTGAGATAAATCTCAACAAGGTCTGACCGGAGTCAGCACTACAATTAAAATCAGATGTTTAAACTGACACTTAGTGATCAGTCTTATAAATTGTTGACAGTAGAACCAGGTTCAACAAATGTGTTTAGGACTAAGAAGAGGGAACAGAGATACTAATCCCTGGCTCCCAGCTCATCCACACTTAAAATTAGGTAGGTGGAAAGTTGTTCTTTCTGTCTCTTTAGAATTATTTTTTCCTGGAAAGTTTCTGCAGGCTTGGTGTATGTTCTTGCAACTTTTTTCCTCTGTAACTCTTAAAAGATTCTGCAAAACTCTGCCCTAAGCACATTTTTAAGTTAATGGCTGAAACTCTTTTTTGGAAGTTTATTTTTTTTTAATATTTGACAATTTTATACAGGAACCGCCAGAGTTTTAGTTGTTTAATATTTAATAGTACAACCGACCAAGGTTCAAGATGTGAAGTTACCATGTTCAAGAAAATGGGGGGGGGTATTACTCTGAAGACTAACAATATAGTATATGATAAGAACGCACACTTTATAATGTAAAACCTGTGTACACATAGTAGTTGCAAAAAGCCATTCAGTCTTCTCTTGGCTCGTGAAAAACAGATTTCAGTGTGAATTAGCAACTTTCAACTCTTCTGTGTGGCAGGAATCACCTTCCAGTTCTCCCACCCCAGCCTGTGCTATGAGATCTGCAATGTTTTTCTCCAGATTGTCAGTGCAACTACTCATATCATCAATTCTTCAAAAGTATGGCATGCTTCACGAATTTGCATGTCATCCTTATGCAGGGGCCACGCTAATCTTCTGTTCCAATGTTAGTGTATGTGTTGCCAAAGTGAGTGCTATTTGGAGTTTAAATAGTTGCAAAGATATAATTTTTCAGCATTTTGCAAACATTGATATTTTAAAATGTATTATCACAAGATTTTAAAAACTCTAATAGGATCTATATTTGAGTCCCAATATCATTCATTAAAAGAATGCATGAACAAGTTCTTTAACAAATTATACACCTTTTTCTCTTTAAATTCATATTTCCTTTTCCCTTCCCCTATAGAATTTTACCCTAATGTAATAAATTTTGTGCTTGGAAGTGTTTTATTAATCACTCTGGCATACTTTTTGTAACATAATCATGAATATAAACTGAAATAAAATATTTTGTGTTTCTTTGACCAAGAGGTTTTTCATATTTAAATATCTCAGGTTGTTTAAAACAAAGAAATGGGAATTACCCGACTTACAAAAGGATTTGTTACCCAAATAATGGAGGCTCTGACCCCTCTACATGCATCAACTCTTTTATTTGTCTCTTTGGTGCCCCGAGGGAAGTGCATCCCAGAAAGATCTGGGGTATGTAATGCAAATGCATTGCTTCTGTCAAGTGGGAGAAGGTCTTCTGTGAAGGGGAGGTAATGAAGGACTACTTCCCTATTTCTTCATTGAGGTCCGGTCGCAGGCAGATGAAATTTTAGACAGTAGTACATTTGAAGTTGGGGATCTGGGAATTTCCTTTCAGCTGTGATGGTGAACCCCTGGGGTGGGATGTGTTGGCTTTGCTTGAAGCATATATCCCCGTTTGAAGAATGCTTGTGTCTGCTTGTGTTGAGCAGTAAAAGATGAATCATTGGCTCTGTTGCTGAAAGGAAAAGGAAGACCAAGGCTGCGTAGACTGACATGGAGAGAGAAAAAGGATGGTAGGATCTGGAGGCTACTAAGAAGATAGAACGACTCTGGTTTTTCCTTCCCAGCTGTGCAGAAGAATCAGAATTAACTCTCAGCCCTCTTTGGGATGGATGGGGCTATGGCAGCTTTAGTTCTTGCTTTGTGCTTAGGGGTTTCTTCGTCTTGGAGAGCTGAAAGGGCAAAAGCAGTTTGTAAATGTCAAATGTCTTTCAACAGCCATGCTTCATCTTTGAAATTAATATAAATTCTCAAAACCTACTCATTGAATAATGTTATTTTACTTTGCTCCAGGAAGATGTGCTGTGCTAGTCTTGTGGCTTTATTTTCCCCTGTTGTTCTCTTTTGTAAGAGGATTCATATGTACAGGGTGGCAGAAATAGTTTAAAGGATTGCTGGATTCAGAGCCAAGACTACAATTTAGTTACGGGCATTGCCCTTTAATAGCCATGTGATGTTGGTCAGGTTTCTTAACTCCTTTGATTTGTAATTTTCTCATATGGAAAAAATGGGCGTTATGCTTGTCCTGTGTATCTCATATTTACTCATTGATTTCTTTATTTGGTCAACTATATTTACTGGAACTACGCAACTAAACCGATCAGGCAAAAACCTTTTCCTCATGGAGCTTACATTATAGCATATCTACTTAATATGAGGATTAAATGCAATAATATATATGAAATACGTGTATACTGCAAAGCAGTACATTTATATAACATCAGAATATTGGCAATGCAGACCAGTTGAGGAGGAAGCATCAGATTATACCATTATATCATTGAGGAACCAGAAGTAAACTAAATAATAAATAGATTCCATTATCCTTTTGTAGATAAAGAAAATTGGAGAAATGATCTGGGTAACTTTAGTCTATTTCCTTTTGAGTATTCCAGTAATTGACAGATTTTAAAAAAGTGGTGGTGTAAGGTCTTGTTCAGAAAGTGTTATTCGTTTACTAACCAAAGACTACGTTTGGGAGAGATCAGAGCAGGAAATCAGGAAAGGAACTTTTCACTGTCTGTCTACAAATCCAGACTCCTATGAGTTGAGTCTGACCAAATGATACTGAAACAGTGAGTTTAGACACTTGAATCTTCTTTTAGTATGTACTCTTCACCACTTATACTGGCTTTCTGGTCATTTTTCTGAGCAGCTATAATAATATAACTGTTAGCAGGAAAGAGGTGCCTAGTATAATATACAAAATGAGTGATGAAGAAAGTCTTTTTAATATTCTTTCATATACTATATACTTGTACTATCCTCCAGTTGTCACCTATTCTGACTAATTTGCATGCCTAAAAAATTAGGAAGAATAGGAGACAACCTTCTAGCTTGCATCAGGCAATGAACAGTGATAAACATTTAGACCTATGAGACTTAGACATAGCTCCTTTAGGATCCATGTGTTTCAAGTAAGATGGCTGTTTTGACAGTCTTTAATGAAATGAGTATCCACATTACAAGTAAGAATCTTAAGACACTCAGCTCATCTGTAAAAGGAAAACTGGCTTGACCATTATGATCTATTGCATCATAATTGAAAGGAGGAGTATTTTAGTCTCCTTTGGTCATTTGACCACCTTATTGAAATAGCAAGTTCTTGTAGACCAGCTTGTAAACTCGTTTATTTTTGTTTGAGATTCCTGAGGTATCTGTCTTTTCATTTACCAAGCTGCAGTTCTAAGAAGTCGCAGATTCCCCTCGGCTTCAGCAGGAATATCAGTCTTAAGAACACCAGCTTTTATATGCATCTTGAAAAATAATGTTTATTACTGCTTTATGTATTATTTTGTCTTACTTGACAAAATATAAAATATCTGTCAAAATGTTTTAAATCTCATGGGAGATTTAATTCTTCTTTTAGAAGACATTTCCACATGAAGATCCTCCCCTAGCTCCTGGCCCCACTCCTACGCCCCATTTCACAAGAATGTTTACTTGAATTTCAGGTTAAATGTATCTAAAATTATTTTTTTACTATTTCCAGCTTTTATCATAATGCCTGGCTAGTAGGAGGCACTTAATAAACATTTAATAATAAATGAATGAGCAAATCTCACTATTACAAATTATAAGGTCCAAAAATGTGTATTTATCAAAGCTGTGAGCTTTGCAAATCTGAAGTAGAATTTCACTTTTGCTTAAATTGATTTAGGCTTTGTATTTGTAGATATACAAATTGGAACTAAGATGGTAGATCCTAATATTAGCCGGAAAAGTAGATACTGGTAGACTGTCATGATTTATAAAATAATGGCTCTTAGGGTCAGTAATTATCAATATTTTATATAAATATTTCTAGAAACTAGAGTCATTTTTTGATTTTTAGAAGTTGCTAGCTCTTTTGTTCTGATATTCAGATGGCTTTTTTACACAGTACATGTTGTTATGTCATTTAATCTTTGCTACCATCAAACAGTTCACATGACACTCAAGTCTATGAACTAGAATGCCATAATTCTTAGAAACTAGTCAACTCTTATTACAGTAAAGAAAAGGGCTGCTTGGTTAGTCAATTAACCCTTTACCCATTGTCTCATCCTCTCTGGGCACCAGCGATTTTACTTCTAAGCAAAGCAAGGCACTTGGTTCAAATAGAGTTACAAAACTACAACTGCTAATTTAGTACAGTTGTCATCTTCCTAGAATAGCCCCAAGATTGACTGGAAACCATAGTGTCTTAATTCCAAACAATGAGTTTCTTTTTATGCCACTGCAGGGGAAGAGGGGGAAAAAAACAATGTTCCCAGGCCCTCTTCCAGCTCTGCATGAATTAACTTTACAATTACAGGGCAAATCATTTTAATAGATTCTGCTAATTCTTAACCTACTTTGAAGTATTTAAATACCACTTGGGCTTTGATGGCTTAATGGTTGTTTAATAAATACTAAGTTAATGAATTTAAAATGCAATATGAAGTCCTTTTAGTTATAAAGATATTTGTTTTTCAGGTTAATATTTAACATGTATAGTAAGTTGCTATGATTTTGCCTGTTATAGCTTCGAGAGAAATTGAATATCTGGGAGCAGTGCCTATGAATATATCCCTGTGAAGATTTAAAATAGGTTCCTTTCTTTTTTTTTTTTTTTTTAATTCTCCATTTAGTAGGGAAAAATTTCCTTGACTAGATGCTTTTTTTTTTTTTTTCAATTGACAATTTTCTCAATTTTCTCATTAGGATATTAGAAATGAAAATTTGGCCTTGATAATTAGTTCACATTGACAGTATCTTTCTTCTTTCAGGGAACTAGATTCAAATACCTAAAAGTAACAGAAAAAGAGTAAATGCTTATTTTCTTTTTTAAATGAATCTGTTAACTTGTAGGTAATCAGTAGCACTGGTGATAGATGATTATGTAGTCTATTAAAAAAAAAGGTTAATGGAATGCTAGAGGAAGTCCACTTGAATAACTCCTGGACGTTTACCTGTGCAGAATGCTGTATTCCATGATTCATATTCACTTTGGATTGTCACTGTCTTCCTTTAGCAGTAATAGGCAAGTAAGAAACGGAAGGAATTAAAGAGTTGACATGTACTTCATTGTTGTTTTTGGTCCTCAGTAGCATATTCTCAGAGACCTTAACTTTTAGTCTGTTTCAGGTTGTTAACATTTAAAATAAGATTGAGGATCCATTTTTACCTTGGACCACAGACCCACAAAATCAGTCGAGCTCTAGTCTAGACCCAAGTTTTAAAAGCAGTTTAATTAATTGTGTCTAGAGAGAGAGCTCTAGAAGGTTCAAATTACCTACCTAAAAATAAATAACAAGCAACATAAAACTTTATTGAGATACTATACTATTATTTTTCTGGTTATTTTGGCCCGATCTTTTGACCAGTTAAGAAGCAATGAAAGTAAACAGGATCAGAAGAAATTGTTACAAGCTTATCATGGCCAGGTGCATCAGTTAAAGTTAATTTCACTTGTGCATATCAGGGACAGAGAAAGCTTGTATATACCACACACACCCATACAAGATGGGAATTTCTTTTCCACATAAAAGAAGTCTGAAATTACATGGAGGACAGATAATAGCAATCCCACAGAATGAAGGCCGCAGGCTGCTTCTGTCTTTCTGCTCTGTCATCCTCAGCACATAACTTTTACTTCCATGGTGTCCTTTGCAGCACTTCACTTACCTCTCATTGTCAGGAGACTTGGAAGGGAAGTCTTCTAACCAATACCCAAGAGTTCTTCCTGTAGGAACAGGGTGGGAATTGGATATTGAGAGCTGCCTGGCAGCCTCTGCCACCTCAATTTTTGCTTTGATGCCTTTTCTTCACTTTTCCTCTTATTCAGGAACTTATCAAAATAGCCATGCATTGGTCCCCTAGCTCCTTGAAGTCTCCTTAGTTCAGGTTCTTCCTCAGCCCCAACTTCCTATTCTCTTTTTATCCTTGAGCCTGAGCTAACACCTTGATTTAGGTTTTATATTCGCAACTATATGTGCCTCAAGACTGTTCTATTTAAGAAGCCCATTAATAGAGGTGAAAGTGCTTTATGAGCCACAAAGAGTTGTAAGAAACTTCTTAAAAGGCACTCCTTGCATTCTTTTTTGGCTTGCATACTTCTGATTTTCACTCTGGATCTGATCCACACAGTGGGGGTTGTCTGATTTTTTTTCCCCTGCTGTATTCCTTAGAGGCTTGGTGGTTGTGTTCTTAAAAGTAGTTACTCTTAGTAAAAACAGTAAAAGTATTCACTGTTTTTCTTAGATATCATCATTATAGAGAATTTGGAAAGTATAGACAGGAAAAAAGACAAAAGAATATGATTTTTTAAATTCCAGAGACTATATAATTTCTTATATAATTGTTATTAACATTTTGCTATTATGCAGATATGGGATGTAAATGGAAAATGTGTAAAATTGGAAAAAGCTATATATAAAACTGCCTTTTTAATTTTATGTTAGATCAATTAAAATTATTTTCATATTTGAAAAAATTCGTGACAGAGTGAGAGTCTGTTACTACCAATATACATTATTTTACCATTTTCCAATTGCTAGACATTTAGTTTCAAGTGTGATGTTTCTGAGGATGTCTTCGTATTGAAATTTGTCATTTTTACACCATTTCTATTTGGGATTCCTAGAAATGGGAATATTATTCAAAGTTTATTAATTTTAGATTATTAATATGTATTGTTAAACTGCACTCAGGAAAATTTGTACCATCAGCAAATGACTGAGCCCATCTCTTTGTACAATATTGAATATTATAGGTGATTTTTAGTCTGCTAATGTAGATTAAAAACAACTTCACTAATTTTATCATATTACTTTTGTGATTGTTCATTTTTTGAGTAGTTTTCTCAAAGCTCCTGTGATTTAAAGAAATCTTAGTATACTTTTATTCTTGTTTTCTACAGTATGTTTACAGATAATCTCCCAAGATCCATGTAGGTTAGTCACTTTTTAAACTTCCTTTTAAATTTTCCTCAGTGTTCATATGTAAGCATTACCTCTGTTTCTGAAATGGAAAAATTGTGATTAATTTAGTTTTCTTTATCAACTTGGATATTGGCTTTAAATGTACCATGTTCACTCTTGGGTTATGGCTGGGCCTCTAAAGAAAGAACCCCCTCCCATTGTATAGAATAATCATGTGAAAATCTTGGTGAAACATGTTGTGTATTCACAACCATAATTACATTTGAATTTGTCATAAAGAGTTCCCCACTTCCTTGTTGATAAATTCCTGTGTATTGCATGAAACAAACTAGGTTCATCATTAACTGTTTAAAGACTAAGAATTAAATTGATAAGTCCATAAAAATACTTAAGTTTTTTTTACATGTAATTCATAACAAACTCTGAAGTACTACATTTTAGGCAGTTAGAGTATTCTGCTGTAGCTCCTGTTCTCCCTCTTGTAAGAGATGGACTACAGCAACTTGAGAATCCCTTGAAGCTTAGAATGTGAGTAATGGCACCAGAGAATAAATGACAGAAATTCACAGCTTCAAGACCCTGAGAGAAGCAAATGTGGTTGGTTATTTCATTTCTTCTGTTGACTATGCAAATTTCTGACTTCGAATGACTAAGAAAGGGAAAACAGATAAAAAGGGAAAGACCAGCTTAACTTTCTCTGTACATAAAATCATTGATTGATGGAGAATGAAATACATATCATTCTGCCACTTTAGCACTACCTATGTAGCACCGAGGAATAAATATTTATTAAATAATATTTAATAAATAGTTGTACTTACCAAATAGTTTATTAAATAAATATTAATATTGATAAGTAGTTGTATTAAAGAGTTGAAGTAACAGTTGATAAAAGTGAAGTACCATATAACTTTAAGAGAATCTTTTAATGCTAAAGAAAAAGTCTTGGATTAACTTTAAAGTAGATTAGGTAGCTGGTGAATTATGCTCCCCCCCCTCCACCGCCCCAATCTTCTCATTTTTCCCTGATTCAATTGGGAAAATATCAACCTGAGTAGATGATATACAATTGAATACTGTGTGACGTCAGAGGCAAGTTTAATGCTAAGTGGAGATGAGAGGGGAGGCAAGGAGTAAATGTATGAAGTAAGTAGAAATAATGTTTTAAATTTTAAAAAATTGTCACAATGAAGCAAAACTTGACACAATTAAATACATAATACATTCATTATAAAGAGTTTGAACAATACATAAAAATATAAAGAAAATTATAGAGGTCATTTGAAATACCACCACCACAAAATAACCACCATCAACATTTTGGGGATTGTCCTTTCATGCATCTTCTATTCACAAACATACATTTACTATGTTATTTAAATGTACTGTCCCATCTGCTCTTTTATGTTTTTACCTTCCCCTCTTTTCTTCCCTTTACATCAACCCTCACTCCTCCAATCCTGTCTACCCACATAATCCATGTTAATAATCCAGTGCATATCCTTCATATTTTCTCTAAACATATAATCTTGCCTCAGCATTACATATATATATAATACATTACATTAAAATGCTGTCATTATTTGCTACATATTTTTGACCTCTTATATCACTCATGGAAATATTTCTGAATCATTTGATATAGCACAAATTCATTCTTTTTTTAGCAGTTGCATAATATTCCATGGTGTGGGAATACTACAACTCGTTCAGTCATTCTTCTGTCGATTGCTATTCAGTTTCCAATTATTGGCCTCCTGAATTGTACTCCAGTAAACCTCTTGTACATAATGTCATTAATTTATACATTGTTTCTATGGAATTCTATGGTTTCTATCTCTAATCTTTAACTTTCCCCCTAAAAATATTTGGTAGCATTGTTTTTCTGATTCCTGTTAATTTAACATCCTAGGCCACAATGAAAGCTTTTTAGAAAGAATGTAGGAATAAGTGGGTTCTATATCCCAGTATCACAACCCATTTCACAGAAGTGCAATTGATTTAGTTGACGTCGCCAAAATGGCTATCCAAAAAGTCCATAACAGTGCTCATTTCTACCATCAATATATGAGAATACCATTTCTCCAAATACATTCAACATTAGGTATTGTAAGGCTTTTAAAAAACATTTGCTAGTCTAATATATATAAAGTAGTATATCACTGCTATGTTAATTTGCATTCCCTGACTATTAGTGACTTTTTGCTACTTTCAGTATGTCTTTTTACCACTGGGACTTGCTCTTCTGTAAATTGAAGTCATACTTTCTGTTGGTTTGTCTGTTGTTGACTTATTCTTGCTGATTTCTAGATGTTATTTATATATTATAGAAATATTTTTCCTTATTTATTTTGTCTGTTGGCTTTTTTACATTATATTTACCTGTTTAAGAGTTTTTAATTTTTACAAGGTCAAACAGTCATTTTTTTCTTGTTTTTTATCTTTGCTAAGAAAGGTCTCTGACTCCTAAATTGTACATGTCGTCTCTTAGATTTTCTGAGACTATTTCTAATTTCTTGTATTTAAGTCTCTAATCCATATGGAACTAATTTTTGCATATGGAATAAGTTTTGAATTTTCTTCCAAACTGCTATTGCGCCAGTCTATTTTTAAAAATGTCTATTTGTTTATTACTGAATTGAACTATTTTTGTCACATTTCTTTTGCTCTTTAACAGTAGGAAAGCACACTTCAGCCACACCTGTCTTTCAGAGAATGCCTTGGGCTATGATCCAAGAACATATAGGTTAATGAAATGTGAAAACAATCCTTTAAGCCCCCAAGGAAGAAAAGATGTGGCTAGAGCTTTCCCTAATCTTGATTTACTCTCCTTTTCCAATGGTTGTGGAAGGCCTGAGATTTTTTTCTAATGAAAATTTTAATTCATTTTAAAGTCAGTGTGAGTCAGGGAAATGATAGTAACTTGTTAAATGCCTTCTGGGGAAGCATCACCTATATGCTTTGGCAATAAGTTTTCTCCAGGGAAGAATTTGTTTTATAAAGATACTTTACTAAACTGTGTGTGAACATGTGGGTGTGTGTGTGTCAGAGAGAGAGACTGTTTTAGAATTTAAGAAGCATTTGCATGTTGCACTCAACTTGAGACAATCAAAAGTGTATTTCCCCCATTATCTTTTGTACAGGGATACACTATCATACACTATTCCTAATGTATATGTATGTCTGTTTCTTAAAAATCCCTTAATGCCCCCTATCTGTCCATTTAGAAAGACTTCAAGATTCATATTTTCTTATATTTCACTCCCTCCCCCATAAGACTTTGATAGTATTGTCTTCCTGATTCCTCTTAATCTCACATGCAAGAACCAAAATTAAACCTTTTTAGGAAGAATGCAGACCTTATATCCCAGTATCAAAACCTAGATTTTCTATAGAAAGAGAAATGTGTGTGCAAAGAGAACTCATAACATAGATGTCCCTCTGCAACTTTATCTGCTACGCGTACTTCAACCTTGGATTCCATGAGGAATTTTTATTAGCTTGGGGTCATGTATATTTAAAAGTATTATCACTTCTCTATTTAGATGTCTAAGCTGCCTCAGTATAGGAATCCTGTCTTCTCTTTCTGTTGTACATTTTATAGGACCTACTGTGATACTTTACCAGATGGACCCTTATCTGCATGACTGTACCACAGGTTGTCAGAATGCTCCAGCATATCCCTAAAGTATCCGTAAGGATGTGGTGAAACACCAAAATAAAATGTACTCACATCCTGTGTAGGCTCTAAAGCCTTATGGATTTGTAATGTTGTATGAGCTGTAATGGTTTTGCCTAGTATACCCGACTGAGGATGTGTTGTTGAATTTAAAATTATGAATTCCTGAAACATATCCTGTTGACCTACATCAGTCTCCATAATTTATGAAGTGTCTTCATAACTGTTGTCTTAATTGGATCGTCTTCCCTCCTGTCGAATAGGGGATTCTGATTTTATAGACAGTGACACTGGCGAGGATTTGGTGGGGTTGATGACAGCAAATCAGTTGGTGGAGCCCCGTGTGGACACTAACTTTCATGTACTGCTTCCTTCATGCAGGTGCCATACAATCTATGACAAAGATGAATCTCTTTAAAACTGTGTACCATCAGAGAGGAAAACAAGATATGTACTGTCCTCTAATCATCTAGTCGTTATCATCCTCCAGCAGGAGATGCGAGCCCTTGGATCACGTTTTTTTAATCTATAACAAATTGCTTCATTAGTTAATCTCTAAAATACTAGCCCCCTCAGCTCCACCCCAATACACATGCAAGTGCACACAATACATTCTTCATCTCTAGACCCTTTTTCTTCTTAGCGGGTCTGGGTGGGAAAAGAAGTGATGATTCCAGCAGCCTCTCTTTCCTGCTTCAGTTCGAGGATTTTAGAATTTCTTCTCAGATTCTGGCTTCTCAAAAGATCTCAAGTTGGCTTGAAACCGGTTTTTGGGGGTTCGATTTCTTCCTTTCTCGAACATAGAAGAGACATGGTGTATGAGTATATGTCTTACTTTGGACTTGGATTACATTTACATATATTAAACTGATTAAAAGAAGTTGAAAAATATTCTGAGGCTGGGTGAAGCCAATTTAGCATTAAAATTTTGCTGGTAATAATATTTAATCAAAAGGTGTTTAATTTGTTCTGATGTGTTGTGAGAATATATTTCAGAATGGGAATTAACGTATTTCATCGATGCTAAGATGCACATTTTAATATGTGAAATAAGAATCTGTCTTATAATTAATGGTATGTCATAGTTTAATAGGCATTGTTTATTCTTTCTCGGTTACCAAAGGAAATACAACCAAAAAAACTTAATAATCACCGGCATCCTAAATTAGGTGAATTGTGGTAGATCCATGAAATATTGTCTAGTCCAATAATTCATGTGAAAAAAGAACTTAGAGTGAATGTCCCAATATGGGGTGGGAGATAATCTACACTGAGAAATCAAATATTCTCTGAACCAGCCATCCCTGATAAATTGTCAGGGTTCCTCAATTAACAACAGGTAAGGTGAGGCTCCCTGTTATATACAGCTATGGTGTAATTTTCACTTATATCACATTTTCTAACTTTTAAGTAATTACAGAACGAGTTATTTAATTCCCATATTCCCTATTAGACTCTGACTTCTTTGAGGGCAAAGACCATGTCCGTCATGTTCATCATTGTATCCCCAGCACATAACTCAGTGCTTTGGCTCTTGTTTGGCAAAGTAAACACACACACACACACACACACACACATTGTAGTAGGTTGAATGGTGGTCCTCCAAAAGATATGTCCACATCCAAGACCCTAGAACCCATGAATGTGACCTTTATTTGGAGAAAGGGTCTTTGCAGGTGTAAAATTAAGGATCTTGAGATAAATCCAGTGACAAAGTGTCCTCATGAGAGAAAGGCAGAAGGAGATTGGAGAGAGGAGGAGGAGGAGGCATTATAACCATAGGGGCAGAGATTGGAGTGATGCAGCCCCAAACCAAGGTTTCCCTAGAGACATCAGAAGCTGGAAGAAGCAAGGAACAGAATCTCTCCTAGAGCCTTTGGAGGAAGTGCACCCTGCTGATGCTTGATTTCAGACTTCTGGCTTCCAGAACTGAGAGAGAATAAACTTCACTGCTTTAAGCTACCTAATTTGTGATAATTTGTTATGGCAGCCACAGAAGAGTAATACACACTCTCTGTAGGTAAAAACATAAATATAATTTTGCTAGTCTATAGTTAAATAATATGCCAGATAATTTTTTCTTAAGGTTTTTTTATTTTGAAATAGTTTGAAACTTACAGGACAATTGCAGAAATAATACAAAACCCATACAGAGAATTGTAACGTACCACTCCCTGCCAGATACCCAGGTATACCAATCTTAACATTTTGCTGCATTTGCTGTCTCATTTTTATCTATCCATCTGTTCGTCTGTCAGCCCATCTATCTGCTGAATATTTGAGAGGTTGTATACATCATGTTCCTTAAACATAAAACTTCCAAGTACATTTCCTAAGAACAAAGATAATCACTTACGTAACCACCTTAAGTACAGTTATCAAGTTAAAGAAATTTCAACCTTGATCTGAAGCTTCCAGTCTCTATTCCAATATTTTTCATATCTCCCAATAATGTCCTTTTGGTCCTTTTCTCCCTCATTATTAGATTCATTCCAGGATCATGTATTGCACTTAATTCTCACTGTCTAATTTTTTAAAAATTCAAAGTTAAATATCTGACTTTCTCTGGATTTTCAAAATAATAGCGTTTACCCTAACAGCTGACATTAGGCTGATGGGTAAGTGGGAATATGATTTGTAGTTTTCACAATTTTATTCGTTTAAGAACTATGGATCCCCCATGTGCTACTTAATAACAAGCACAGGTCCAAGTGGTTGGAACACAAAAGTGAATAAATGTAGTCCTGGTCCTCAAGGAGGTCATTGGCCCACTAGGTAGGAAGATTCTTAATTATTGTACGATAAACACAGAATTGCTTTGTCCCAGATTTCAGGTTATATTACTCTGAGGTCTGGGCAGGTTTTACAGAAAACAGTTGAATGCTAAGCTAGTCCTTAAAGAGTGAGCAGGGTTTGCTGGGTGGAGAAGAGGAAGAATGGTATTCCTAATGGCGTTTAGGGACGTCTTGAACCGAGGAATATGAGGAGGGTGTTAGTAGGTGAGGCCTGAAAGGCAAGTTGGAAGCAGATTTTGAAGAGCCATAACATGTTGAAGTTTGAACTTTATCCTTTGACTGAAAGTGGTGGCTCTTAACCTTTTTCCCCTTTTCTGGGATACAAATAACAGCTGGTGTTGTAACAGAACAGATTTCAACAAAATCCACTAAGGTCCCAAATTTTGATGAAATCCGTTATCAAAATTAGTAAATAATGACCTGCAATAATATGTGTTCTAATACAACGTGTAAGCTACTAACGTTGTGTTAGTAGTAGAGTCTCAGGAGAGGCTCTGTGTAGACTCTTGGCCCATGGGCACTTCCTTGTCCAGCTGATAAGCTTCCATCCTTTTCTCTCCTCCTCAAGAAAGCATGTTAGAAAATGAGTGAGAGTTATGTGTTCATAGAGAAACTTCAATCCACTTCACCTTATATATATATATATATATATATATATATATATATTTTTTTTTTTTTTTTTAAGATTTATTTATTTACTTTATCCATTTTAAACCCCCCCTTCCCCATTTGCTGTTTTTTTGTGTGTCCATTCGCTGGGCAATTCTCTGTGTCTGTTTCCTGCCATCTCTTCTCATCTTCCTCCTCCAGTATTCACCAGGATTCGATCCTGGAGACCTCCATGTAGGAGAGAGGTGTTCTGCCACCTGTGCCACCTCAGTTCCTGGTTTTCAGAGCTTTTGGAGCATCTTGTCTTGTCTCTCTCTTGTTATATCATCATCTTGCTGCATGGCTCCCGGGGCCTGGCAGCTCACCGGCACACAGAGCCTGGCAGCCCATGCGCCTTCTATATATATATATATATATATATATATATATATATATTTTATTTTACCGGGAGGTCCCAGGGATCGAACCCAGGTCCCTCCATATGGCAGACGGACACCCAACCATTTGAGCCACATCCGCCCCCATCCACCTTATATTTTAAGAATAAATTATTGCATAAGCTTTCGTATTTTACTAGGAGTACTGAGCAACCCATTCTACAACTTGCCATGTCACTGCATCACAGTTGAAATCGGTGTGTGGGCAAATGGTACATCTTGTAGTGCCAAGCACAGTGCCTGTTACAAAAGTGCTCCATAGGTGTCTGTTTATATGAACTGTGGGAGAATGGTAGAGGCTTTTAGATATAGAAGAGAACCAATCAGACTTATGTTTTGGGACGATTATTCTGGTGTCATTGTGGAAGATCATTTAGAGCAGGAAAAGTTTGGAATTAGACAGTATTTGGAAGTTATAGAGTTATCATCAAGGAGAAAGATGGCTGTTAGCCAAAGCTAGATAAGAGGAGATGGGGGGGGGTGTATTGGAAATATTTTAAAGGTAAGATTTCCAGGATTTAATGGTTGGATTTGGTATATGAGAAGGAGGGAAGCAGTAAATAGTCCTGAGGTCACTGGCTTGGATTCTAATGACCTTATTAGAGATAAGAACGCAGATGGAGAAACAGATTGTAGATGGGTGTATTAGTCAGGATAGGGTAAGTTAGGTTGTGGTAACAACTACTCCTAAATGCCCATGGTTTAAAACAGTGAAGGTCTGTTTCTCACTCATGCTACATGTTTGTTTTGAGTTGGCTGGGGGCGCAGCACAACATCATCTCTGCTGTAGGTATCAGGCGGACAGGCTCCATCTTTTTTTCCACATTTGTACAGGCAGGAGAGAAAGAATGTGGCAAATTGTCCACTGGCTCTTAAAGTTGATGCTCAGAGCAATGTGTACCCCATTTCCCTTTCCCACTTCATGGTTAATGGCAAGTCACCTCTCCACACCTAATTCTCAAGAGGGTAAGAATGTGCAGTCTTTCCCTATGCTGGGCGTGTGACTCTAATGAGTATTTTAGTGGGAGGTGTGGGAAGGCAGCTTGATAATTTGTGGGTATGTTAAGCTTGAGGTATTTAATGGAAATTCAGTTTGGTTGAAGTGGGAAATTTGGGAGAGTTCAGGGTTAGAGAAATAGTATTGGGAAATTTTAAGGTAATGGTAAAATAAAATCAAGCCAGGAGAATGAATATCATTGATTAGGAGGAAATAGAGCCAGTGCTAATGGTGGTAAAAGATCAAGGTTAATAAGTTGTGATTACAAATGTTGCAACCCTTAAGCCATATTTTTTTTTAGCAGCTTGTTATAACTTTTAAATAATTTTAAGTGACTGTTGGCATAGGGGTTGTATTAATCACTTAGACGGAATTTAGCTTTTCTAAGACTCCAAAGTTGCTGACCTGCGCTTAGTAATTTAAAAGGTGTTTTCAGATTTTGCAGTAGTACGTCAGCCAATTTTCTGACCCAGCAGGGAAGAAAAAGTATTGCAAAAGATAGCTATTGTAGTTTGAAGATCAGTTATAAATTGATTGCTGCTGAGATTGCTAAGTACTCAGAAAATTGGAATACCTTTTAAAATCTTTCTGACTGGTTGTTTATTGAGACTGCAAGGTATGACTTAACCTTGCTGTAATGATATTCTTTTTATAGCTCCAATTACTGGCATTGAGAGGTTGTTGGTAGCACTTTTCCTTTAAATAGTGTATACACATGAGGAGACTTGATTTTTTTCTATTCTTCATTCTCTTAAAAGGGTCTTTTTTAGATTTTTTAAATTTTTATTTATTTATTCCCCCCTTGCTGCTTGTGCTTGCTGTGTCCATTTGCTTTTGGGTTTTTCTGGATCTGCTTGTCCCTTTGTTGAGTTACCTTGTTGCATCGGCTCACCGAGTTGCGCGGGCTGGCTTGCCTTCACCAGGAGGCCCCAGGAATCGAACCTGGAGCCTCCCATATGGTAAACGGGAGCCCAATCAATTGAGCCACAGCCGCTTTCCTCTTAGGTGTTTTTGTGTCCAACCCCCGTTGAGGTCTACACCTAAATTACTCACTTTCTTAAATTTTTCATGTACACATGTGATTAGCCAAAATAAAATTCTCTTCCTTTCAAGATTATGTATTTGTCAGGACATTGAAACCAACCAACCAACCAACCAACCAACCAACCTGGTTTAATGTATGTACAATGAACTCTTTGAAGGAAATTTGAAGAATTACAACATATGTAATTATTGGTAACAATTATAATTCTGGTCTTCACAGTCCAAATTAGCAAGTATTTTAAGTTTTCATCTATTTTTTTTTTTTTTTTTGATAGCACTATACTGTGAGTGATTTTATAAAAACTAAGAAGAAGGAAAGCTATAGTTTTACTTTCTTAACACAAACACATAAAACTTTTTAAGAGTAACAGTTCTTTATTCCCCAAACAAGCAAAGCCAACAGTGATTACACTTGGGTGATAATTATGGTTAACACTCATTGAGGTTTACTATGGTGCTGGCTATTGTACATCACTTTATATTCTCACAATACTCTGATATAAGGCTACATACAAGGAATAGAGGCTGAGAGAAAGGGAATGGTTTGCTCAAGGTCTCACAGCTGAAAAGTGGAGAAGCGGGATGAGAGGTGCAGCTTAGATGAGCAAGGACTCTATTCCCATTCATCTTGTGCATTACAAAATGAGAGACTCTGTTGATCGTCTTTATTAAAAATTGAACCTCTCGGTAAGGTGCCAAGGTTGTGCGTGCTCTTGCTAATTGAAATTAAGAACTAGGAGGGCCCCATAGAACTGTAATAGAGGATGGGAATCAACTGAACTCTGGGGATTACTAACTGAGGTAGGTGTTCTATTTTAAATATTTGTTGTCTTCCTAGACATACTCCCTCATAAGAAAGAAAGGCCTAGGGCAGATGGTGGCATGTAAAAGCAAAATAATAATTCTTTAGATCTTCTTGGCACTTAAAATGCATGTTACCAAATTATCTTTGATGATACATAAATACATGTATGAAATAACTGTACATAAGCACATGTATAATAATATCCTTCACTTACCTTGGGGTGGGACTTGAAGGAACTCCAGCCTTCTTTCCAAAGAGCCTCTGCTTCTGATGTATGTCAGTCACAAAACCCAAACTTACCGTCAAATCCTTTCCCTTAACTGATGTGTAGTGTATTTAACAATTTACAAAGTAAAGTAGCAAAAGCTGTGGAAATCAGGCAGCAACACGATGGTGCCATTAGAAGAGACAATAAAAAATGCAAGAGATTCAACCCGGTGGTGTAGTTACACTTGGGGTCCACTGCAAACCTAACCCACTCTCCAAGACACATCTGTACAGGACAATACTTTGTGTATTGATTAGAACACCTTTAGCAGTAATTCTTATTTAACTTTTGGAGATCTGATGAAAGCTGCAAATGGACATGTGCATAAACACGATAGGTTTCATATAATTTCAAAGTGCTCATGGACCACCCCCACCCACCCCTTACCCTAGCCAAGAACTCAGAACGCTGAGTTTATGTGTTCTGACAGTGCATATAGTACTTGGACTCTACCTCATGGGCCAAATAGCCTTGCAGCACAGTCCAGTCACTGATGACATTAAGAATCGAAGGCCATACCCCATTATAGTAAAATATATATCTATATATTACTTTACTAGATAGCATTTAACAGGTAGTGGTTTTCTGGATGTGGGAGTGGAGGAAGGTTTCTCAAATATGGAAATACATGGTATTCTCTGCACAAATCTGAACTAACTTTGCTTGAGTCCCACGGTCCCACCAAATAACAGTGAGTTTACCTTAAAAACAAGGGGTTGGCAGATTTTGTCCAAAGGGTCTGCAGCCTGTTTTTTTTCTTTTGTTTGTTTAAATAAAGTTTTATTGGAACACAGCCATGCCAATTTACATATTGTCTATAGTGGCAGAGTTGAGTAGTATGAGAGATTATATAGCCCACAAAGCTAAAATATTAGCTATTTAGCTGGCACCTCACAGAAAAAGTTTGCTGACCCAGGTCCTAACGAGCCCAGTTTTCGTTGAGACCAGTGTTATTAGTTTATGTAGGTGAAAGTAGAGAACTCTATGGATTCTGCAAAACCAGTGTGGCTGTAGATCAGACCATGTGCACTTACTTAATAATGGTTTAGTAATTAGTGGATGTCTCTTTGGAAATGGAGTAAGAGTGATCCCCAAATAAGCCCCTTTAGAAATAAATACAGAATAGGTGATTTTTTAATTATCTGTACCCATATTATCTACTTTATGAAATGGCATAATTTTCATGCTAGGCTAGGTTTTCCAATGACCTTTCACAGTATACTCAACCAATACAAACTAAATTATTTAATATAATACAACGCATGATATAATCAGGAAAATAAAACCACGTCAGTAATAATATATAATGAATTTCAACATCACTTCTCAATTACATGGTTTCTTAGAGGATTATCCATATTACCTACTTTAATTAATGTGACTAAACTGTCTATAAAAATAAAAACAGTTTTGTGAACATGCTTGTAACGTGTAAAGCAAGTGGGAAGAACAATGAAGTGTAAAATAAAGCCCCTACCCTTAAGAATTTTACAGATCTTTATCTTTTATCCTAGATTGATATCATAGTTTACAATTGTTAGAGTAGATTTTAGAAGATTTCGGAAAGGAAAGAGAACTGAATCTATACCAATCCTGAGCAATACTTTATTCATCATTTATTGCTTTCCTGTAAAAATAAATATATTACAGTTTCCTAGGCTTTACCACTATATTGATATAAGAACCAAAAAAATTGCTTCAATATATTCATATTTCCTCTTCTAAAAAGTTTATTTTTCTATAAAGCCAAGGAAATTTGTTTGTAATTTGGGCAAATGAGATGTATAATCAAAACACTAGCAGGACTATAACTTAGAAATTTATTTGTGGAATGGATTTTTTAATACGTTTTTATATATGCTGACATAAAATTTGAAAATAAGGAATTTAGTTGAATGTTTTGATGAATAGCTAAGTTAACTGGTTTCTTATTATATGCATATTAAATTCCAATGAGAAAAAAATAAAAATGTGTCTTAAATTCAGTAAAATATGTTATTCAGTGATTCCTTGGCTTAAAAACATCTGTGAGAAAACTAGTGTAGTAAATGTAAATAAATTATTAGGAATCCACTCACAGCTTCCTACTGAATGTGAATTAGATGGTGACTGCTGCTGTTACGTCTGTGTGAAACAGTTGTTGCTGTTATTGCATGTGAGCAAAAGGGACAGCATATATAGTTTTAAAAAGCAACAAAATTACATGTAAATAAGTGTTCTCTATGTATACAGTACAATCAGGGCCATTGATGGCTTGTAGCAGTTGAGCCTGCTGGGATGATCTATACAGTAAACTTCCCTTAATAAGATATTGCCACCAGTTACTGTTGGAGGTTGTGTCTGATTATACCCAACCAAGGATGGATTTTTCTGTTCCTGCTCTGCATGTATAAATAGTTTCACCATCAGTATCCTGAAAATTTAAACCCCACATTTGCTTACCTAACATAATCATAGGAATTGCAGGGGGGTTTGAGAAAGTGTTGGTGGAAGCGACAATAAGCAGCTCAAGAAGGCTTGCAAAAGTTATATTGATGAGGTCACAATTATAGCAGAATGCTAACTAGAGAAACACTGGTTGGTACTGCATCACCTTTCTTCTGTTTTTTGCTTGGGGGATGTTCTAACCCTAGAATTTATAGTAGACATGGATTTCAATCCCAATTCCTTCATGTCTTTGTATGTGAATTTAGGAAATTAAGAAACTTTTCTGAATATGTTACCTTAGATGGACAATCCCAACATCCCTATTTCCCCAGGATAATCTCACTTTGCACTCTTGTCCTAGCATAATTATTAATAGCATCTTCTTTCACTTTCAAAAGTGTCCTGCTTTGGACAATACGTCATATGGACCCTATTTAGGTGAAGTAAAGGTGATACTTTCTTCCTAGTCTTGTGACAATTAAATGAGATTATGTGAAAATGAAAAGCATAGTTCTTTTGGTTTACAAATATGAAACTTTTCTTATAGCAGATAACCTTGAATTCTGTAATAATGGTGATTCATTTTATTGTTACTATTTATATATAATATGGAGAAGTTGCTGTCTGAGAAATGGAGAGAATATTTTGGTAACCATTTCCTGTATACTGGTAATTAACATTCCCTTTATTTTGAAAGGAATAGTTACTACTGTATCTATGTCATTAGAGATTTCTATTACTTAACTCTGTGTATTCTTTGTCTCAGGATCCCCATTTGTTCTTTGAATTAATTTGAAGGCTGTGGTACCCTTGTGGCAGAGCATTGTTTAAAATTTAGAACCAACCTACTGATGAGCAACATGCATCTTTTCCTTTATTAGAGAAGTTTTGGGTTTACAGAACAATCATGCACAAAATTACGGTATTTGCATATACACAACCCACCACCATCACCTTGCACTGGTGTGGAACATTTGCTACAGCTGATGAAAGCACTTTTTAATAATTGTACTACTAATTAAAGTCCATGGTTTAACTTAAGGTTCACTGTGTAGTGTAATTCCATGGTTTCTTTTTTTAAATTTTTATTTTGTTACCATGTATACAATCTAACATTTCCCATTTTAATCATATACAGATATATATATTTCACTGTTAATTGTGTTCACTCTGTGCTACCATCACCACCATCCATTACCAAAACATTCCCATCATTCCAAATAGGAACCCTGCACATTTTAAGCTTTAACTTCCCATTCCTATCCTCACCCCATCCTCTGGTAACCTATATTCTAGATTCTGACTCTATGAGTTTGCTTATTCTAATTGTTTCAAATCATTGAGGTCATATAATATTCTTTTGTGCCTGGCTTATTTCATTCAACATGATGTCTTCAGAGTTCATTCATGTTGTTGCATGTATCAGGACTTCATTCCTTTTTATGGCTGAATAAAATCCCATTCTTTGTATATGCCACATTTTATTTATCCATCGGTTGATGGGCACTTGGGTTGCTTCCATCTTTTAGCAATTGTGAATAATACTGCTGTGATCCGAAGTCGCTAATCAAAAGCCATGATCAGTGATCTGATGTGCACACCCCTGTTCTTGGTGAAGAGGATTTTTGCGTCCCTTTTTGTCAGCAGCAGCTAGCCAGGAACTGGACCCCGCGGTGGCCTGCTGCGAGGGTGGGGTTGGGTGCCAGTAGCCACTGCAATGAGAGAGCAATTTACTGTTTTTTTTTTTTTACCGTAATTTATCAGCCTATCCCTCCCACTCTTCCCTGCATACTATACAGTGTTCTTCTGGCCTCTGAAGTTTCCATATAATTGTTTCAGACAGTTACAGCCTGTTTAATAGTGTTTTGGTGGAAGGACTGAGTCCTGGAGCTCCCTACTCTGTCATCTTCCCCAGACATCCCCGTCCAAAGCAAGCAACATGTATTTTACTCAACATTACATTTCCTGGAATAACATCGTTCTATTATTAAAATAATAAAATAATAATTTCTCATGCTTCTATTGTCTTTATATTTTTTGCTAGAAACATGAATATAGTTTCATGTTGTGTGCTTTGATCCTGGGATTATTATAAATGCTAATTAAATGGGATTTACTATAAGGATTCCAAAGCATTTTTTAGGAGGTGAAATTAATTTGTTGTGCTATAGTAAGATGACTGAAGGTTACAATCCTACGAAACAAACTAAAACATATTTATAGGTAGAACTTTGGCTACTTACCTAGGGGTCATTAGCTTTAGCCATTCAGCTTGATTTAGTCTTCATCTATTTGAAGATTTCTGGATTATATTCAAAGGCAAGAAATAATATTCATGAAATTTGAGTATTAGCATATGCACAAATATGCAAGAGTCTTTATACCAAATAACAATGTCAGTGATGCTCTGGGAGAATGTACACCACTGTTGGAGGAGCAGATTTCTGTTGAGCAGTTCTGATGAATTGTCTTACACATAGATAATGGAAATAATTCTAATTAATTCTCTTCCTGTTCATGAAAGAATCTTAGAAGAACTGTAGTAGTTCTTTGGCCTTTCATGGTCATTCTGGATGAAAGCTTTATATCTTTTTAAAAAATTCTATAATTCACCCTTTTTTATTAAGGGTAGATTTTTCTGCTTGCATCCTTTAGGCTCTGTGAATGGTGATGTTCTTCTCCAAATTAAGGAGCAATAAAGCAGCTTTAGGAGTGGGTAGTGAAGAGGTAAGATGATGAGATCAGATGTTGGACATAATGAGCTTGGGTTGTCAGTGAGACACCCAGGTGGAGATGTCCCACAGGCAGTTTTTTCTTGTTTTTCATTTTTTATTTATTTTTTTGACCATGGCCATCTGTGCACATCCAAGGCACAAGTGTTCTGGGATCTCATTGAGGTGACAGATCCAGACTGATGGTTTGGAAGGATGTAGGAGAGGCTTCCGGGAAGAAGTGTTGCCTGTACCAACTCTTGAAGGCAGTAGAAACTAGCCAGCTGAAGAGGGTCTGTTCTGGTTTCCTTTAACTGTCAAACACTTCTCAGATCCAGATGTGGCCTATTGATCTTTCAGAGTCCCATCCCTTTAAGTGTTTGTGCCATAAGAACATATGCATTCAATATAGAATTCTCTGAACCAGCCCATCTGGGAAAAGAGAGACATAAACAGTTTTTCCTTGACTCATAGGAGATATTTACTCATGTTGATTAATTTGTCAGGGCAGGTTGGAAAGAACACAGGTGGGGAACAGATGTGGCTCAAGCCGTTGAGAGCCTGCTTTCCACATGGGAGGTCCCAGGTTCCATCCCTGATTTCTCTAAAAACAAAAGCGACCAACAAGCAAACGAAAAACCAACTCAGGGGAGCTGATGTGGCTCAGTGGTTGAGCGCTGGCTTCCCACATACGAGGTCCCGGGTTCAATCTGTGACCCCGGTACCTCAAAAAGACCGAAAAAACCCAGGTGGATCTTGCACTGTTATTCCCTTTCTTTTTGGGCTCTATTAACTCGCTTGACAGTTGTCCCTCCTGTGTATCCAAATCAAAATAGAATGTGAAATTTGTTGTGACTACCAAATATACAATAGATTTGCCACTGTGTTTTTAGATCTCCTAACATGATCATTGGAGCCAGACAAGGCCTTCTGTAGTAGAGTACAATCTCATCATTCACATAGGTAGGAACTGGAGCCCAAAGAATGTCTGGGCTTTAGTAGGCATAAGCAGAGCCAGGTCTTGAGGCCCTGAATTCTGAGCCCCATGTTTTTTGTACATGGTAGATTACTCTTTTTTCCCCCAACAGTTTTATTGAGGTATAATTCACATACCATAAAATTCACCCCTTTAAATCTGTGCAATTTAGTGTTTTTTAGTTTATTCATAGAGTTGTGCAACCATCACCACTATCTAATTCCAGCACATTTTATTACCCTGAAGAGTAATCCTGTACCCATTAGTAGTACATTTCCTCTTGCTTCCAGGCCCTGGGAACTAACAGTCTACTTTCTTTCTGTATAGATTTGCCTTTGCTAGACATCCTATATATATGGAATCATATAGTCTGGCCTTTTGTGTCTGGTTTTCTTCACATAATGTTTTCAAGGTTCATCCATGTTGTAGCATAAATCATGACTTCAATTCTGTTTATAGCTGAATAATAATCCATTGTATGGGTATACCACATTTTGTTTATCTCTTCATTAGGTGATGAACATTTGGATGATTTCTACTTTTGGGCTATTATAAATAATGCTGCTATGAACATTTGTTTACAAGTTTTGTGTGGACATGGTTTAATTTCTCTTAGGAATACACTTAGGAGTGGGGTTACTTTTTGAGGAATTGCCACTCTTTTCCAAAAGTGTCTATACTATTTTATATTACCAGCAGCAAAGTATGAGGATTCCAATTTCTCCATATCTTAGTCAATCTTGTATTGTCTGTCTTTATGTTTATAGCCATTCTAGTGTGTCTTAATTTCCCAGGCTGTTAAGATGAATGCCACACAGTGGGTTGGTTTTAGAGCAGACATTTATTGGCTCATGATTCAGAAGCTAGAAGGCTTGCTTCCCCCCAGAGTTGGTAGCATTCTGACTGGCCAGAAATCCTTGGGTTCCTTGGCTTTCCTGTCACATCATCACATGATGATATCTTCTTTCTGTTCATAAAGTATTCCAGTAATCTGGATTAAGACCCAACCTCATTCATTTGGGCCACACATTAACAAATAACATCTTCAAAAGATCTGATTTACTGTGGGTACACACACCCACACAAATGCAGATTCAGCAAGAACATGTTTAAATTTGGGGTACAAAACTCAAGATACCACATTGTATAAAGTGGTACCTCATTATGGATTTGAGTTGTATTCCCTTAATGAGAATGCTATTGGATATGTTTTCATGTGCTTGCTGGCCTTTTGTGTTTCTTTTTTGGAGAAATGTCTATTCAAATCCTTTACCCATTTTTAAACTGGATTATCTTTTTTTTGTTGAGTTGCAAGAGTTCCTTATGTATTCTAGATACAAGTCCCTTATCAAACATAGGATTTGCAAATATTTTCTCTCATTCTTTGGTTTGTCTTTTCAATTTTAAAAATAGTGCTCTTTGAAGCACAAAAGTTTTTGTTCTTATGTTTTTTCTTATGTTACTTGTGTTTTTAGTTTCATGTCTAAGAAATCATTGCCTAACTTAAGGCCACAAAAATTTAGCCTTATGTTTTCTTTTGAGTTTTGTAGCTTAGCTCTTACATTTGGGTATTTGATTCATTTTGAGTTCATTTTTGTATAGATTTCTTTTTAATGATGACTTATTTTTGTTTTTCTGCTGTTTTAACTTTGTTTCTGGTGTCTCAACCCACATTAAATTACATCAAAAGTTTTAAGAAACTCCGTTTTCACTCTTTGGTTTGTTATGCTTGATCACTTGGGGGACTCTACTTACTGACATATAGTTATTAATTTCAGTTTTTTTCTTTTTAACCTCATACTATTGTGAGTTGGAAAATACACATGTTCTCTTTTACAGTAGCAAATGCAAGTCAATGTAGTACTGAAGGCTCTTGCTCTGTTAACCTGAACAGTTGGTCTCTGTTCTAGAACAGTATCTTCATTTTCTGAGAACATTTGTTTGGGACCTTTCATTAAAAGCATCTCCCTTCCCATCAGCCTCTTATCTGCACAATGAACAGAGCTACTGAGTAGAGGGCAAAAGCTTAAGACATGCAGGTGACTTGGAAACTGCCACAACGCATTTGCTCTAAGTGCTGAAAATTAACTTCGATATCACAGTAGAGCTTGGGAAACTTAATCTAGTCTACTCTTCAAACAGTATGCTGTAACGTGTTATTATAAAATCATCTATTTTTAATTAAAATAATATGCTTCCCTAGTTCTTTAATATACTTACTTTAGTATTCAGTGATTTAGCCCTTTCTGTAAATAACGTGTTTCAAATATAAAGGTGTCAATACCTCTTAAAGTAACATGTCCTTCGTATTTCAAAGTGTTGTCAGTTACCCTAAAATATCATACATTGAGTAAAAAGCTGAAATTGAATTTATATGTTGAATTCTCATAAATTGATTTCTATTCTTTAGTTATATTCTGGTATTTTGGTATACTTAGCTTTTCAGGTTTTTAAAGAAGTGTTCTGTTACAGATAGCTTAGTTTCATACTTTATGGTAACAAATGTAAAAAATGAGAATTATCTGATTAATGCTATCATGGTGATATAGCATAGTGATATAAAAGGTCATGAACATTGTTTAAGGCCATGAAATAAATTTATTTAGCAGCATGAAATAGAACAACAGATTTTCAATAGTGATTTTTATTTTTGAATGATAAATAATGATTTTTCCTCGTGGCCGAGGAATTGAGTTTAGGATTTGGCAAAGGTGTTTTCAGCCCATTCAGAAGGATTTCCTCTGCAGAAATGAATCACACTTTGCACCTGCCTTGAAGTAGTATGTGCAGAAAGAGCCTTCAGCAGTGCAGGGTGCTTTCTGGGCTGGTGGGTGAATTGCTTCGAGTGCTGTGCATGACCTTCCCGAGGAACTGAGTGGGCTCTCCCAGGGACAGGAAGTTTGCTGTATTTTGGAATGCAAGCAAAAATATTGGCACATTGTTTCTGCAGATGACTTTGAGAGCACTTTTCTTTCAGTGCAGGGTTGGGAGGGTGGGCTGTGGATAAAGAGATTTGCCATGTGGGTTGGCTTGTGCTCTGAAGAAGGAGCCCTTTCAGATTCGGGTCTGATGACAGAAACAAGGGGAAATAAAAGTGCAGTAGGAGCTGCTTTTGTTTCTGGATATAAGGGAGGCCTTCTGTGTGTTTAAAAAATGCTTCTGTCTGGCTGAACAGTCATTAAATAGAGACCATGATCCTGGGAAAAATCTAAGTAATGTGCGTGAGTACAACAGGTAGCTGCTTTATTCTCTGTCTTTAATTTTCTTCAGAAGCTGTGTTTTCTTGATCGGTGGTTACTACTAATAGCTAACTTTATTAAGTATTTACTCTCTGCCAAGCAGTGCTTTTTCTTTACATGGATTATTTAAATACCATTGTTATCTTCCTTTTACGGAGGAAAACTCTAATGGTTGCTGATGGAGTCAATTCTCACAGAGGTCAAATTCTTACTTGAATGTTGGGAAAAATCGAGCTTATTCGTAGTTAAGATATACACTAAGTTTTCCATATCTTTAAATACATAAGAGAACGTGCTTCTGTACCTCTAGGTTTCCTCAGAGAATCTTTTAAAAATGCAGGAACTTCAGTTCTGATGGTCCTTGAGTCTCTGAGGCAGCTTTTGCTACTTCTAAATTCTGTATTTTATGAAATCTAAGAAAGCATCAGTTGTCAAGATGCACTATTATTTTATATGTAGCTAAGAAAGAAAAAAAAAGTCAAGTAAAACAGTGCTTTCTATCACCTAAAATTTTATACTTGTTAAATAAGCTCTTTGAGACTTATTTAGGCATAGATTTTCACTCTTGGGCAAAAATATATATGTGAAATAAATTAGGGTATTTCTAAGTCATCTTTACATTTACATTCTGCATTATTCTTCCAATCAGCCATAGATGGCTGTGTTTTCCCACACAATACAGTCCTCTGTGCCATCCTAAGTGTTTTTGGTACAGCATTTCTTAGGAAGCCTCCACTGCTGTCTCTAGGATTTTCTTCCATGCTCACCCATTCTACAAGTACTAATGGGCCTGCACAGGTAATGAAAATATGTCACAACTGCCCCCTGGCCAGCAGAGATTGTAAGATGCACCCCAATTTCAGAGATGCATCTTAGAATCAAAATATAGTATTCTAATATTAGAGGAAGAAACAATCTGAGCTCTGTCACCTTTAAATGATGCTCATCATTATATCACTTGAGTATACTTATGTTAATTATTAGTAATAGCAAGTATAGACAGTGTGCTGTTTACAGTATTATGGAGGGCTGACTGGTTAATTCTCTCTTGATAATTAAAACTAGGAAATGTCAGTAGTCCTGGGACCTGAAGCTGAAATGTTACTGTGTGGAGAGGTACTAGAAGCCTCTAATGGCCAATATGGAAGCTGTGTGATCTTAAGCAAGTCACTTAACCTATCTGTTCCTCATTTTCCTCATGAAACAAAAATAAGGATGATAATAGTTTTCACTTTAGGGTTGTTTCATTTAATGAATTAATATATGGAGGGCCTTAACAATACTACCTAATACACTAGTAAGTGCTATTTGCGTTGTTACCGAACAAATAAATGACTGACCTCGTCAGGAGTAGGGAACAAGGTGTAACAAAAGAGGCCTGCCAGTGGAGGGAGAGAGAAAAATGGAGCAGATGTGCAGAAATAGCATGAGTTTCTGTAGCTGCTTCCTTCCTTCTGGTGGAGCCTAACAGTGGGAATCCCCTGGAGGTGGTAGCCATAGGGGAGGAATGGGAGGGTGGACAGTGGGCCAGAAATGGCCCAGGATAAGACCCAACCATCAGAGCCTCCTCCCGAAAATCTGCTGTTTGACCGTCCTAAGGTGGAGAGATTTTATAGAACTAGAGAAACCTTGCTACTTACCCTATCGGAAACATCCCCATAGCAGAAGTAAATTTGCCTGAGCTGTCACAGGAAGTTTCTTCCCACATAAATGGTTTTCCTGCTTTGGGTTCTTGATCTATCAGCCAGTTCCCTGCTTCTCTGGGGGCAGAATCCAGGCTGTTATTCTCACATAGTTCTGCTTTCCCCTTCAGTGTTGTTTTGGGGAAGAGCTCCTCTCCTTCTACTTCTCTATAGCTCCTTGTGTCACATAACAAAAGTTCTAACTGTTGGGGGGCAAAGTAAGTGGGCTTTAGAATTCTATGGGCCTGCCTTCCAGTGCCTGGCGCTGGTCTGTCAAATAGTACCTACTTCAGAGCTATTGGGAGGAAGCCCTACAATCTTGTAGTTTAACTGCTTGCAAATAATTGTGCTAACTCAATAAAGTCAATAAAATCTGGTCACAGTAAAATATTCCACCTTTGTATAAAGCAGTGGGGGTGTGAATGGGACTGGAGATCATATGGGGGCCTTTTCCAAACAAGTACACTCCCCTGTCACCACCAGGAGTCATTACTGAAATGATCCACTTCTACTCATGGGAGTATGGGTTGGGGACAGAAAATAAAGCTGTGCTGTGTCCCCTCTTCCTCCAACCGTGGAGCTCTTGCTTAGGGAATACCATGCAGCCATGCCTCCAAATTGGCCACCTTGAGAAAGTGAAAACTGCTTTACAGTCATAGGACTCTTGAACTCAACTTTGGAGGGTTGTGTTATTGTAGTTTTCGTTTTACAGATAAGAAAACTGAGATTCAGCAGTTAGGATTGTCAAAAGATAAAAGTAAAAGTATAAGTTCCACTATAAACTTAAAAATCAAAGTCCCTTCCTTGTTTTTAAGTGTAGTTTATCTAGATGAAAATTTGACACTTTTGTTCTTTACACTGTTTTGTCAAAGGGTCAGGAAAGAATGAAGGACCCTCAGGTCTCTAACCCCAGTTAGAACTGCAGTTAGAACCTTAGCAGCAGTTCCTGTGATTCACAGCTCCCCAAGGGGAAGAGTCAGTTTGATAACTGGGGTTCAGCTGCCTCTAGGGCAGAAGGGGCCATTTGGAGGAGGCTGGCTGTCATCACAGAAGCCAGGCAAGCAGCCAAGGTGAGGAAAGTGTGAGGGCTTAGCAAGACCTCCTGGAAGGAAGTTCAGGGGATTGAAGCCATAAATTCACATGGTTGGGGTGAGCCCAAGGCTTATAGCTTGCCTGTGAGCCTAGGTTTAGATCAAAGCAAACAAACGTTCTCTGTCAGATAATGAGTGTTTGTTTTTGTCTTTTATTTATGTCTTTTTTGTTGTTGTTGAGAGTAGAAATGACAGCTCTATAGTTCATTACAGTAAGAAAGAAAGAATATAAAGATGGGAGTTTGGGATAAAGGTACATGTTTAGTTCCTCATATTTTTGGTGGGAATAGTAGTTTGTTCAATAATTGTTTTTATCCTAGGCTTCAGTAGTGCTGGAATTTAGTTATTTTGAGCTACTGGGTATTATTTTACCATTTTAGAGACCAGTCCAACTGTTGTTAGAAGAAATGTCATGAAGGTCATAAACACTACATAAAGGTGAGCACAGTTTGCCTAATTTAAGAAAGTGTAGAGCACATGAACTGAATAAAAAGCACATTTCTAAGTAACTTAAAACGGAAACATTCTTTAAAACATCTGTTTGAGGGGGCTGATGTGGCTCAAATGGTTGGGCGTCCGTCTGCCATATGGAGGGGCCTGGGTTCAATCCCCGGGACCTCCTGAAGGCGCACGGGCTGCCAGGCTCTGTGTGCCGCTGAGCCGTCGGGCCCCGAGAGCCATGCAGCAGGATGACGTAACAGGGGAGAGACAAGACGAGATGCTCCGAAAGCTCCAGAAGCCAGGAGCTGAGGTGGCGCAGGCGGCAGAACACCTCTCTCCTATATCGGAGGTCTCCAGGATCGAATCCTGGTGAAGACTGGAGGAGGAGGATGAGAAGAGAGATGGCAGAAAACAGACACAGAGAATTACCCAGCGAATGGACACAAAACAGCAAATGGGGAAGGGGGGGGTTAAAATGGATAAAGTAAAATAAAATAAATCTTTAAAAAACAACAACAACAACAACATCTGTTTGAATTACTTGCATTGAATTTTTAAGAAGGTAGTAGGTAACAGTGTCTAAAGTATCAGTCTTTCTCCACAATTTCTTGTGTTTAGAAGCCTATTGACTTCTGTCTGTCAATATGTAAATCTGCACCCACATCCAGAGTTGTGACTGCGCTGACTTTCTCAGGGATGTTCAGCTTGGCACCCTATTCCAGGGTTTAAAACATCATTCTTGGCATCTGTCACCTGTGGAGCTCACTCTCTTCCTTAACGTCTACCCACTCTATAAAGTCACTTTCTTCTGGCATCTCTGCACGTGGGGTTCTGGACACTAAGCTTAGGATAACCCATCAGATGTTTGCATGCAGGCAAATTGTTTTCTCCCTCTTCTTTTCTATGTAGAACTAATTCAGTCACAGTTTTTATTACTTTACAATTTCTCTCCTTCAGCTCTTTCTCAAACATCCAGTACAGTGTTGTATCTGTACTTTCAGAACTTTGGAGCTGGAAGGAAGCCCCAATATAATCCCACCCTCTTCTCTTCAAATGATGGGAGAGGGAGCAGGAGGAAGCAAGTGCAAGAGGTTGTGGGTTCTTCTCGAGGTCATTGGCTGGATAACAGTAGAAATACAGCTGAAGCCCATGTCTCCTGGCTCTGGTGCTATTTTCACTATAACCGGTTGCTTTGGATGGTTAAACTTGTTTATTGCCCAGCTGTCACTTTTATTTTAATAACTATATATCATTATAATGATTTGAAATCCATGTGTGAAATTAAGAACCATGTGCTAGGGTTACTTTCCTTCAACACATATTAAAGGCTTATTACGTGGTTGAAAGGGAAAGTTTAAGGTCATGTATATTACTAGAAGGAAAGCTAAGAAACGTAACATGGGAATGTATAACATAGTGAAACCTTATATGAAATATGAATATGGGTGATACTGCATATATAAAACTGTTTTTACAAAATATAAATACAAATAAACTAGAGAGGCAGAAACAGAAGAGCAGCTATGTATGGCAGGGGAAGCAGAGAGAGATTGAGAGGTGATAAGGCTTTTTTTTTGTTTGTTTGTTTATTATTATTGGAATAATGAAATGCGCTAATAATGATTGAAGTGATGAATGCATAACTATATGATTTACCAAATACCACTGATTATACAGTTTGAATAGATTTATGCTTTATTAATATGTATCAGTAAATGGATTTGTTTAAAAAAGGCTCACTACGTGCAGATGCTGAGTTATACTTCTCATTTAATGTGTTCAATGTAATTCTCATTTAATACATTTCATTTAATTCCTTGATAACCTTTAAAGTAGATTTTCATATTTGTTGACCCAAAAGGTAAGGCTTTCCTGCAGCTAATAAGTAAGGGAGGTACGTTTTGAAATTGTTTCTGTCTTCTAAATCTCTGCCCTTTCAGTACTATGGTTACAGTCTCTCTCACACTTGACATTTTATCAGTTTTAAATTTGAAAAATTCTAATCAGAAGACTCTGTTGTTATTAAACTATTAGCCTGCTTTAATTTAAAAATAAAATTCAAGGGAAACTGTTGGAATGAATAGGGCAAAGCATTTAAATATAATAAGCATAATAATGAAACTGTTTAAAGTTACAGAAATGACATCTATCACTTCTCCATCAGGTGATTTCATTGGGTAAGAAAGAACATTGATATTTGACTACAAAAAGAGGCCTTGTTTTTAATTTTGTGATCTTTTACTCAGAATTTTTGTCCAGCTGTTAATTTGAAATTTTTATTTTGGGTTAGATAAATATAATTAAATGTATGTCCTCTTCGTAATGTAATAGTTATTTTTCTTACTTGTGGATCACTAGATTTCGTATGTTGTAAGTTCCTTCTGTATATATATTTTAAACCACTAGTAAAGCAAAGCTCCAGTAATTATGAGGGAGTAAAGTTGGAATGGCTCTATGTTATTCTCCTGACCTTCAGAGGATCTCCATAGAACTCTCTTATACAGGCTGGTGTGGTCCTTTACTCCCCAGCCCTGAAGTTCTTGCATGCAGAATGCTAATCTAAAACCTCCTTCCCTGACATCTTTCCTTTACCACTCAACAGCTTAGTTAGTGCTCTCTTATACCATCTTTATTCATATAGCTTCTTCATCTCTCCCGGTGCCTTTCACTCTTCTGCTCAGCCTCTGAAGTTTTTCCCTTTATCTGAGGAAAATTACTCTCAGCTTTTCATCAAATGCAGTAAATATAGAGGAGAAATAGACATTGAAATTGGTCAGACCTGAGTTTGAAACTTGGTTCTATCACTTAACTAGCCTTAAGACCTCATATGTAGTTTCCTCACTTGTAAGACAGAGCCGGAAATACCTTCCTCACACAGTAATGAGAAATCTTAGATAAGATCATGCACGAAAACCTGTAAAACTATGTCTGGCACACTCTAGGAATGCAAACATAAGTACCACTCATCCCTGCCCTTCATACTCCTTCCAGGTTCTATGTGTGAAATCAGCCATAATATCTCTTCAGAGATTTTATGAAATTTCATGTGTACAAAAACATATTTCTCCTCCTTTAATGCGTTACTTTCCCTCACATAGTAATAAAAAAAAAATACTTTTAATTCCAGGTCTTCATTGATTTTGTTTAATTACCATTATAACAGCATTTATTTTTCCCATTACAAAAAAAAAAAAAAAGGTCCCATTTTTTATTAGACTTGTGGGATGTCCTGAAACTTTAAATACCATGTGTAGGGAAGCGGCTGTGGCTCAATCAGTAGGGCTCCCGTTTACCATATGGGAGGCCCCGGGTTCGGTTCCCGAGGCCTCCTGGTGAAGGCAAGCCCGCCCGCATGGCGTGGTTAGCTGACCCAGCGAGCACAAGCAGCAAGGGGGGGATAAATGAATAAATAAATAAAATCTTTAATAAATAAATAAATAAATAAATAAATAAATAAATACCATGTGTAATGTTTCTGTATAATATAGTATTCAGACAGACAATTTAAAAATAAATGTTAGAATGGCAGCTTTTGTTTTAATTTTTTTGTTTGAAATAATCTTGTACCTTTAGAAGTTACAAAAATAGTACAGAGAGTTCCCATATATTTTTCACTCATCTTCCCCTATCGTTAATCTCTTACTTAACTACAGTACAATTGTCAAAACTAAGAAATTAACATTAGTAGAATACTATTAATTAAACTATAGACTTTATTTGGATTTCACCAGTGTTTTCACTTATGTCCTTTTTGTATTACAGGTTTCAGGCCAAGATTCTAAATTGCATTTAGTTGTCTAGTCTTCTTAGTCTTCTCCAATTTGTGACAGTTTCTTAGTCTTTCCTTGTCTTTGATGACCTTTAGACATTTGAAGGGTTCTGGTCAGTATTTGGTAGACTATCCTTCAGTTTGGCTTTGGCTGATGTTTTCTCTGATTAGATTGAGGTTGTACATTATTGGGAAGGACATTGCAAGGTAATGAGCTCTTCTCAGTGCTTTTCATCTGGTATACGTGATGTTGCTATGTCTTATTACTGGTGATTTTAATTAAAAAAAATTTTTTTTAATTTTATCAGAACACTTGTTGGTTTACAGAATAATCATCCCGAAAGTACAGCACTCTCATATAACCCCTCCCTCACACATAATTTTCACTATTACATTTTGCATTGGTAAAGTTACCTTCGTTAGAACTGATGAAATATTGCTATTGCAATTATTGTACTATTAATTGTAGCCCATTGTTTATATTAGTGTTCACTCTCTGTTGAACATTTCTATGATTTTTTTTCTCATAACTTATATACCAGATTTACCATTTTATCCACTTTCAAATATGCAATTTTTAGTGGTGTTGATTACATTCACAAGTTGTGCCTCTGTCATCACCATCCATTGCCACCACTTTTGGGGGTGATGTTAATCTTGATCACTTGGTAGGGGTGATCTCTATTGTTCCCATTGTAATTAATCAGTATTTGGGGGGACATCCTTTAAGACTATGCAAATATCCTCTTTGTTCTTAAACTTTTGCCCACTTGTTTTAGCATTCATCCATGAATCTTGCTTGCAACAGTTATTACAGTGGTATTCAAATGGTGATTTTCTATTTCCTTGATGCCTTCTATAGATAGTAAGTAGAATTATTTTGTAAGGTAATTTATATCATTATGGACTCATGGATATTTATTTTATACTTTGGGTTATTTAGTTTATTTATTTAGCACTTTGTTACTTTATGATACCACAGGATAATCCAGGCTTATCTTCTGTTTTTCCTGACCCAGCCCTGGAATCAACCACTTCTTCAAGGAGCCCTGATTTTTCTTATTGGAGATTTGGTATTTAGAAACCAAGATCTGGGTGCTGGGTGTTCTCTTTGCTACTGGAGTGTCACTGCTTCTAGGCCTTTTAGTGGACAGAGTTAGGAGATACATGTATGTCTATTAACAACTATGTGCACACACATCTCTATATATGTCTGTATTCATTCATCTCTATATGAACTCAGAAATTCATATTGTATTACCTCCTATTCATACCTAGCACCACATGGATCATTTTAGTAGTCTTCCTTTGCTTATTTGTAACTTCTTTTTCTAACAGTGAAAAACTGGCTTACATTATCTAAAACAAGGTGACCATGTTGTGGCTCTATTTCTTAATTTGCTATTCTTTACTATTGATATTTGCGCCTGTCTATTCACCAGTATCACACAGTCTTGATTACTATAGCTTTATAGTAAGATTTCAAATTGGGTAATGTGAGTTCTCCAGCTTCATTTTTCTTATTACAGTTGTTTTGACTATTCTAGTTCCTTTGCCTTCCCCTGTAAATATAATAGAATCAGCTTATCTATATCTCCAAAAAGTCCTGCAGGGAATTTATGTGGAATGCATTAAACCTTTGGTTCATTCTGGGGAGAATTGATCCCTTAATTTTAATGAGCATGGAATGTCTCTTATTTATGTTTTCCTTTGATTTCTTTAATCAGTTTTGTAATTTTCATCATATAGATCTTGTACATGTTTTTTTCCATCTTGATAGGTATTGCATTTTTGAGCTATTGTAAATGGTATTATTTTTTAAAATTTTGGTTTCCAGGGAAGTGGGTGTGGCTCAAGTGATTGAGCTCCCACCTACCACATGTGAGGTTCTGGGTTCAGTTCCTGGTGCCTCTTAAAGAAGATGAGCAGGACAGCGAGCTGATGCGATGGGCTGATGCAACAAGATGATGCAACAAGAGACACAAGGAGGAAAATATAATGAGAAACACAACAAAACAGGGAGTTGAGGTGGCTCAAGTGATTATGCGCCTCCCTCCCACATGGGAGGTTCCAGGTTTGGTTCCTGGTGCCCCCTAAAAAGAAGACCAGCACACAACAAACAGACAGAGCAAATGAAAACAACAAGGGAGTGGGGAGAAATAAATAAAATTTAAAAAAAATTTTAAAAAGTTTTGGTTTCCAAATTGTTCATTGCTAATATATAGAAATATTATTGACTTTTGTGTGTTGATTTGATATTCTTCAACTTTGCTAATCTTACAGTCTGAGGAGCTTTTTTGTAGATTTTCTATGTAGAAATTGATGTTTGTTGCAAAAGAGACATTTATTTCTTCCTTTCTAATCTGTATGCTTTTTATTTCTTTTTCTTGCTTAATTGCAGTGGCTGGAACTTCCAGTATTATGTTGAATAAGAGTGGTGAGAGTAGACATCCTTGCCTTGTTCTTGATAGGGAGAAATCTTTCAGACTTTCACCATTAAGTATGACTCTAGCTGTAGATTTTTTGTAGATGCTCTTTATCAGTTTAGGGATGTTCTTTTGCACTCCTAATTTGCTGAATGTTTTTATCGTAAATGAATGCTGAATTTTATGAAATGCTTTCTTCATTAATTGATATGAGCATGTGTGGATTTTTTTAGCCTATTAATGTATATTTTAGTTTGCCAAAGGCGTGCTGATGCAAAGTATCAGAAGTGTGTTGGCTTTTATAAAGGGTTTTTCTTTGAGGCAATAGTGTACAGTTTCAAGGCCGTGGAAAGTTCAAACCAAGGCACCATCAGAGATGCTTTCTCACCAATGTCAGCGACTGTTGATCTTGGCATGTTGCCACATGGTCCAGCAAGATGGCTGCCATTCTCTGCCAAGGTTTCAGCCTCCCCTTCTGGGCTCATCTCTTGAGCTGCCCTGTGGGCTCAGCCTCTTGGGGATTTGTGCTTAAGCAATACTGTAGTCCTCTCTCTTACATGGCAGGATCAAACATGGTCATGGCTTCCTTTTCCTTTGTCTGTCTGAGTGAGTCTCTCTTTGTGTTTCCCTTTAAATCAGAGCCAGCAAGGGTGCGGAGACTCAACCTGAGTCATGCCAAACTGAGTGTAGCAGTTTGAAATTATCTTTTGAGTCCCCAAAAGAGAAATGTTATGTTTGTAAACTAATCTGTTCCTCTGGGTGTGTTACCCTTTGATTGCATTAAATCCAGTTGAGAGGGCTTTGATTAGATTACTTGATAAGATTGATTTAGGGCTTTTGAATGGACTGTGTGAGGCATGACTCCGGTTAAGTCTCTGCTCCCTTCCTGGGTCTGATATAAATAAAAACACAGAGAGAGACTCACTCAGACACAGGAAAAGGAAGCCATTATGTTTGATCCTGCCATGTAAGAGAAAGGATTGTAGGATTGCTTAAGCATGAAGCCCCAAGAGGCTGAAACCATGGGGCAGCTCAGGAGGAGACAGTGAGCCCAGAGGGGAAGGCTGAAACCTTGGGAGAAATCAGCAGCCATCTTGCTTCACCATGTGGCAACATGCCAGGATCAGAAGTAGCTGATTTTTTTTTTTTTTTAAAGGCCAGTAAAAAGAATTTATTTGGGAAATAAGGGAAAGAACAGAGCTTGCTGAGAAATGAGAGAAAGACGGGGGAAAAAATCAGCAGTAGTTGATTTTGGTGAGAAAGCATTTCTGATGGTGCCTTGGTTTGGGCTTTTCATGGCCTTGGAACTGTAAGCTTTCACATCAAATAAAGGCCCTTTATAAAAACCAACACATTTCTGGTACTTTTGCATCAGCACCGCTTTAGGAAATTAAAACAGTGTGGTAGATTACATTAATTGATATTCAAATATTGAACCAGCCTTAAATTCCCAGGATAAACTTCACTTGGAAATGCTGCTTTATTTTTATATGTAGTATTATTGCTAATATTTTGTTGAGGATTTTTATGTTTATGAGGAATATTGGTATAATTTTCTTTTCCTGCACTTTGGTTTTGGTATCACAATAATGCTAACCCCATAAAATGAATTAGGAAGTATTCCTTTCTCTTCTGTTTTCTAGAAAAGATTAGATAAAATTGGGGTTATTTCTTCTTTAAATGTTTAGTAGAATTTGCCAGTGAAACCATATGGACTTGGAGATTTCTTTTTTAGAAGGTTTTTAACTACAAATTTAATTTCTTTAATAAAGTACAGTTTAGGTTTTTATTTCTTTCGTGAGTTTTGGTAGTTTGTGATTTTTGAGAAATTGCTCCATGTAATTGAACTTGTTGAATTTATGTTTGCAGAGTTGTTGTTGGTGTTACATAGCTGTTCTTGGTGTTGCATCAAGGATATTATCACTGGATGTAGGATTGTATTGTGGGTTGACAGTTCTTTGCTTTCAGGACTTGGAAAATGTTGTTCTACTTCTTTTCTGGCCTACATGTTTTTTTATAAAAAGTTGGCAGTCATTTGAATCATTGTTTCTCTATAAGTAGGGCATTATTTTAATTGGACTGTTTTCAGGATTTTTTCTTTTGTCTTTATTGTTCAACAATTTGTTGTGTTATGCCAGGGCATGGATTTCTTTGAGTTTTTCCTGTTTGGTGTTTGCTAAGTTTCTTGAATCTGTAAGTTTATATCTTTCACCAGATTTCAAGAGTTTTCAGCTATTATTTCTTCAAATATTTTTTTAGTACCCTACTTTCTCCCCTTCTTCTGAGACTTGGATGACATGAGTATTAGACCTTTTGGCATTGTCCCACAGTTATCCTGAGGCCCTGTTCATTTTATTTTTTCAATTTTTTTTTCTGTTCATAATAGTTAACTTCTATTGCTCTAGATTTACTGATTTTTCCCTCTATTATCTCCATTCTGCTAGAGAATTTATCAGTTAATATTTTTTTCAGTTATTGTACTTTTCAGTTGTAAAATTTCCATTTGGTCCTTCTTTACATTTTCTATTTCTTTTGCAGAAACTCTGTTTTTCTATATATTTCATTAATGTTCATTTGTTACTTCTGGAATGATGATTATAATAGCTGCTTTAAAGTCTTTGTTTCATGATCCTAACATCTCTGTCATATTTGGGTTGGTGTGTGTTCATTGCCTTTTTTTTGCAGGCTGAGATTTTTCTTGTTGTTCTTATTCCAAGTGACTTTGGATTTTAACCTTGACATTTTGAATATGTTGTTATGAGTCTCTGGATCTTGTTTATATCTAAAGAGAATTTTAATTTGTTTGTTTTGTTTTTTATCAATAGGCAATTGAACAGGTTAGATTGAGGCCAAAAGTTTCAACCAGCCTTTTGTTGGCTGTGGTTCCACTCAATTCAGTTTTCAAAGCTCTTGCCATGCTAATTGGATCTGATCCAGATGTGCACCACCCACTGGCCGGTCTGGGTCCTCTGAGAAGTGGTCTGTACTATAGTTTAATTCTCAAGGTTTTCAGTAGGTTGTTTAAGGTCAGATGATCCATGCATACACAGCTCAGAGGTAAGCACAGGAGTTCATACACAACTTTGTGGGATTGCTTTCTTGAGCTCCCTCCTCTCTGTGATCTCCCTGACATTGTCTGGCTCCCTAGAGATCCTTTCCTGTCCTCTGGTTACAAAGTCAAACCTTTAGTTTTCCTATATCTTTGGCATGCTTCTTTAGGTTGCATTTGTGCCCAGGGTCAAGTGTCAGAGGACAGAGAGAGGGAATAAAGCCACTCACCTCCACATTCTTGAGACCACAACTCATGTAGTCCAAGAGAATACCTTTCCCGCAGTTTTAGGTACCTGCTGGTTGCTGCTGCCACCCAGCCATTTGGAGGCTCTGGTGTGGTGCTACTTCAGATTCCCCAGTCTGCCTGCTACTACTTGCTTTTCAGAGTTCTTAGAATGCTGCTCCATGCATTCTGTCAGGGGTTTATAAGTGCATTCAGAGGAGAGACAGAGTGAACTGTATTTATTCCATCTTGCTGGGAATCTCAGGAGAGTCTTGAAAGGCTGTGACCTCCTTGGCTTTCCTTTGTTCAACTGTAGTGTGTATGTGTTTATGTGTGTGTTTGTGTAGTGCAGATGGTGGTCAAGTATTTATCTGTTTTTGCTTTTTTAAATGCATACAATAGTCCAACAACAATTAAAATTAACAATTGTATCAGGAAGGGGTGAGCTGGAAAGGCTGTTCATTTAGAATTAAAGTTCACCTCTAGTTGGATTGGTGCTTTTCATTAAACAAGTAAAGTGTCCTTTATCAGCATAGATTAAAATGTTATCAAGAACCTTAGCAGACTGAGAAACTTTCTGGCTTCTCTCAACTCATATCTTCACAGCTTGAATTCACTTTTAGAATTTGACAGTACTGACTTGTGGCAGCAGTAGCATTCAGATTGGCACACATCCAGCCTCTCCTTTGAGGTGTCTCTATGGCTACCTTTGAAGAAAGCATTTGTTTTGTTAGAGGGGAAAAAAGTTTAGGCTTGGTTATTGAGCGCCAGTGCTAGGCCAGGAGTTGACAGTGATTCTGGGAGGTAGACGTTATTATCCAGAATGTTAATGCTAACTTGATGAACTATTTGTATTTGGTTCTCATAATGGAACTAACCCTAAGTTGCACATCAGTTGACTCCAAAGTCACTAAAACAATTTAGAATATCACTGGGGAGACCTAGGAAGAATAATTTTTAGTATGTAGTATATGTTATATACTTTTAAGTTGATTATTATTGATATAAAAGAAGCCTGTATGATACATAGTTTTAAATAAGTTTACTACTGATACAATTCAGAAATCTCCAGAATTGACCTTGTCCCAACCCCCCCCCCCCCCCCGCTAATAAAAGGAAGTTATTGTTGTAGTCTCCATTTGTAGAGGTTTTTTTTTAAGAGGAGGGAATAGTACATAAGAAATATAAAATTTATTGTAAAATGCTTTTGAAAATGTAAACTTTTGTTACGGTTTTGCAAATGATAAAAACTGCTTAATTGGAAAAGGAGCATACAGAAGTATTGTGAAATCCAAGGGTAAGAATGCAGCAAAGGACTAAAACAAGAAACTGAGAAGAGTTCAGTCTATACTCAACAAAGATCTAGTTCAAATTCTGGGAGGAGGAGAATTCTAATTGGATCGCCCTGGATCATGCATCAATCCTTGAGGCCTCAACTGTGTCTGGAAGAGTGGGGCATGTAGTACACAGTTCCTCCTCTGGGCATGAAGACCAACATTTAATGGTTAGGGGTTAAACTAGACCAAATCCCCAAAGTTCATCTATTATAATACCATGTTTAAATTAGCCAGCTTATTATAATTAAAGCCTGTAATGGTATGTGGCCTCGGAGAGATTACAGAATTTATCAAACTTGCAAATATAATAAGTTTTTCACTAAGAAGCTAGCAAACTGTTCTAATAATTTTCTTCCAAGTGGTTGCTCTATATCTCAAAGGTCACTGCATTTCTAATGGTATTATATTTTTTAAAGGGGGATTTCCTTTCCCGCTTACATAACCTATCACCATTTTTAGAACTCGCTGTGTAATACACTTTTCCTCCATATTTGGTCATATTCTTTTATGTAGTTTTACTTCAATTGCACTGGACTGCTCCCCATCCCTTTACTCATGCTGTTGTGTGTTGGAACTTTTTTTGAGACCTAAGAGATGTAACTTTCAAATTTAGAAAATAGAGCTTTAACATATCAGTAAGTGATGTGGCATGTTTGAAAGGTCACATTTTTTATGGTTGGAAGGAAAATGGGAAATGTTTGTGAGTCATTTTAGTTGTCCAAATTTTAATGCCAGTTTTTCTCTCCAAGGTTAAAAGATGCTTAATTTAAACCAAAGTATCATTTATCTCTGCGTGTGAGTGTGTGACGTGACAGGATATAATAACACAGTCCCCTTGGAGTAGAAGTTTTCATGCGCAGTTGTGGGTGGTAAGCATGTTGCTGCTATCGGCTTTTCTGTTCATCCTGTGATGGTTGTGCTGTCACAGCCACAGCATCTCTACGTACACGTCACCATTGTCAGCATTTCAGAATTGAGCTCTGGATCTCCACATTAAACTAAGGGAGGCAGACACTCCTGGTTTTCTTCCCAGCTCTAACCTTTATAACAGGATGGCTTTGGGCTAGTTATTTTACCTCTTTGAGCCTTAGTGGTTTTTCATCTGTAAAATTGGGAAAAAGCGCTCATAAAGATCTTGATTTTTAAAACAATACTTAATGCAGCATTAATTGCCACTCAGTAAATGGTACTACCATTAATTTTTAGTCAGTAATGTATGTGTTCCCTATACAAGGTAACTTCACCAATGAAAAGCTCCCATCCTAGTTAATTGGAGATCTGTTTTGTTACTTTGCAGTTGTAATTGCTTATGGCTCTCCAAAAGTTGGATCTCCCAGAAGCTATAATGGGAAAGTTGGCAGCGAGGGTAATAAAAACTTCAGAGTGAATTGATGGAATAAGTGGCAAGCTCATTACCTGTTCAGGTAGCATTAAATTAATTGAGTTGTTTAAGTTATGAAAGCTTGAAGTAGACCTAAAAGAGGAATTAGTGTAGAATAAAGAAAATGGTAGTGATACATTTGGTGACTCAAACTCAAATACATGAGGTAGAAGATGGAAACTGAAAGAAAGAAAACCCATTTATGGTAAAGCGAGGCATTGGTTGAAGCCAGAATAACTTTTGTGTGTATGTGCATGTGTATTTTACCTTGGGTTCTGGGATTCATATTTTAATGTAAATAAAAGAATGTGATCTTTAAGAACAGTAAAATAACCCTGCTTGCCATTGTTGGTCAGGCCATTGGTAGAACATTTAATTCCTCTTTTGGACTCTAAAATTAAAGAAAAAATACTGGGAAGGGTCCAAAGAAGAGCAATAAGAATCATGAGAGGATTATTAAAAATAGGGCCCATGAGGAAAGGGTAAAGGAGTTATGAATCTTTAGCTTGAAGAGTCTTAAGAGGCCAGTTAATAACTGTCTTTCAGAATCTGAAGGGTTGTCATGAAAAGGATGCTGAGCAGTTGTTTCCTTTCTCACTAAGAACTGAAGAAAGGGAAACTGGTTCAAGAAGGACTTAGATAAAAAGAAGTACATCTTCTCAAAGAGAGAAAAGAATGAAATATGTAGTCAGATGCTGTTCTACAGACATCTGACTGGAAGCCCCGGGTCCTTGACTGTGCACTGTGCCCCCATGAAACTTCTGTTGACTTGCACTCAAGACCACAAAATTAGCACTTTATTTTATACTATCTTGTAAGTCTTGGTTCTTTCATGCATATCAGTCTTAGATTCTTTTGCTTCTCCAATGCCCCTCAACAAAGTGGGTTCTCGTGCCTCTAGAAGATACTTTCTTAGGCCTGATCAATTAGCATGTTAGTGAGGCTGATTCTTGCCCACCCCCACGTTTGTCAATATATTTGAAATTACTTTTTACTTCAAATGATAATACATTATATTTAAAAATAGAAACAACTTTCGTAGAGAAAATTTCACAGTTAGTGGGAAAAGTCTTCAAATAAAATTTTGTGCCACAATGGGTAGTTTAATAAAATTGGTTAAGTAAATGTGTTTTATAACACTAAATATGGGAAAGGTATTTTGAAAAAGTAGAAGTTTCTGAGTCAGTAGAGTTTAAAAGCTACTTGCATAGACCAAACATATGGAAAATGCTGAGCACATTTCTTGTAAAGTATATAAGTGAGTGATAATAATTAATGCATGCCAAACCACTGGGATAAAAATAGTGGAGGGGAGGAGCCCAGTGATCATTGGGTTGACACTTTACACAATCACAAACACTAAATCGGGACTGGTACAGAATTTTAAGTGCCTTTTTCTTGGGCTTTACTGTTGTGATCTTTCTTTAGAACTGTTCTGATATATGCTTCGGAAGGCTGGTCTTTGTAGATGTTGTCTGTGCCAAATTACAGCACAGAACAAGGGACTCCTTTGTTTTATTTACTGAGAATAGTGTTTAATAAGTACCATTTGACAATATGCCAAATTAAGAGAATGTTATAAGGATGTTTCACAAAGGAAAGTGGACAAAACGTCTGATGTTTACAAGTTCTATTTATATGTAAGTTGATAGCATGTAAAGCCATGCTTAAAGCTTTATTTTTCTTTCAAAGCTTCATTCAATACATATGAATATTTATGCTGCAAGATGATTTCATCTGGTTCCAAATATATACTATACCTCAATATAGTTATACTGCTATTTCAGAATCCAATTTTTGGCTTTGTTGATTTAAAATATACTGAGCCCTGAGAAATTAATTTTTATTAACCAAACTCATGCAATACTGATAGGTAACCTGAGACATATCCATGATTATTTTCTTTTTCTTACCTTTGACTTTTATTTCATCCTAGTATCTTATCTTGGTTTAGAATCATAAGTAAAAATGGGATCCCAAGTGGGAATTATAGTGTGTATTCATATACACACACACACACACACACACACACTAGTATAATTAAGCCCAGTGAGATTTAATTTCCAAAGGGAGACCTAACTGTCAAAAAACTTAATTATACTTCTATTTATGTGTCAGTGTAGTCACAAGCTAAGTGTTTATCTCAAGTTTGATTCATCATAGATTTTAGCCTATGGAAGCACTCCTGTGGGACATTCAAACTTAGCTCTAATTATTAATAGATATATGATCTATAGTCAGGTGCTACCTATAAAATAATTAACCCTTGTATTGAAGTACAAAGTAGTAAAATTTGTGATTTTTTTTCTAGTTACATTTCTTACTTAAATATGTTTTAAAGAAAACGTTAGATGATCCCTAATGTCCCTTGCAACTTGAAAATTTTGTGTTTCACTTACATTAAACTTACGTTAGACATGTAGTCTGTCTGAATATATATAATTTGCAATCTGTTTTACAGGTCTAGGGTGATAGTATACTTGTGACCTTATTTTAAAGAAAGAAAGCCTGAATTATTGCCCATTCAAATGATAGCTTCCTTTCCTTTCTTTTTCTTACTTAGAAGTGGCTGTGATTCTAATGAGCAGTGCAAGGGCCAGAGTTTAAAAAAAAAAAAAGTTATTAGGATAAACAGAACAGTCAACTAGTGACTCGTTTTTCACTGCTAACAAATACAGTGTGAAAAATACCTTATATTTTATCTTATAGCTGGTGCCTCTGGGCATTTATGATGCACATAATACACTTACCAACACTCCTTTAATCTTGCAACAATTTATGGAAGAGGTACTGTTCTTGCATTTCAGATTAGAAGGCTACCTCTAAGACATTATGCCTTAACCAGGATCACAAGCTGGTGTCAACCTGGGATTCAAACCCTGCACTCAGACTACAAGCCAGCCAGCTGTCTTCTGTTGCCTCACATGGTTCATCTTGGCCGACTTTGCTCTGACAGTAAATTGAGATGTATGATTTAGGTGAACTTTTTTTATGCTTGTATGAAATCTGAGTATGTATTTTATAGAATAGGCCATTTTGTTTTGCTTCTTAGGTTGCATATTGCAGAATAAGTTGCAGGAAGCTTTGATGCTTCATTGAAATATACAATTTAGGTAAACTGTATATGTGCTTGTGTGAAATCTGAGTATATAATTTACTTTATAGAAGAGGCTATTTAGTTTTCCTTCTCAGGTGGTATAATGTGATGGAGTAGTATAAGACTAAGGAGCAGGAATCTGGGTTCTAGTCTTGCTGTTGCCACAAAATCATCTGGACCTTGTGCACATTTCCTCAATTATAAAATGAAGGCAGTTGACCTTTAGATTCTTCCTAGTCCTCAAATTCTGTCATTCCAAATTTAATTGTTCCTGTTCCATTCAAAGTTGTTGCTTTAAAAAAATCATCTGCCTCATATCATTCGCTTAAATTCTTATGTAAGTATCTTCATAGACCATTCCAACAGTCAGTGTCAGAACATTGCTAACCTTTTACTTTTGGATAGTATAATAACAAAACCCTTGGTGACCCTGAGAAAATCTTTCTTATACCAATTTCTATTTTGAAAGAAATAGTTACTTGGTGAAACTCTCATCCTGAATTTGAGGAATGGAAAATGACAGCAGAATGCAAGTTAACTAAGAGTTCCTCCAGCAAATGTAAACTGAGCATCACTACTAAGTACTTGGGCTGCCAAGACTTTGAGTTCCCAGCCTAGTATGAAAGGTAGACACACAGACTTGAAATTTCAGTACAATTACAAGGACCCTGGGAAAGATGTGTACAGGATGCTAAGAGAGTGAAGAGAGGAAAACTGGTCCATCTCAGGAACGGAAGATAGAAGAGTTGTGCCTGTGTTGAGTTCACCAGATGGAGAAAAGATAATAGAACATCTAGGCAGACGAAGCATGTACAGAGGAACAGAGATCCAAAGGAACTGCTTCAGAAAATCTCAGGTAGTTTGTTCACATGCTGAGGATGACATGCTGGAAAGGTACCTTGGATCTAGCTTGGGGAGGTCTTGTATAGAACTGAAACTATACTAGGCATTAAGGGGATTTTTTAAGATGGTATGGAAGAACAGATCTCTTGCAAAGATGACAGGAGACAGTGTTAAAAACTGAAATTGCTAGCTTGGGCAACTCTAGAGGGAAGGATATACTAGGCAACAGGATAAGAGTGAGGAAAAAAAAACATAAGGAAACCTGTGAGAGCACATGGGGCCGTGCTGATTTTCATCTGTAGATCCATCTTTGGTCGTGCCTTCCCTATACTTTGCCAGTCTAATAGCTTTGGCCAGGTCAAGAAGGTTTTCATACTGCATGGCATGGAATTTGGACATTCCTCTGTGAGCAATGAAGAGACATTGGAGATTTTCACATAGGATAATCAAGCAGATTTGCCTTTGGAAGACTCTAATAGTAGCAAAATGGAAATTAGATTAGAGCGGTGTCAGAATCAAGACAGAGAGACCATCACAATATTTCTGCTAAGATCAATTGGGACCCTGCATTGAGTCAAGAGCAGAGGGAATGTAGAGAAGGAAAAGTCCAGAGATACTGAGTTAGAATAATAATAATAGCATTTATTGAGTGCTACTGTATACCAGTTGTTTTACATTTACTAACATATTTAATCCTTACAATAGCCCTAGGAAGGAGACACACTTGTTGTTATCTGCATTTTACAGATGAGGAAACTGAGTCACGGGGCTGTTCAGTAAGTAACTTACTGAAGTACCATAGTGAATTAAATGGCAGTTTTGGGGTGCAAACTGAAGCCATTTGTTCCCAGAATTCGTCCTATTAATTACTACAGTCTGTTGCCACAATGTGGGAAGAAAAGTTGAAGATGACCATTTCCTGACTTTGTTGACAGGGTGGGTGGTGAAACCATTCATTGAGCTAGAAGGAGGACGAGCTTTTAGAGGAAAGCTAATAAGTCTGTTTGGGATATATCAAGTTCTTAAGTTCTTGTTGGATGTTCAGTGGTGGTGTCCAGAAAGCAATTGGATATAAAGACCTTAAGTTCAGGAGGATTTGTGCATGATAATTATGTATAACTCTAAATACAAATGCTAGGAGGACAAACTAAGAAATGGTGAAATGGAATATAATTTTGGTGACCTTTTTGTAATTGCTCTGTAACTGAGGGACTCTGAGTGAAACTTTACTTTATGCCCTTTGTGTATTTTCCCAGAATTATGGTTTCTTTAAATAGGTGGATGCAGTGGAAATACTGGGGAGGGAATCCAGCTTCAGCATAAGTGGGAGCAGGTCTGGTAACCTTAAGGTTGCTGGATTCTCTGTAATGAAGACAATTCCACAGCAGAAAAAAGTTCATGGTTATGAAACCTTTTTCATATTAAGTACTTAATGTTAATTACTTACATATTAAGTACTATGTAGGTCTCTTCGATCTAGTTTTGGTTTCCATTCTTTGCTATTTAAATGGAAACGTTCTTTACATACTTCCCAGCAGGTGTGCTGGTTTTCTGGTGTTTCCCCAGAGAGCCAGAGGGAGACCCTGAGCCTCCCCTACGACCAAGTTGGTGGGCTTAATTCCAGCCAGGGCTGCAGTCCAGGGTCAGGAATGTAGAGTCCAGAGTTGGGGAATTGGTGCTCAGCTGTAGGATAAACTCCTAGACAGATCCCAAGAGGTAGAGATGCCTAGGAGTCCCCATGTTAGAGGCCAACACTTTGTTTTCAGGTTCCTTAATATTCTTTGGAGCCTGAGATAGTCCTTTCTGCCAACCTCAGGTTGAAAGCACAGTCACCGGAGCATAGCAAAGAAGTCTTTTGAATCCTAAACATGATATATAGGTAATAATTTTGGAACTATTTAAAGCTCTGATAATTATGCTCAAGTAACTTTTAAAAGCCAAGTACAATTGTTGAAAATTATATAAAACTTCATTCTTAAATATAGACTAATAGGTTTTGGCTATATTCGTTTCTCAATTAAATCTATCTGATTTTAAGATTCTCTTTGTCTCCAGTGTCTTAAGAGACCTACATCTGGCCTAGTCAACATGTTAAAAATAGAGTTGTACTCTTACCTGGCTATTCCATTCACCTTGGGCAGGCAACAACTTTTATTTATTTATTTATTTTTTAAAGATTTTATTTATTTATTCATTTATCCCCCCCTTGCTGCTTGTGCTCGCTGGGTCAGGTAACCACGCCATGTGGGCGGGCTTGCCTTCACTAGGAGGCCCCGGGAACAGAACCCGGGGCCTCCCATATGGTAAACGGGAGCCCTACTGATTGAGCCACAGCCTCTTCCCAACAACTTTTAAAATATCACACTATCTCAAAATATAAAATGAGTTTGCTTATACTCATAAAGTCTCTTTTGAAAGTTACTATTTAAACACAAAGTTTGCTGACAATACTCTGGTAAATTCTGCATCTGCTCTATACTGGATTAACTGGCTTCCTTCCTGTAACACTGCCTGTTGTAGGTAGAATCAAGATGGCCACTGTGATCTCTTTCTTCTGGCACTATGCTTGCTTATATTACATTCTATGATGGAAGGGATTTTGCAGATATAATTAAGGTCCCTAATCAGTTGACTTTATGACAGGGGGATTATCTTTAGTGGACTTAACCAAATCAGGCAAGCCCTTTAAAAGAACAATTTTTTCCAGAGGATCCTGAAAGGAAGTCAGAGAGAGTCGAGGTGTGAGAGGGAGCCTCAAGGGAGGTTCTCCATTGTTGAGATGGATGGGGCCATGAAGCAAGGACCTTAGAGTGGCCTTCAAGAGTTGAGAGTGGTCCCTAGTCAACAGCCAGTAAGAAAATGGGGACTTCAGTCATAACTGCAAGGAACTGAATTCTGCCAACAACAAGAGATTTGGAAAAGGACTCTGAATGCCAGATGAGAATGTTGCCGGCTGACACCTTGATTTCAGTGTGAGCAGAGATCTAGCCATGCCAAACTGGACTTCTGGTCTACAGAACTGTGAAAGCGGCTGTTTAAGCCACTAAAGTTGTGATGATTTGTTATGCAGAAACCTAATATACTCCATCTCTCCATTTGTCTCTACTATTCCCGATTATTCATCTTCAGAGTTGCAGTGTTGGTATCTCTCAGGATTACAGTGTTTTTAAAAATTAATTAATTTTTGTTGTTTTTATTTTTTGTTTCTTTTATTTTATTTAAAAATTTTTTACAGTGTGTTTTCAGTCTATTACCTTAGTAGCGGCTATTGCACTGAATCAAGGAGAATCCCATTCCTTTTCTCTTTTAAAACCCTGAGTCCAACCTTATTGGTTCTTTCTTGTGGTGCTTAGTATAGGCTCCAACCCCTCCAGGGCGGTAGGCAGGCAAGGCCTTAACCTCTCCATGTTATATTGTTTTAAGTATCATCATGCTCCAAGTGATTTGAGGATGTTATTTGTCTGTTCCTTTTTAGGTTACTAACTTAGTTCTTAGCAACATTATATCTGGCTGTATAGCTGTTTCTTACATTATCCCCTCCAGTGGGTCTGTTATTCCCATTTCGCATGTAGAAAACAAGCAGGAGGGCAGTATGTGGCTATTCCATTCCATGCTAGATCAGAGAGAAGATGTGTAGGATGGGGCTGCAGGTGTTTATAGCACACAGCAACAAGGAGCAGTTGACCTTTCACGGGCACTGTGGACATCTGAGTCCCACCAATAAAATCTGTAAGCATGCCAAGAAGAATGTATCCATTTTGACTTTTTCACTTGGGGAAAGAGACCACAGGCTGTTCTGTTATATTTGTGTGATTGTTCTATTTTAGTCTCCTTGGTTTTATTTAATACCTTCTATTTGGTATTTCTCTTGCATCTAGAAAAATAAATAAATATTGAAATGGAAGAAAATATTCTCTCCCTCCTTTTATTTAATTAATGGAAATGCATTCTAGATATAGGTCCATTGGGTAATTTGTAAATTGGTTTCTCTTGTTATTAGACCTGAAAGGGGGAATCTAATGGGATGGGAAGTTTTCCATATTCATTAGGAATGTATCCTCATTGTTCAGGTTAACTTCTTTAAGGAGGTTTGCCCTCATCTGAAAAAGTCTAGTATATTTGTATATACTTAGCCATATTTCTTCCTCCCTTCCATTCACCCACCCATCCATCCATCCACCTATCATCTATCCATATTTTTCTGTCTTTAGGCTTAGAACAACCTGAGTCATTTGGTCAAGGTCATAGTTTCTCACTGATGGATTTTGGTGGGTGAAACCCCCACTTTTATTGAGCCAGGCTATCCTATCCCTTATTTTGTCAATTTCTGTGAAAACGTAAAAAAAAATTTTTAATTTAACAATTTAAACTTTGAAAATACTGACCTTTTATCTATAATAGCTAATATAATTTTCATTCAGTAAAGTAGACTTTCAATTTAAAAGATAAGTATTTATGCGCATACATAATCGGGAACTCCCACAACTGTATCTTGCTTCCCCTCAACAGTTAAATATTCCATGTCTCAGATTACTCATTTAGGAAATGGGCCTCGTATGTAGGATTAAATGATGTGACTTTTTTTTTCTTATCACTTTTTGCCTTAGAAAATTGTGCTAATAATGTATGTGTATGCTACATAGCTGGTTAGGAGCTGTAACTAACCGCAATTCGAATTTAATTGATGATGTCTTTCAGTCAGTATCCATAAACTCCGTTTTTAAAATGAAGATTTTGGGAAAAAAGAGATAGTTTTCTATTTTGTTTTCTAATTCTAATTTAAGAAGTTACACCCTGCTTATCTGAGACATTTTATACTTCAAGGCCAACTATATCTTTATAGATCTGTCTATAAAATTTGGTGCTCTGATTTTCTTTAAAGTTCTTCAATGTCTATTTCCAATATTTTAATATAGTGTCCTTTCATGTTGAACTTTTAAATTGTACCTTATTTGAAGTCATAAAGATAAAGCTTTGTCTGGCAGCCACCTTCATGCAACCCACGTGGAAGAATAAAAAACTTTAAGCATTATTTAGCACCTGCATTTTCCTTATTAACCCTCTGTAGTGTGTATATAGAGAGTATTAAATTTCACTGGTTTTGTGGATTGATACTTTAAACATCATTAGATTCTCAACAATGGCATATGCCTGAGTCTTGAGTCTTTTTTATTGGTTTATTTTGTTTGGTTTTATTTAAGCTTATAACAGGAATTTTGGAAATCTGCTTAATGTGAGAAAATTCTAAAAACTGACAAATATATGATTCAATTTCTTTCTTAAGTATATATCTTCTGGGTATAACTTCAGCAGTGCATTATGTTTTAAAATTTATTTAATATTTTATGTTTGTTTTGTCACATAATAAAGTTCAAGGGAGGCTAAACCCAGTTTGAAACTGAATGACTCCGAGAATCAACTAAATTTGACCTGTGGCTCAGGCTATCATCTTGAAATAAAATTGTTGTGTTCAATGTAACATTTAGATCAGATGAAGTACCTTGTTTTGTTAGTTGAACTGTAAGATAAATTACATCATTGCACACTAGTAAAGTTTTTTTCGTGAAGGACTAAGAAACTGTGTTGTGTACCTGACCCAGGCTGTTTGGGGGATGGGGAACTAATGGAGGAAGAAAACACAAAGTCATTTTTTTAAGAGCCTGCTATCTAGATGATACTGTACTGCATCCTTTGTATTTATTTTCATTCAATGGAAACTGTAGGGGGGGGTAGGAGAGTAGAGGGTAGGGAAGACTTTGGAAACTTGCCTGCTGATTTGACCTTTGCCTGCTTTCCCTTCTCAAGGAGTTTGTGCCTGGTGGAGGCTGAGGTGATGTCTGTCTGCTTATGTGGTTGTCTCCATTGCTCACAGTCCCTGCGTTTCTTTTATGGTGTGAAGTTCTTCACACGATGTGATAAGTACGCACATCGTGCACACCACATGCATCATCTTACATTCTCTGTCTAACACTGAAGGAAAAACTGAATGTGTCAGACATTGAGATAAGACTGTCTGTATACTGTAGATTAATGGATTTTCTAAGATTAATTTCCCTATGTGAACCTGAGCTTCCTCCTTCACCTGCATGAAATGTGATTTCACAGAATGTGCCAAGCACTGTGCTAGGAGATGTATTATATTGAATGATGTAAAAATACCAATACCACAATTACTTGTTTTAAAAAAAAAGAAAACAAACAAACAAAAATACTTGGCATAGAATTCTTATCTTTCCATATTAGGTATAGTTTAATTTTTCAGAGCATAAACTTTCAGATTTGACTTAAGTAGACATATTTCTGTTTCTTACAGCAGGAACCTATTATATAAAATCATCAATAAATCTATTGAAAAAGGAGTCCTTTGTCCAGGGGTCATTGGAAAAGAGATAATAGTGGATCACTACTCCTTTAAAAAAAAACAAACAACCTTTTGTTTCAAACATTCTTTTTGCTTAGATTTTACCATGAATTCCTTTGGCTTCATTACCACTTAATGCTTTGTCTAAATTAATCTTTTTCCTTCTTTCTTTTCTTACTGGGATTTCACAGTAAACCATTGCATATCCATAAAAACCAAACAACTCTTTTCACTTGCTTAGAACCCAAGGTTTTTGGCCTTTGAATAAAATATTTGGACCTTTGAATTAAGTGTTCATCCAAAGAAGAAGGGACCTTAGATAATGTAGATATTTAGATATTTCCTTAGGGTAGGAAGAGTTCAGTTGAAGATCCTTGAAAAAAATAGCCTTTTCTAAATACTTTCCTTTCCTTGAGGAGCTTAAATGTTGACTAAGACTTGAATGCTTAATTTATATCTACACTTATTTGGTGAATGCTCATCAATCTGTATCCAAAATTGCTCTTTCAGAATGCATTTACTCCACACCTACTCTATGCCCAGGAGATTGATGAAATGCAAACAGCAGAAAAAGAGATGACGTTGGCCTAAAGAGCTGATGACCTAGTTGGGGATATTTGTGTTGTGTCTGTGCAATTCAGAGTAAGGATATGTGCTATGGGGGGTTTAGATACTTCCTTAGCATTTATTTTGTCTTTTCTTTCTCAACTTTTGATACTTTTAATCAATAATGGAACTGGAAATCACTTTTAGATTAGAGAACATGCTAAAACAGCAGATGTTTAGGTTAATCAGAATATTTTCCAAGCAGAGAGCTATCCTGGCAGTCATAAATGACAAAAATCTTCCAGATTTGGTTGAGTTTATCGTTATAGATTCTGTCCCAACTAATTATGTTGCTTTCCTTTAAATTCTTGCAGTTTTTCAGAAAACAGGGATCATGGGCTACACTAGAATTTCTGTGCTTGTAGTCTCAGGACCAAAGTGAAGTAAGAAGAGAGGTGTTGAGGGCTGGTTATGGTATCTTTATTCTTAGAAATGGTCAAAATGTATGCATTAACCCACCCGTAGTCTATAGAGTGACTTTATTTCTGTGGTACTCACTGTGTGATATCATTGAGGTCCTTAATTGTGACATTTAATTCCCCTGTTGATAGTAGGTTCTAGCTAGGAAAGTTGTTTCATTGATATTCCTCTTTTGTTGTCATTAATATAAAAACACTTGTTTTGTCTCTGTGTTAGGGATACTTGATATCACCCAGTTTAGAGCCTTGCTGCTGACATAGTTTCACAAATAACCTAGAGCCAAAACTTATGACATATATGAATTTACCCATTCAAATTCTGGATTACAACTCTTATTCATTATTAGGCTCAAGTAAATAATTTTTTAAAATGTGAGACAATATTTTTTAGTGATTTTAGGGTAAAAAAATTTTTTTTTTTTTTTTGAATTAATGAGCTGGTAAACATAATGCATCCTCTACAATCACAAACTAGGAAGCTTGAAATAAAATATCATTAATATAATGATGAACGCTGTTTTCTGTAAACCTCGTGGAGTTATTTTGAAGTAAAAAATAAAACATTAGATACCAGACTCTATTCAAATTTTACAACTGGGAGCCAGATTTAAACTACTTTCTTAGTAAGGCACTTTTAATAAAATTGGTTTAAAAAAAAAAACCTTCTAGTTTTCTGTTTTGAAGCTGGTTTATATATTTTGGTTTAATAATGCAGGCAATCTCAGTTCTTAAACTATATTTCAAAGCTGCTGCCTATCAATTTAGGGCTTATGTTTGATTGCAAACACAGAAACCCAAAGACAAAAATTCAGGTAGGAGATCTTAAGTTGGTGTTGCCCAGGGTAGCAGGGACCCTGGATTAACTGGCTTCAATTTTAGGTCCAGTTTCCCTCAAGCTCCAAAACTGTTGCTCAATTCTACCCATTACATCCACATTCCACCTATCAGGAAGGATAAAAAAAGGGCATACTCTCTCTCATCAGAGATACATCTTATTTGGTGTTTCTATTCAGTGTTACACTGGAGGTTCTAGCCCCAGGGTATTAGGCAAGCAAAAGAAAAAAAAGGCATCCAGAATAAAAAGGGAGAAATAAACTTCTTATTTGCAGGTGAAATGACCTAGTATATATAAAATCCTAAGAAGTACACACACACACACACAACTTTATTATATGTATGAACAAGTTCAGCAAGGTTGCAGGATTCAAGGTCAATATACAAAAATCAATTATATTTCTCTACACTAGCAATGAACATGCTGAAAATGAAATTAAGAACATTTCATTTACAGAATTGCCATTTACAAAAGAAATGCAAGACTTGTAACTTGAAAACTGCAAAACATTGTTAAAAGAAGTAAAAGAAGACTTAAATAAATGGAAAGACATCCTGTGTTCATGGATTGGATGATTTAATATTGTTAAGATGGCAATACTCCCCAAGTTGATTTATAGATTCAACCCCAGTGCTGTCAAAATATCAGCTTGCATTCCTGCAGAAATTGGGAAGCTGATCCTAAAATTCATAAGGAAATGCAAGGGACCCAAAAATAGCCAAAATAATCTTGAAAAAGAGCAATGTTGGAGGACTCGCACTTCCCAATTTTAAAACTTATTACAGAGCTACAGTAATCAAGACATTGTGGTACTCACATAAGGATAGCTATATAGATCAATGGAATAGTGTTGAGAGACCAAAGTAATCCTTAATAGGGGGGCTGATGTGGCTCAAGTGGTTGGGAGTCTGTCTCCCATATGGAGGGACCTGGTTCATTCCCTGGGACCTCCCGGTAAAATAAAGAAAAATGTAGAAGGCACGTGCGCTGCCAGGCCTGCCAAGCCACACAGCAAGACGATGGCTTAACCAGGAAATGAGGTGGTGCAGTAGCAGAACGCCTCTTTCCCACATCGGAAGTTCCCAGGATCGAATCCCGTTAAAGACAGGAGGAGGATGAGAAGAGAGGGCAGGAAACAAGCACAGAATTGCCTGGTGAATGGATACAAAAACAGCAAAAATGGGGTAGGAGTGGGGTTAAAAATGGATAAAAGTAAAATTAAAAAAATCCTTACATTTATGGTCAGGTGATTTTCTACAAAGGTGCCAGACCAATTCGAGGAGGGAAAGAACAGTCTTTTCAAAAATTGGTACTGGAAGAGCTGGATGTCCACATGCAAAAGAATGAAGTTGGACCCCTATCTCATACCACACACAAAAATAATCTCGAAATGGAAGCAAATCCATATGTAAGAGCTAAACTATGAAAGTCAACAAAACATAGGTGCAAATCTTCATGATTTTGGGTTAGGCAATTGTTTCTTAGTTATAAAACCAGAAGTGCAAATGACAAAAAATAAATAGGATTTCATAAAAATTTAAAACTTTTATTCTTCAAAGGGCATCATCAAGAAACTGAAAAAGACAATCCATGGAGTGGAGAAAATATTTGCAAATGGTATATCTGATAAGGGACTTGTATGCCAGATATAAAGAACTCTTGCTACCCAATAATGAAAAGACAACCCAATTTAAAAATGGGCAAAGAATTAGAATAAACATTTCTCCAAAGGATATACACAGATGGCCAATAAGTATGTGAAAATATGCTCAATATCAGTAATCATCAGGGAAATGCAAATCAAAACCACAGTGAGATACCACTTCACACCCACTAGGATGTCTCTAATTAAAAAGATGAAGAAGACCAAGTTTGACACTTAAAAATATTCCTCTTTCATTTTTCTAACAAACATTTATTGGAATTTAAATTCTATCTTTTATACACAAGGCAATGGGGAATGGGCAAAAATATAAATCAGACTTGGCCCCTGCATTCAAGGTGTTGACATTCGTGAGATGTATTCATATGTAATTTCATAGACTAGGATATGACTAGTGCTATCTCTACAAGAAGAATAGGGAATCAAGAGTGGGGATGGGGATATACAATAAAGAAGAAAACTGTTAAAGGGAATATATAGCATTTGAGCTGGTCCTTCCCCTCCAAGCTGGGCTTACATGGAGAGGAGGCAATGGGGAGCCAGTGAAGGGTTTTGGATTAAAAAATGCTCAAAGCACTGCTTTAGGAAAATTAATCTGGCAGTACAATATAGAAGATAGATCAGAGGAAGGAGAAACTGGAGCCATGGGGTATATGCAGGGAACGGCATGGGCAGTTGGATAATGCTGTCTACCATGATCCCAGATCATCCCCTGACACTGAAGATACTCAAAAACAAAAGTTAAGTTGTAAGAGAAATACAGTGGTTTGATTATTTAGTTGAGTTAGTAGGATTTCTTTCCACATGAAAAGGATTGTAAGGTCAAGTAAATATGTAATTAAAATTAAGCAACAGCATTTATTACCATTGAGGAAGTATTATCTGGTGACCAGCTTTACTTTTAATATTGGTAAAATAACATATAGCTGTTAAAATAGATTTGTAGTAAGTGGCAACACAGCAATCATATAATTTATTAATTTACCCATTGGTGATAGATTTAGCTATGACATAAGGAATGGTTTATGTCCATAGCTGAGAAAAACAATACCAAGTTCATTCATCTCATTCTCATTTACATATATTAACATATCAGATTATTTCAGTAGACCTTTATTGGTCAGCCAACAAATACTTGAATATCCACCCTTGCCAAGGCCCTACTAAGGTTCTCAGAAGAAACCAAGCTTATCAGGAATAAAAGCATACTTTAAAAAGAATAAGTCAGCAGTATAAGATCATATATTTGTATGCAAAGTGGAAACTCAGGTACTCTAGGAGCTGAAAGTTTTAAAAGCACATGCCTTCCTTAATGCTACAGCACTGAGAACAAAGAGACACAAGTATGGAAAATCAAATATATTTTAATTTACTACCTGTTAAAATCCCATCATAAAGAGAAGTATGTAAAATCACACATAATCTTTTTCTCTTCTCTATTTTTTAACTAGGGTTTGTGACATAAGAATGGCAAAACAAACATGGATATGGGTCTGTTTTGTTCTTGAGTCATCCCAACCTTAATAGCAAACTCAGCAGTAAGCTAACAGATATATCAAAACCCTATTAATCATCACTATAAATCCCCACCTGAGTACACTTAACTCCATTTTCATGTTTTTCGAGGAAAATAAGCAGTTAATAGACACTTGTGTTCTACTGTAAGAAATGCTTTATAACTACTAAAACCTATTCGGACCCATCCTATGTAATTCATACATAGAAGCACTACAGTTATGCAATAGATCAGATACTTTCAATTGTAATCATAATTGTAATGAATTAAGGACAGTTCAAACAAAGGTAAAATAGTTACAAACAGTATTAAAATCCTAAGAGTCAGTATCTTGGGGGGAAATCTTCTAAATAAAGATAAACATATCGATTTGGATATTAACAAAACAGAACCCTGAGGCTGGAAGTCTGGAGTGCTCCATTGCATTGCTGTGGGTGCTAGCGACGAATGGTTTAGAGAGGATCCTGTCCAATGGCATTTATTGTCCTGAATATCTCAGCTCCTTAAACCCTGTAGCCATGTTTCTCAAACCTGGTGACTATACATCCCAGTTTTAAATGGAAAGAATGCTCTAACTCCCACAGTGTTTAATTATTATAATGTCATTTAAATATTATAAACATAAAAAATTGATCTAAGTTTCTGGTGCTCATAGCTCTAAAACAGATTTACAAATTAAGTGTAGAATATAAACAAACCTACAAAATCAATATAGTTTAAATGACCAGTATTAGGATTAGGATCAGGAAAAATTTTCAGGAAGGTAGCATTTCAGTTAGCCTTTCAAGAATGAGTAGTGTTAGGACCTGAGTAAACAAGGATTGAGAGAAATCATAAGGGCCCAGATGCACACATGTGGAACAGGGAATGGTTCCTTTGGGCTCTGGTGTAGGGTGTAGGGGAGATAAGTAAGGTTCTCTCTGGAGGAACTAGACCATGGTGGCCTTCAGCATTGGGCCAAGGAATCAAGGCTTCGTTTTTACAAATGTACGAATGGAAACCAGAAGGCATGTGAGCAAAGGAATAAGATGAGCAGTGCAGTGTTTTTGAAAAGATTTATTTGTTAGCAATATTTAAATAAATTGGAAGAGTAAAAAACTGGAGATTGAAAATCCAGCCAAGAGGTTAGCTCCACTGGGGCAGGTACTTGGTCCACTGCTAAATTGCCAAATCCTAGAACATAGTTCTCATTGTGTTTGTTGAATGATACATGATGCCTGAATGAATGGCAGGGAGATATCCAGGTAGAAATATACAGAAGGTAGTTAGAAGTCAGGAAGCAGAACGTGGAATAGAAGTTAGCAACTTGTAGCATGGATTTGGGAGTTGTCTGTAACTAATTGAATGTTTGAAAAACATATAACATTGTAAATGAGAGAGGAAGGGTGAACCTGCTAAGGGAGGTACCTTGATTGACTCCTATAGTATCAGCTAGTGTAAAGGGGAGGAAAAAACAAAGAAGGTAACAAGGGGAGATCAGCAAGATGAATCAGGAGAGTGCATTGGCCCAAAAGCCTAGGGAGCAGAAAGGAAAGTTATTTGTACATATCCAGACTATAAATATTTATTTCAAATGTTGAAATTGATTTTTGAAGCAGATTTACTTTGAAGGTTTCATGGGTTCTTGTTATACTAGGGCAGAGGTTCTTAACCTTTTTTGTTCCACAGACCTGTTTGCCAGTCAGGTGAAATGAATACTACTGTAATTTAGTTATTGCATACATTCATAAGTGAAGGAAATGTTAGATTTCAGTTACAGGTCAGAGAAAATGAAGATAAGTTGATTTTTTCAATTCAAGTTCACGGACCTCCTGAAATCTTTCCACAGACCCCCAAGGGCCTTTGCTTAAGAACCCCTGCACTAATGTTAAAACTGATTTTACAAGGGATGTAGCACTTAATGTTGAGGGGTCAGGGTCAAACCAGGCAAGTAAATTATATACTTGAAGCTTGCTAGATGTGGGGAAATTTCAGGATGGCATTAAAGTATTTTGGAATTTAACACAGTTCTCTTAAGACTTCTTGTTGCTACATCACTGAGCTAAATCTGTACATTTTAGTATGTTATACATAAAGTGTTTATTTTATGGATTCATTTAACATAGTATCTCTATTGGTGACTGACCCTAGGATATTTTAAGTGATTACATTAAGTTTTATTTCTTGACAGTTTTGTGAAACTCTCTTACCTAAAGCGGGCACACGGTTATAAACAAAAACAACAAAAGCATAGGTTAAAAATAGCCGTTGGTTTCTTACTATTTTATGGCTTTGAAAATCGTTCTGAATCCTCTTGCTAGTGTTTACTACACCAGCTAGCAGTAGGATAGAACATTAAATTTTCATTTTGATTAACTTGACTGCAATTGTTTCTCAGCTGCCTCTTTAGAGCCCACTATGGAATAAAATTAAAACAGCTTTTGTGATGTAACCATTTAGTTGCAGAAAACTACATTTTTCTTTTTTCCCAGAATGACTGTGTGTTTCACCTCTGAGTTCCCTGCATATACCCCATGGCTCCAGTCTCTCCCTCCTCCAATCCATCTATTATATTGTATTGCCAGATTAATATTCTTAAAGCAGTGCTTTGAGCATTTTCTTAACCCAGACCCTTCAGTGGCTCCCCATTGTCTCCTCTCAACTAAGCACAGCTTAGGTGGAGAGGAAGGACCAGCTCAAATGCTATATATTCCCTTTACCAGTTTTCTTCCCTGCTGCACGTACCCATCCCTACTCTTAAGTCCCTATTCTTCCTGTATAGATAGCACCAGTCATACCCCACCTTCTGTAAAATTACATATGAATACATCTCACCAAAGAGAATGCCAACTTCTTGAATGCACAGGCCAAGTCCTGATTTCTATTTTTGTCCATTCCCCATTGCCTTGTGTCTAAAAGATAGAATTTAAATCCCAATAAATGTTTGTTAGATAAATAAATGAGGGATATTTAAAAAGGATAAATTTGTAAACTGCCTCCCTCTGCTATATAATCCTGATCCTCTTACCCTTTATTTTTTCTTATTCCTACAGTATCTCTCACCTTCTAATTCTTAGTTTTTCATTTGTCTGTCTCCTCCCTGTTATATAGTAAGTTCCCTAGAGCACACGTCTTTGTTTTGTTCACTCATGTATTCAGAACAGCCAGTGCTGGCTGTATTGGTTGAGTGAGTGAACCTTGAAGCAGAAATCCATCCTCTCCCTGTTTTCTTGCATTACTGTAGTGGTTTTCTTTGGGGAGGTGTTGGAAGATCAGAGAGACATAGAAAGATCTGAGGTCCAGTCAGTTCCTGCCACCTACGAGCTTTGTGGCTTTGGCAAGTTTCTTGACTGCTCTGAAGGGCATTTCCTCAGCTGTAAAAGGATAATACACCTATACAATTGTTTGTAGATAGAAGGATTAAAGTTTAGAATATATATAAAGCATGCAATAAAACTAAAAGCTTAAGTTCCCTGATCACTCCTAATATGCTCAGCTTGGTGCCAAGCATGCCCATTTATTGTCATCATCTTCACAACCACTCTGTGAAGCAGGGACTATTGTTACCCCCACTTGACAGGAGAAGAGAAGACGGTTCTCGCTGAAGACCACATGGTGGTGGGTGTTTGAACATTGACTCGGGCCCGGTTGCTTTACCCTAAAGTCTGTGCTTGTAACTCCTCAGCCGCAGTGTGTACCTGCCCTTCCCACCGTTCTGCCCCACCAGTGGCTGGGGCCTGTAGAATTTCGCTTTTGGAGTAGAAGTTCTAGATCTTTTTTCCCCTTCCCTAACACGCTTGAGGGATGCAAAAGGCTCTTAAGTACCAGTGGCCCCTAGAAGGTGTCTATGAAAGGACTAGTGAAGAGCAGGGGAGTTTGATTTGAAAAATCTCTTCATCTTCCTCTTCACCCTTGCTCCTACCCGCCTCTAGTGAATCATATCCACCTTCTCCCACTGCTAAAGATATATCAGGGTCTGTATTTTTTTCTCCCAGCCCCCTACAAAAACACATCTTTTGAACTATGACAAAGATAATGTATTCACTGTATTTACTGTTTTAAAGATGGTTTTGTTATTGGTTTGGAAACAAATTACATGGTTTATCGTTGTGATAACCAAATTTATCATTTCAGCCTCCTAGTATATTTATTGAAAAGGTGCTGAAACTTGTAAGTATTTTTGAGGAATCTCTAAATGCCACTTCAAAACACAGTCAAATCACTAATAACTCGTAATTATTATAATATAATAAACATCAAAAAAGGGGAAGACATTGTTTTCTAGATGAAGGAATTAAGCCTTTTCAGGTATCTTCTTTGAGCTTTTAAAATTACTAAACTAGGATTAGTGGAATGGATTTCTCATTTGAAATAGTTTCTCAGTTAAAATGCTAAAAAGGTACTTAAGAAATATTAAAATGAAAAATACTTTCATTTGTATTCTACAAAGCTTTATTATTTTTAATTGACTGGGCAGTTTGGTAGGAGGCCAAACAACAGGCAAAACATAAATATAAAAGGAACTATGGGACTTAATTTTAAATACTCTTTTAACAGAGAGATGAGATTATTTTTTATCTTTGGTGTAGTTATAGTGCAGTGATTAAAAGCATAAACTTTGACATCAGTCTGCTCTAGGTTTGAATTCTCACTTTTCTGTTTATTAAATCTGTGAGCTTAGACAAGTTATTTAACACTCTAACCCTTGATCTTTCTCACCTGCAAAGAAGGAAAAATCCTACCTCATAAAGTTATCATATTACATGAAAAAATATCTGAAAAGCACTTAATACAGTGCTTAATTCATTGTTGGCACTCAATAAAAGACTTTTATTATCACTGAAATATCATTTAGCTATAATGAGGTATTTGAAAAATCTGCTTTCAGATAAGTAGAATACACTTGATAGAATCCTATGTATATTGTCACCTTGGCATGGAATACGTATTTTATTGCTAGTTCAAAGGTGAACTTTATTTCATTTTAGGATGAACTATCAACTTCTGCCTTAGTGAACTTTTAACTAATGGAATTTTATTGTAGGGTGTGGAATAAGTAGATGCCAATTCTAAGTCTCTTATATAAAATTTCTGTTTTCCAGGAGAATGCATAGAAGGGCTGCGAGAAAATGACTATCTTCTGATTCATTCGTGCCGCCAGTGGACGACCATCACTGCCCATAGCTTGGAAGAGGGGCACTATGTCATTGGGCCAAAGATAGAGATTCCGGTACATTATGCTGGTAAGACTCTTCTCAAGGGGCAAGAAAAGGCAGAGAGAAGGAGACATGAGTATGCTCTTTTTTTTCACTCTACAATGGGAAAGTAGGAATTGCCTATAAACTAAAAAGTAGAAAAACTTTAAAGAAGAATCAAAGCCCTTTTGTATGGTTATTTTCTTGACCAGTGAAAGCTCAGATTAATTTTTCATAGGTAATTCTAATTAACACATGTAGTTAAACTCAAATTCTTTAAACTCAAATTCTTATATATTTATAAATATATTATAAATATTATTTTATAATTATATTTATATGTTTATAATATTTATAAGATGAAAATTCCACAGCATAATGAATGCCTCTGTAGTCTTAATATTAAAAAATCAATATGTGTGGCCAGTTCAAATGGCTGTGTAAAACTTGCAAATTGTTCTGTGAAGGAGTTTGATGTAATGTTTTCATAAGAGGCTCTCTGAATGGGCATTTGGTTTTAAGTTTTCAAAAAGATTGGATTGAAAGTTCAGATACTGTACATGTCCCTCTTCTCAACTAGACCTTTTGAGCACAGGCAACTGAGATGACTTCATGGCCTTGAGCTTCTTCCTTTAGTTAAATAAGGATCATACCACCTTCTCACCTCACTTTGAACTCTGTTCATTTCAACAAATACCATTCAACTAATTTTTATTGAGCACTGTTCTAGGAGTTTGGATTACATTTGGTGGCTCGAAAAAATTTTTCTGTAGTGGTGACTTATAAATACACTTATAAATTCTGGACATGGAGGCAAATTTACTAACCTGGATATTATGGCAGCCTGACGATTGCACTGCCTCTTAGAAGTTGGATAAGTGTTCTTTTTAAATGAAGAACTACCTTTGTTGCCCATATTTATGAAGGCTTTGTGTGTGGTGGAGGAATGAGCCTCCCAGGAATTTAACTTTGTAATGAAGGCATTTTAAAAAATAAAAATTTGCATATTTTTTAAAAATAGGTTTTTTTTTAAAAAAGGTTATATTCCTCTATACTTTCTTCTGCTTATAGTTTCTTACACATACAATCTTGATCTTTTCTCTGCTATTGTTCAATTTTTTAAAAGTCTGTAGCAGTACTCTTTAAGCAATTAGCTATCAGTTATTTAGTCCTAGACTCCCATTGTGTTTTTGAGGGAAACCTCTAAATGCCCAGAGAGTTTTCCGTGTGGAAAAGGGAATTTGCTGTATTCTCACTGTCAAAAGCAGTGACAGATGGTTGGTGTTCAATAAATATATATTGAATGAATGAATGAATGGTTTGGTACACTTGTGGTTTTTAGGCATCTTTTCCCTCCACCTGTGTGACCCAGGGGAATACTTAGCATCTAAAAAACCTCTTTTCCTGCTTAAGAAAAATTAAAAGAAATAATTTCTCTCTGCTGAAATATTCTCTGGAATATATTTCCTAATCCTTGGAGGTGTAGGCTTCATGGAAAAAGGAGGAAATATAGTTGCAGAAAAGCATTATGAGTTTGGGAGCCAGGCTAAAGAAGGGCAGATTTCCTAAGGACAGAGAATAGTACAACACTGACCTGCCCAGTCTATCCTGAACGTAGCTCCTACAACAGGTGAGATTTGTGCAAAAAAAAAAATTTTTTTTTTGAAGGTACCAGGTATTGAACCCAGGGCCTTGTACTTGGGAAGCAGGCACTCAACCACTGAGCTACGTCTGCTCTCCATGTGCTAATTTTAGAAAAACGGAAAATAACACAAACTTAAAAAAACTTAGAAAAAGATTGTTTCATCATATATACAATTTTATTTAGTCTGCTGTGTTCTTCACTTGGTAGATTTTTTTAGATTTTTCCTTCTGATCATTCTGAATAGCTCTGTCAAGTCAGTCTTCCATTAAGAATGCTTTCATTTTTATCATTTCCTCAAATTCCTTCAGAGAGTCCATGCTGCCCCTGGATTCTTTGACGTGTTGAAAGCTCTTGACAGGCCAGTTTTAGCTTATTTCTCCAAACTCACCTTCTCTACTCTTAAGAGTGAGTTTTTCACTCCATCTCGCTATTTCCTGAACATAATGGGCACTTGCTCATTTATAACATCTCCCTTCAGAGTGTCCTTCCCCAACCATGCTGCTGCTTAGATCCTGCCATTGCATCAGGAGACAGCAGGGGTCCCCTACTGTCCCAGCAGGGACCCCTGGTGTATTTTTTGTGCACCTCTTTCCTTTGGCACACATCCTCAGTCTTTGCTCAGGTACCTTTTCCTATGTATGCACATCTCTTCACCTTCCAGGGGGACTATCCACCCCTTAATAAGAAAGATCAATTCTAAACCATCTCTGTGAGCCCTTTGGCTTTGTACACAAAGATTAACATTCTTTGTGGCTGTGCATGCTCGATCTAGGCAGTGGTTGTCAAACTTGGCTACACATTGGAATCACTTGGGGAACTTTTTAAAATAGTGGGTGCCTGGGATCCCTGTCTTAATTGGTCTGGAGTGTAGGCTGATTATCAAGATTTTAAAAGCGCCCCACAGTGGTTCCAATAGGTGGCCAAGGTTGGGAATGCATCTTTCTGGAGTGCACATCCACAGTGTCAGATGGTTACAAGCTGTGTAAGATTTCCTCAAAACATCTACAAGTACTTGCAAATGTCTTTAGTGCTTTGAACATATTTTTATTAACAGCCACTCAGCTTTCACTGGGAAGAAGCTTACTGTGTATCTTCAAGGGAGATGACGGTATACTTGACTGGGAAACCAGGCATCATGTTGTGAGTGATAACATTTTTTAAAAAAGTAAATTGAGGTCCCAAGACTAAAGGAAACATGTACACTAAGATCACACAACTTTCCATAAAATGAGAGAAAATATATTAAAGGAAGAAACACATGAAACAGTACCAAATGGTTTGTGAGATCATTTGATATATTAGGCAAAATAGAATGGATGTTCATGAGTGCTTGTCTCAGTGTTGTAAGCAGTCTTCCTAAATTGCTTCAGCAAGAAGCTTAGGTAGGCATTTTGAGGTACAACTAGATGTAGTTAATCATTTTGAGGTACAAGTAGAGGTAGTTAATCATTTTGTTTTGGGCAAATAACACCAAGAAATTTGCTTTACAAATGAAGACCAATTCAGTGACTTACTGGTTTTAAAAAAGTAATCCTGTAGGCTAACAGGTAAACAAGAAGGCAATGCATTTTGACTTCCGTATAAAATGGAGACTTGAGAATCCTGATAAGATCATTTCAGAAGTTTTAGTGGGATATATTTTCTTCTTAAAAACATATTTATTAGCCCTTGGAAGAAAGAGCATAAAGTAAACAGTGGAGAACAAAAATACCATTTATGTCTGTCTAGCTTATTTGTGATCTAAGTTTAATTAGAGGAAACCCTGAAATCATGCATATTTTACTAATTTATAGACTCTTATGTGGTGTTCTAGTTTGCCAAAGGGCTGCTGATGCAAAGTACCCGAATGTGTTGGCTTTTATAATGGGGATTTTTTTGGGGTAAAAGCTTAGAATTCTAAGGCTTGAAATGAAATGTCCAAATTAAGGAATCAGCAGAGATGCTTTCTCACCAAAGTCAGCTGCCACATGGTGAAAAAATATGGCCATCGATCTTGTCTCCCGGAGCTCAGCTGAGGGCAACCAGGCATAGGGCTTGTCTCTTTCCGGGCCTTCTCTATCAGTCTCGGTTTTCTTCCAGAGTTCAGTGGCAAGCTATCGGGCATGTGGCTTATCTCTCCCTGGGCCTCAGCTCTTTGAGCTTCTCGGGGGCTTCTCTTCTTGCAACTCAGCTGTAGGTAAAACTGGAGTCCTTTCTCTCACATTGCAGGATCAAATATGGTGGCTCCCTTTTTCTGTCTGTGTCTCTTTGTGTGTGTCTGTTTTTATCAGACCCAGCAAAAGGGTGGAACTTCAACCTGAGTCAGGGCTCACTGAGGTAGTCCAGTCAAAAGAGTCTCACACCCACAGGAATGGATTCGTTTCTTTTTGGGATTCATAAATGTACTTCAACAGTCACATATGGATTGAAATTAATCTCTTACTCTTTAAGGAAAATTAATAAACAATAATGAAATAAGTTTAACATCGTGTTAGTAATAAGGCCACTGGCTGTGCCATCAAACAACTTAGTTTGATTCCTGGTTCTGCCATTTACTGTCTGTATTACTTTAGGCAAGTAATGAAATCTCTCTAAATCTTAGTTTCCTCATCTATAAAATTGCCATCATTATAACGCATTTTTATTCGGGTAATGGTGAAAATTAAAAGAGGTAATGCAAGGGAGACACGTTTCAGAGTGCTTGCCACTTAATAAGTGCCCTATAAATGTTAATGGTGATGATTATGATAATGATTTCAATAAAATGTTTCTAAGGAGTTAATCCTTTGTTTTGCATTACTAATTTCAAGTTAAATTACTTTGCTGCTCATTAAAGAAGGCCGAACACTGACTCTCAAAATATTTATGGCAGCTGTTTTTTTTTGTTTTTTTTTTAAAGATTTATTTATTTACTTTATCCATTTTAAACCCCCCCTTCCCCATTTGCTGTTTTGTGTCCATTTGCTGCGCAATTCTCCATGTTTATTTCCTGCCACCTCTTCTCATCCTCCTCCTCCAGTCTTCACCAGGATTCGATCCTGGAGACCTCCGATGTAGGAGAGAGGTGTTCTGCTGCCTGCGCCACCTCAGCTCCTGGCTTCTGGAGCTTTCGGAGCATCTCGTCTTGTCTCTCCCCTGTTACGTCATCATCCTGCTGCCTGGCTCCCAGGGCACGACGGCTCAGCGGCACATAGAGCCTGGCAGCCCATGCGCCTTCTATATATATATTTTTTATTTTACCGGGAGGTCCCGGGGATCGAACCCAGGTCCCTCCATGTGGCAGACAGATGCCCAACCATTTGAGCCACATCCGCCCCCTGTTTTGTTTTTTTTTAACTTTTTATTTTGAGATTTCAATGGTATAATATATTCCCTTACACCAATTACCCTGTTCTAGCCGTTTTTAACATTTTGTCACTTTTTAAAAATATCATTTATTCTATTTGTTGCTCTCTTCGTCTGTTAGTCCCATCCCCCCTCCTTCTCTCCCTATACATGCACAACACACAGACACGATTTATTTTTTTCTGACCAATTTGAGAGAAGATGACGTATAACTTCCTAATCCTTCACTGTCTCCTTCAATCTGGCAAGAGTCCCTCAACCTTTCTTGTGTTTCATTATATAGACGTTTTTGAAGAACACAGGTAAATTTTATAGAACAGGCCTCTGTCTCCTTATGATTAGAGTCAGGTTTTGCATTTTTGGCTGGATTATTATGTAAGTGGTGGTATGTTCTTCTCAGGGAATCATGTCTGGAGGCATGGGAGCTTTGCTTGCCCTTTGCTGGTGATGTTAATCTTCGATAATTTGGATAAGGTGGTTACCTGGTTTCCCTGCTATATATCATTAACATTTTCTTCTGTGATTAATAGGAAATTGAGAAGAGACTATATGTCACCTATTCTTCTCTAACTCTTTCCCTGCCATCCTGCCCAGATTGAGTAGCCATTGAGGATTTCTGTCTGATTTAGTTTTTATTAGGAAATTGGTGCCTTTTACCTCTACCAATTCCTTCTTAGACGTGTTGTCATTCTATTGTAAGGAAGTTCTTTTCCTTCTCACCCATTTATTTATTTACTTACCTGTTATTATTAAGGATTTATGGATTCTTACTTTACGCAAAGGTTATATTACTGCCCTTTTTTATTTTAATGCTCCATTTGTCCCAAATTTGGACATTTGGGTACAAGCTGGCATAGATGTCTCTTTGACATGTCCCCTTCTTTTTTGCAAGCATGTCCTTATTTTCTGGCACAGGTTCTTTCCCATCAGTAGACTGTTTCCAGTCAGTGCTGCTGCGTTGTCCTGCTCCAGGTAATGCCCCTTGCTTTGTGGTCTCTGTACATGATGAGCCGTGGAGTTGTTTAGTGCGCAGCCTAGGCAGCTATACAAAGCTCTACCCGTGCATTCTCTGTTTTTAAGAAATCACAATTCAGAGTGCCTTTCTCATATTTTATATCAGAGATATTCATTGAATTCCTCATGTGAAAAGAAAGAATTTCAGTAAACTGCAAAAAAAAAAAAAAAAAGTAACAAGTACTTATCAGAATTGTACTTTGAAATGGGGGTAAAAAGAATCTTACTCTGAATTCTAAGATGATCCACTGTGCTCTAGGAAAATAAAATAAAGTCTTTCCTTATTCTGGAAAAATAAGTTTTCAATTTTGGATAAAAGAAGTTTTCTTGGTGTAATAAATAATTGATTCCAAGAAAAAGAATGTGTTCAGTCAGCATCACCTATTTTGCTAACAGCAAATACTTGGAAAAACTGACATGTTATTTAGAAAAGTGACCACTACTTTTCCAGAAGCTTTATTCAAAATGTATCACAGATAAATTTTATCTCAACTTTCTAACTTCTCAGTGCTACCAGAAGGGCAGAGATTTCCAAGAAATGTACAATAAAGAACTTAGAATTTTTTTTTACATTCTGTGTGTTCAGAACACCTAAGTTACTCTCTGGTACTTTTTCGGACTTTGCTAACTTGTTCTTCATTCCCATCCCCCTCTTCTACACTAAGTTATTTAACAAAAACTTTATAATTTTTTTTAAATTAAAGGAAAACAACCCTAGTGCAACTGAATTGTAGCCAAGAATGTCTATAGACGAAAACACACCATGTTGGTTCCCCCTGAAGCTCATGTTCTGGGGTCCTTCGTATTTATACTGGCCCCTTTTCAGGGCCTTAACCTGATTTTTTTATTCATAATTTGATTTTTTCGTCTTTAAAAATACAAACTTTAGTCCCCTCTAAAACCTGGATTTGCCTTTGCCTCTGGAATATTATTTAACTGCCTGAGTTCCATGTTTCTAATGTATAAAATGGAGATTTGCCTTAGAAAATGTTGTGAAGATTCTGTGAAATCTAACTTGTGTAAATGCCTTACCACCATAGTTGGAACATGGTGGGTACTAAATAAATGTTAGCTCCTCATCATCTCCTATGTCATAAAAATCATATAAAAAAAACAACCTACGACTAGACAAGACCCTGTGTAGCAAAGGTTCTTAACCAGGGGCTCATGAGCTTGAATTGAAATAAAAAAACAAAAACAAATAATTCTTGTGGGAATGTGTTGGTGCACATGTGATATCTTTATTAAATAATACACAGTATAGTGTGGACTTAGTAAAGGGTCTGTGGTTTTCACCTGACTGGCACAGGGGTCCGTGGAACAAAAAAGGCTAAGAATCCCTGCTCTATAGACTAAGCTTTGATTAGAATGTGAGTTGTCTGTGTATCTGTGGTCCTACCAATTTAGGAAATAATGGAATTCTGCCTGGGTTTATGAAACTTTCCCCATTCGGTATCATCATGAATGAGCAGATAACTGTCATCATGGATGCACAAATTGCTGCTTGAATTTAAGCATCTGAGATAAAATGCAGCCACGTTTGGCTTCTATTTTTAAACTGCCATCCTCCTGCAAATCCGGTGAATCTATAACAAGCTAAAATGATCTCAGTACCTCTAGTTGCAATACCTATAGAAATAAGTGACACTTGAATACAATGTTGGTAAAAAAAATTGCTTAAACAGCCTGGAAGGCCCTTATTCAGCAAACACCTGGATTTATATCTGCAGTGCCTGTTTTTAAAAATGTGGGATGTGCAATGTCTGTCTCTTGGGGAAAATTATAGTAATGTGGTCTCTAACATAACCTTGAATTGTAATTACTGAACAAAAGGAAATGTTGAAACAAGCTAATTTTATTCTCCTGGGTTGCAAGTTTAATTAGCATGAATCATCCATTTATAAAAGTAACTACTAGAGTTGAACAACACTTTGAGTACTTTTTCAATTGCGTGGGTTAAAATGTATGTGATAAAATGGGAAATAACCAAACTTTCTTTTAAAAAGTTCTAAGAACTAATATGTTATGTCAAGGACTATTATCTCAGCCGGTTTTGCCACTAATAAATACTAGATATCCAACAACCAAATTTTTGTAGTTGAGTTTTTTAGGTTATAGTTAACAAAAAGCTAAAATTTACTTAGTGCTTACTATTTCCAAGTCACTTTGATAAATAAGCATTTTACTTCTATTTCTTCACTTAACTTTCACAACCAACCTATCAGGTAGGTTATATTATTATGCAGTCTGCAGAGACAGAAACTGAGGTTCAGAGATGTTTAGTATCTCATGATATTACACAGCTAACAAGTGATTTGAATCCAGAATATGTGGGTCCAGAGCCTGCCTTCTTCCCTCTATCTCCTGGAAAGTGCTAGACTCAAGGAAGGCATTCTAATTCTCCTAGAGAAGAAAGAATTGTTAGGATTAGCCAGTAGGCTGAGTAAAGTTTTCTCTTTTCTCGCCTTTCAAATGCAGCTCCCTGCTTATATTCTGACCCTAGGGAGAAGGGAAATGGATGTATATAAGTCTTTACCTTTCCAAATTTACAGCTCAACTGTGTAGAGGTGATATTCCCATCTCTGAATAAATTACAGGAAGAAAGTAAAGACTGAAAGATGATCTTCCAGAAGAGCTTAGGCAAAAGAGAGGGTAATACTGGCTACCTTTAGGTAAAGGGAGATTATCAGTATAAGGCTGCTGTCTGGGAAAAGGGTCTTTTTAGTGGTCACTAAGAGGAAGTTGGTGATCTTCAAAAAAGCAGTCTCAATGAATAATAGGGAGGAAAATTAGATTGCAAAAGGGGATTGAAAATGAGTGGAAGGTAAAATAGCAAGCAAGGATCAAATTGTTTTTGTCAAAACCTTCCATATTAAAGGGACACTATAAAAGAGGACAGAGGAGTGAAAGGTTTTTTAATGTTTCATTTTTAAGAATAATGGAGTCTGAGGCATCTTTCTAGACTGAAGAGTGATTCAGAAGAGAAAACAGAGAGAAACTAATTGATTAATATAGTAACCTGGTGTCTGGGAAATTATTTCAGCCATTTCTATCTTAGGATACATTTCACGCTTCTTTATTTAATGATTTAATATTTGTTGCTATAAAAGTGTTTGTGGCCATATATAAGGTAGATGTATCTTTTAAACATGGATATTTTTCCTGATATGTTCACTCCACGCAAGGATAAGGAAATTATATAAGCATCTTCCTTTGACAGAAAAACAGACTGAGTATTGTGACCGGTCTTTGGTGTAGCTTCTTATTCTCAGTTCTAATTGCTTAAGATTATTAACCCAAAGAAATTTGAATATGAACTGTGTCTTAGATGATATTAGGGAATTACTTTTATTTTGTTAGGTGTGATAACGGTATGCTACAGTCATAGAGAGAGATATCCTTATCTTTTTAGAGATGCAAACTGATTCCTTTAGAGGGGAAAGGTGATTATAATGTACTATGAAATACTTCAGCATAAACAAGCAGATAGAAACAGATGAATATATGGCAAAGTTGTTGAATCTAGGTGAAGCATCTATGCTCATTATATACTTCTTTACTTTCCTATATGTATATATTTGAATATTTTTGTAATTAAAAGAAAAAAAATTGACTCTGACAGAACAACACCAATGGTAAAGTTAGTTTTACTGCAGAACATTTAAGCTGTATTCTTAAATACCACTCTGTATCCATCCTGAGTCCTATTTATATTCTTAAGTAATTTCTGTAGGAGTGGGTTATTTTGTGCCAGCATTAAATGTTTATGAAAACAACCCAGTGAAAGTGAATTATGGAAGAAATGATTCTCTTTTTTTAAGTTGTGGAACCACCCCAGTGAGTGACTTCCTATGAAGACTTGTTTGCTTACAGCTGTGGCAAGTTTCCAGGGGCTGACCCAGTTGGTGGTAGTGATTTAAGTATAAAAGGGGAAAAAATTGTGTATAACTTTATGTGTGTTGAAATTGGGAAGGAAGGAATTTTTTTTCATTATTTTCTTAAAATAAGAGTTTTATGGGAGATATGGGAAGGGGGGAAATAGAAGCATATACAGTGGAAAGTTACTTGGTGTTGCTATGTCACTTTTCTTGATTGCTATTTTCACAGTTCAGCCTATTTACTCTCAGATTCCTCGCAAATTGTATACTGAATCTACAAAGAAAAAAAAAATAAAACAAACCAACAAATAAAAACAAGCTGGCACAAAAAGGGATAGCATTTGGGATTCAAAACTCCCTGTATTGTAGTTTCTGACACTATAAAAAGGAAGGAGTATTTAGGTTGCTGTTTTCTATTTCTTTTCTACTTGTATTTAGGTACTCAATGGAAAGTTGGTACTTGAAAAGGATAGCTCCAGTGCAAGTATAATTTAACCTATGAGATAATACGATTAATATCAGGTAGAAAGTTTGAACAAGCAGCCTGTGACCACACTGTTAATGGAGTGTTTATAGCATGGGTAGGAAGGTGCTTGTCTCACTTCATAATTTGATTTCCTTATTGGATTTGTACCTCTAAGAAGTATTGCAACGTTTTAAAAGGTTTCCTTTTAGCTTATCGAAATTGCTTTTAGCTTTGTCTCTCTGCAGAAAACAGACTTAATGATGAGTTCCAAAACTGATTGCAATGCTAGTGAAACGTCTTGAAGTCACTCTACTCTGTTTCTTAGGTTTGGAATCGCTTGCCTTTATGACTCACTATCCAGTGAAGTTGTGTGCTGGCTTTCTGTTACACTGACTCACCTGTTTGGGTAGTTGCCATGTACACAGGAAAAACGACAAACCATATGTGGCATGTGAACTTTTATGACATCAGGAGCAAAAGGATCAATGATTCCCAACACTACCTTGTTGGTTTTGGTAACATATACATTACACAGTAGCTCCCACTTGTTAGAACATGTTTACAGAAAGTCACGTGGTTTGTCAAGCTGATGAGTGTGTGTGACACAAAAGAGCTTTTATTTTCTAAACATGAAAACATTATCGTAGCAGAAAAAAAGAACAAAAAAACAACAAATATAAGAATTTTAAGAATTAAAACAAAAAATAAAATAAAACTAAAAATTAAATTAAAAAAAGAAATAAAGGGGAGCAGATGTGGCTCAAGCGGTTGAGTGCCTGCTTTCCTGGTGCCTCCTAAAAACAAACAAAACAAACAATAAGCAAAGCAAACGAAAAAACCAACTCAGGGCAGCCAATGTAGCTCAGTGGTTAGGTGCCAGCTTCCCACATATGAGGTCCTGGGTTCAATCCCCAGCCCTTCGTACCTCAAAAAAAAAAAAGAAAAAAAAAATCATTGTAGTTCAGTTGAATGCAGTGGGCATTTAAACATTTGAAATATATTCCATTCCTTCCTTCATATTTTTTATACTCTCTAAGTTTAATACTTAGTGACAATTGCGTTTTTCCTCATCTGCCTTCACACCATTCCATTGCTGTAGCTTGCTTACTTCCCTTAAAGAAACGAGTCGCCTTGTGTGGGAATACCAGTCCTCTGTCGACCCTTTCCTCTTGCTTCCCTAGGTAATTGTGTGTGAGTCTTGTTGCTTGTACACCACTAACCCTTTCAAGGCTGCTCTTCCTTCCATTCGGTCCCCTTTGGGTCTTGCCTAACTGGCATCCATGCCTCATCTGATCAGTCTTCTATGCTGCCAGATTATTTTTCCTCAATATACCTCTGTTATTTTTTCCACCAGCCAAAACTTTTCAGGGGTGATCCCCACGTGAGTGCAGACACTGGGGTCCTTCTGAGCCCTGGCGTCCATTCTGGCTCCAGCACTAAGCACTGCTCTCCACAGAGCCCCCAGCCCTGGGCAGCCAGCCCCACCAGGCTGTTCCTTGCTTCCATAGGCCCCGCCCTACCCTGCCTTATGTCAGGATGTTTCTTGTACTTGCAGGGCTCACACATCACAGGCAACACCTAATAGCAAATCCTACCTCAAACACAACTTTCTCTAGAGGCTGTTCCTAATCTTCCACCCCTTAAAGTTTCTAAATCATGTAACAATTTGTGCTCAAGAATGTTTATGTGTTGCCCTTATCTTCCCACTGTTAAAAGCTCCTTAAGGGCAGTCTGTCTCTTACAGCATCTAGCACAGGCTTGAATTGTTTAAGAGCTCAAGAAATATTTTTGACTGAAATCAGGTTTATCTTTAAAGGAGGTATAATTTAAATTACACATATTTTTTAAAAAGTGGTTTACAAAGATGCCTGAGGATTACCTGGAGGACAAATCTGGCCTCTTAGAGCTCTAAGCTCTCAGTAAGAGAGTAGTAAGAGAGCCAGGTTTGAGTGCTCTAATCAGAGGCACAAGCAAAATTCTCTGGACTTTGAATATGCCAAGATTAATTCCGCCTGAGAGTGGGAGGTGAGATTTAAATCAGGCTTTCTAGTGAAGACAGGAGGAAAGAGCATTCGAGGCAGGGCAATGGCTTACAGAGTTTGGGTTGTGGGCAACTGCCAAGGTAACATAAATGGTTTGTGAAATAGAAAGGAAGGAGTGTTTAGGAAATAGGGCTCCAAACCTAGTTTAGGGCAAATGGTGAAGGAATTTGAATTCCATGCTGAATAGTGGGAACTATAATCTCTGTGCTTTGGGGAGTCCCACACAACCTGTGTATGTTAAACTCCTCAGGATAGTAGAGGGTGAGAAGAGAATGGGAGAAAGTGAAGGTAGGAAAACCGGTTAGGAAACCGTTGAAATAGACTTAGTGAGAGAGAATGAGGCTGAAGGCAGAAGGCCAGCGGCAATGTTGATGAATTAAAGTTGATATGATATCTTAATATGGGGACCTAGGAAAAGGACAAATATTTCTGAGAGGTTTTTTTTTTGTTTTTTGTTTTTACAGAAACAGGTTCTTTTCTTTTTAATCTCCCACGCTTAGGCATGTGCTCAAGCATGCTTTTTTTCCTAACGCTTTGATTTATTTCTAATATTTTCTTTGTTCCTGAAACACTTTTCCCCCTTACAATAAATTTTGTCAAAGAAATGGGATCTTTCAAATTCTTCTTAAAAACAGAGCAAGAAAATAAAGATTTCTGTTTCTTTTAAAGACCCTTGGGAAGCAGATGCGTTTTCAAGTGGTGAGTGCCTTCTTCCCACATGGGAGGTCCCAGGTTCAGTCCCCAGTGCCTCCTAAAACAACAACAAGCAAAACAAATGAAAAAACCAACTTGGGAGTCGATGTGGCTCAGTGGTTGAGCGCCAGCTTCCCACATACAAGGTCCCCAGTTCAATACCTGGGTCCCAGTACCTCAAAAACAAACAAACAAACAACACCCTTTGTGATCTATTGGGACACTAAATTGCTTCTAGTAGGAGTTCCCCATTGTCTCAGATACATCTAGACCAGGAGTTCTTAACAAGGGGTCTGTGAGCTTGAATTGAAATTCAAAAAAACATTATTTTTGTGGGGACGTATTGGTGCAGGTGTTATATATTTATTAAATAATACACAGTATAGTGTGGACTTAGTAAGAGGTCTGTGGTTTTCACCTGACTGGCAAAGGGGTCTGTGGAACAAAAAAGGTTAAGAACCCCCCTGATCTAGACTCTCAGGAATGCTCATCCTTTTCATTCTTGAACCTGCCAGATACATAAGAGATAAGACTTCCACAAAGAAGTATGTTTGGAGTACTGGATCAGGAGATAGGGAAAAAAACAATGCACAAAAATCTCAGGCTTTAAAGGGTTGATACCGTAAGGATTTGCTAGTTTTACCTATATTTGGCGATTACTCATTGACTACTTATTTGTTCTCGTGTCAAAATCGGGGAAAGTTTAACGAGTTGAATAAAATATAATTCTGGTCATATATTTTCATTGTATGATAAATTCATCTGGGAAGGAGTATATCTATCATGTAGGTTGATTTGTTGTAATCAAAACACCTGTCATGGAATTTGTTCACAGTTCTTAGTTAACTATTACTTCTGTATTTAAGAAAAAGAATGATGGTTTTCTCTCTTTAGCATAGATCAGTGGTTCTCATCTGGGGTGATTTTGCTCTTCACTCCTGGGACATTTGGTACAGTGTCTGGAGACAGTTTGGAGTCACAACTTGGGAAAAATAGTGACCAAACACACACTGGTATAGGCTCTTTATTATTATTTGTATTCAGTTTATTTATATTTATATTAGAGAACTTTTAGGTTTACAGAAAAATCATGTAGAAAATACAGAGTTCTCATATACCTCTCCTCCACAACACGCAGGAGCTTACTCTATTTATTAACACTTTGCATTAATGTGGTACCTTTGTTACAATTGAAGTAAAATTATAATAATTATACTGTCAATTATAATCCATAGTTTACATTAGGGTTCATTGTTTGTGTTGTACAGTCCTATGGTTTTTCCTTATATTTTTATCCTAGCAACAGATTACAACCTAAAATTTCCCCTTTTAATCACATTCAAATATAGAATTTATTGGTGTTAATTGCATTGACAATGTTATGCTACGATCACTACCATCCATTACCAAAACTATTCTATTACCCCAAACAGAAACTTTGAACCAATTTAGTATTAACTCCCCATTCCCAACCCTAACCCCAGCCCCTGGTAACTGTATTGTATTTGCATATTCCAATTATTTATTTTAAGTGACATCATACAATATTTGTCCTTTTGTGTCTGGTTTCTTTCACTCAACATAATATCTTCAAGGTTCATCAGTGTTGTCACATGTATCATAACTCTATTCCTTTTTACAGCTGAATAATATTCCATTGTACTTATATATCACGTTTTGTTTATGCATTCATTTGTTGATGGACACTTGGGCTGCGTCCACTTTTTGGCAATTGTGAATAATGCTGCTGTGAACATCAGTGTGCAAATATATGTTCAAGCCCCTGTTTTCAGTTCTCTGGGGTATACACTGTGTGGTGATCATATGGTACTTGTATACTTAGCTTGAAATACACTTAGCTTACTGAGGAACCACCAAACTGCCTTTCACAGCAGCTGCACCATTTTACATTCCTGCCAGCAATGAATGAGTGTTCCTGTTTCTCTGCATCCACTGTAACACTTCCTTTTTTTTTTTATTTTTTAATAACAGCTATTCTAATGGGTGTGGAATGATATTTCATTGTGGTTTTGATTTGTATTTCTGTGATGGCTGATGTTATTCAGCATCTTTTCAAGTGCTTATTGGCCATTTATATATCTTCTTTGAAGAAATATCTTTTCACATCTTTTGCCCATTTTTAGTTGGCTTATTTGCTTTTCATTGTTGAACTTCTTGATGTATTCTGGATATTAAACCTTTATTGGATATGAGGTTTCCAAATATTTTCTCCCATTCTGTAGGTTATCTTTTTACTTTCATGATGAAGTCCTTTAAGGCACAAAAGTTCTTAATTTTGGTGAAGTCCCATTTATCTCATTTTTCTTTTGTGCCTCATACTTTCGTAAAGTATACGAAACCTCTGCCTAACACAAGGTCCTGGAGATCCTTCCCTTTGTTTTCTTCTAGGAGTTTTATAGTTTTGGTTCTTAAATTTAGATCTTTGTTCCATTTTGAGTTAGTTTTTGTATAGGTTGTGAGGTAGTGGTCCACATTGATTCTTTTGTGTATGGAGATCCAGTTTTCCCAAAACCATTTGTTGAAGAGACTGTGCATTCCCCATTGAGTGGAGAAGGCACCCTTGTCAAACTTTAGTCAGCCATTGTTATAAAGGTTTATTTCTGAACTCTCAGTTTGATTCTATTGGTTTATATGTTTGTCCTTGTGCCAGTACTGTGCTGTTTTGATTACTGTGGCTTTGTAATAAACTTTAAGATTGGGAAGTATGAGTTCTCCAACTTCATCCTTCGTTTTCAAGATGATTTTGGCTATTTGTTGCACACTATATATTTTCATGTTTTAATCCTGGGATTTAGTTCCTGAGCTCTCTGTTGCTCAGTTTTGTATCCAGCTAGTGTTATGACAGAGCTTTCCTTGAGTGCCAGGAGCTAACAAAACCAAATAAACCAATGCAAAAAAAAAAAAAAAAAACCGCACCTTTCACCGTCTGCAAATTGGCTCTGTTTTGGCTGCTGCTCTCTTTCAGAGTTCAGCTCTCCTATCAAGATCAGCCCGAGGCGAATGTGAAGTGTAGGGTCTCTCTGTCCTTTCTGAGCCTGTGTCCTGTCCTGGGCTTGTGCTTGTTTATGGCCTTAGGAATTCCTCCTGCTTACAGGAATGCCAGTGCCCCGCCCCCCCCCAATATCTATGAAATAGATCCCCGCTCCCACCTGAGTACTTTATTGTATGACTTAAGGCAGATAATCCTTTGCCCCAGGACCTTTAGACTTAATTGTATTTTATATTGCTTTAGCTGTGTGGAAGTTGCTTCTGCCTGCAGGGCAAGTTCTGGGAAGGTGAGGCAGAGGTGAGTTTCCTGGTTCCGCAAGCTGCTACTGGATAGATTGGCACCAACCTATGGCACCACAGTATGCACACAAAAGTTACTCTGCTCCTTGGGGAATAGGGCTAGGGATCCATAATGAGAGTGCAGGCTGGATCTACACTACACTGGAGTGTGGGGCAGGGGGTCAGCAGGGTTACTAGGAACTTCTACAGTTTTTAAAGGTGTGTTTTCTTGATTCGGCACTTGCCCATTTACGGCAACCTTTTAACTGTTTTCTGGAGTTCTGAGGAAGATGGCACTGCCAGTTTTTTGCTAGTTGTTCAGAGATTCTGTGGGAGAATAGCCACTGGAGTGTCTTACTCCACTATCTAGGGCTGCCAGCCATCTGGTATTCAGTTTTATTAACTGCTGTGCTATCAGAAATTCCCGCTATTTGAATGGACACTGGCTGGCATCCATTGTCTAGAAAATCAATGTCAGAGTTGATTTCTAAAGTATAACTAGCTGTTGCCCAGACTGAAAAAAAAAAGTTAAATAGGCTGTGCATCAACGTTACTTTCCACATACGCTATATGAGACTGATAGTACCATGTGTGTTAGGGCAGAAATATTCAGGTGCAGCAGAGAAGCAGTTCCTTTGATTGTAAAGCTTTGTTTATTCCCCAGAACTGTCCTAGCTCTTTTCTTCTCCATTTATATGAAAAAAAAAAAAAAAGGGGGGGGTATATCTGTAAATGCCTAGAATATAATAAACAGATTTTAAAAATAATTCAACATTGCAAACCCAGTCTGTGTCAGATTGCACTATACATCTGCATAACATATGGTTCTCAAAATGCTGCTGAAATTAAGAATTTTAGCATGTTATATATGTGTGATGTCAGGATCGCTAACCTCTTCCCTTCCCCCCCCCAAATAGAAGTGTATCACCATTTTCTTATATTAATTCTCCCTTCACAAAATTTTAACAATATCATTGTTCCTTTCTTTTAAGTGCAGACAATGGCATAGAGAGTCCAAAATTAGGAACAAGATAATACATTGAAGGGGAGTTGCTCCAGGCCCATGGATATATTCAGATATTTAATTGAGTATCTACTGGATGCTGAGCAGTAGGTAAGAGGGCAGGGGGCAATTGAAGAAGTGGAAGTGGTGGTCAGTGAAGACCCAAAATAGTAGTGGCTGGGCTGAGTGCTTCAAACATAGCCATTATCTCCTTTAATTATAGAAACTCTGTTTTTCTAAATGAGGAGACTGAGGCTTTGAGATCTTAGCCAGGGTCCTACAGTCAGCCGGTGGTGAGGCTTTGTCAGCCAGTATATGTATATAGTGTTCTTAATGCGAGTGCTTTTAGCAGGAAAAGCTCCCAAATGCAAGGGCTCCTTGCTCCTCCTCCTCCCTGTCCTGGAGCTGCTTGTGCAAAGGTCTTTTATGTGTTCCAAAGGTGTAAACAGGCTTGGAAAAGAGCAGACCTTTTATTTGAACAAAAATCCCGTGTCTGGCCTAAAATCCCGTGTAAGCCACACCAGGAGGCAACTGTGGAAACTTGAAGAATAAAGACATTTAAACAGAACTACAGAATCCCTGGCTTACTGTAACTTCACTTTCCCCTCAGTCCTGCTCCCTTCCTAAACACACACACACGTACACACATTGTTATACGGCAAGCGAGCCATCTCTTTATGAGGTGGTAGAAGGGAAGTCGGATAATGCCTTTTACTTGTTGCAGGAGCTATTTAAAATTATTTTCTCCTTTATATTGTGGTTCTGATGAGTTTCCACCTGGTAGGGCTGAACCGTCGACCACGTTGCTGCCTAAAGGGGTGTTGTCCACTAGTGCTGCTAAGATCCGGTCACCGCTGGACCTTTGTCTGCACACTTGACCACCCCTGCAGAGCTGCCCACACTGGCCTATTGGTAACTAGACCAGGGGTTCATAACAAGGGGTCCGTGAGCTTGAATTGAAATTAAAAAAAAAAAAAACAACACTATTCTTGTGGGGATGTGTTGGATGGGTGTGATATATTTATTAAATAAAACACAGTACAGTGTGGACTTAGTAAGGGGACTGTGGTTTTCACCTGACTGGCAAAGGGGTCTGTGGAACAAAAAAAGTTAAGAACCCCTGCTCTGGACCTTGAATGCTAAGCACGTATAAGTGGTCCCTGCTGCTGTTGCTGTTACTATTTTGTAGTCTATGCACTAAGACAAAAAAAAGGAAATGGGAGTTTTAAACATTGGAAAGGAAAAGAGAATATCACTTGCCAATTGTATGATTATCTCATGAGAAAATCCAAGTGAATCAACTAAAAATAGGTCATAATTAATATCAGAATTGAGTGACCAGATATAGAGATCAGGATTCAGAAATCAGTAGTTTCTAGAATACTGGAAGTAACCAAGTGAAAATGCAATTTTTAAAAAGAAGTAGAATCAGAGCAGCATCCAAACCACATTCCTATTTACCTTGTCAAGTGTTTTGCTCCCTCTAAAGGAACAGTTAACTCTTGAGCTGTGGACACACTAATTAATTATTAGTAGGACAAGTGATTCTTTGTTGCCATGTGAAAACATTTTAGATGTTATGTAGAGATTTGTTTCAATATTTAAAAGTACTTTTCCTACCTTTAAGTTGGAGGATCTTATTCACAGGTTTCCTCCAAAAATCTATTTTGAGATATCCTGATTAGTCTGTACCATACTTTTAGATCATCCATTTGCCTGAACATGGTTTGATATAATAAGACAGATATTTTTTCAAATCCTACAAAATACATGCAGATTTCCCTGTTAGAAACTAAGTGCCTGCCAATCCATGTGTGTCTGTCTACACAGGCAGCAATTGACGCAGTGGAAATTTGAGAAGGAATAAGTAATACTCAAACCTTTCATGAAGGTCCCTTCTTCAATCAAGTTCTTGCCCTGGAATGGTCCTATAAAGTCAGTATAGAATCTATTTGATCACTTTCCATACAAAATAGATCTTCATTGGATTGAGTATATATCATCCTCTTTGATAATCTCTTCAATATTGGAATCGGTTCCAAATCACTGAACCTTAACTTCCAACCACTGCCTTTAAACAGATGATTTCCAATTTTGGATGTATGTATCTCAGGCTCCCTGAGACCTAATTCAGGGAAAAATCCCTCCAGTTGGCAGCTTTTGAAAGGATTGGGTTTCTCAGGTGATGCTTGATTTGTCAATCTCATTAGAACCAATAGGTTTGGCTAGCACTGCACTAGTGACATATGGAAGTCCCCTGAATTCAGACATCCTGTAAAAACACAAACTCATGTAGCCTGGGATTTGCAGTCCCACCAGTAGTTAGAATTGCTCTTTTGGGAGTACAGACTCCAGAGTGGCTGAGGTAGGTTGGAAAGGGTGTTAGGAGCCATAGATTCTTGCAGTCGCCTCTGCAGTTTGCATTACTGACTGTGACCCTCTGTGCCTTTATCCTTTCTAAACCTCAGTTCCTCCAATTTTAATATAGTGATAATAATATTCATATTCTCAGGAGGTTGTATTAAATATATTGAATAGAGAAGTTTTGGGAACCATAAAGAACTATCTTGTTGCAAAGCATTGCTTTTAGTTGGTCTTGATTTTCTTGGTCCTTCATATAATTAGCATCTTCTTTAGGAACAAGTGGATCTTTTTTGTGCTTAGAGTAAATGATGTTGATCGGCAAGCCATTCTAAATACCCTTACCTTAATTACCTCCATTGGATGGGATCGTTCCTCCTGTAAGTCTCAGAGCACTTTCCTGGGACCTTGTTTGGCAATTTAGTACATAAAATGCCTTTTGCATGTATCCACTACTTTATTGTGAGCTCTTGAATATAATATTTCATTTATCTTTGCATTCTTCACAGTACCTTGCAGTGTGCCAGGTATATAGTAGATGCCTTAAATGGTCGAACGATTGAATTCATGAAGTATTAAATTACTATGTCTTATTTACCATTTTGAGTTACTCTCAAAGGTACCTGTTATGCAGAACAGTTTTTATTTTTAGAATCATCCAGGAATTTTCCTTTTGCTTCTCATTCATTACTTTTCTGTCTTCCATTATCATTTTGACATACAATATATATATTTCTCCAAAGGGCTGCTAAAAGGTCATCTGCAATTTAGTGGGTTTTGTTAGAGTTATATTGTTTTGCTTGAATCTAAGAAAGGGTCTATGCACTAGTGAATGGTGAATAATTGATTATCAAATTTGGCCTAAGCTAGATGTAGGACATTATTATATGGTCACATACCAATAAGGAAGTATCATTTGTGGTGAACAAGGAGTTAAGACATGGATCCAAGAACACATACACTTGTATCTAGAAAACCAACCTTCAATTTAAAGGAAGCACTCTAGTTACTGAACAGAGAATGTGATGACTGAACACAATGTAAAAAGTTGGCTAACTGCCCAGAAAAAAATTTATGCTCCTGTGACCTCACTTTACTTCAGCAGTGTCCCCTTCCTCACATGGACCTGAATGTTCCTCCTGTCTTTGAAGACCATGCATGAAACATCTGCTGGGGAATATGGGGTGTAATCGCTGGGTTCATATTCTCCCATGGAAGTGAAAGCTTTTAACATCTGAGAACTTAAACCGGTCATATCACTGTTGTTTATTAAAGCTACTAAAATCACACACCTGCTTTTAAGCGTTCAAAGCCACCAATCAGTGTATTAGGAAAATGAGAAGTGTAAGCACATTGTCCATCAGTAGTGAACATTATGTTCCCATAGTTTCTTTAGGGTGGATACCAACATGTTCATTTTGCTAGAAATGCTTATCTGTAGCTCTGTAAGACCTTGAAGTCTGATTTACAAATATAATTATAAGAGACTTTCCCGTAAATGCGCACCATTGACTGTAAATCTGGTGTACTTTAAAGCAAATGATGGAAAATTACCAGGTTCATATATCTCTGTAGTTGGAAAAAAATTAGGATGGCACATGGTGACCAACCTTAGTGATTTACTCATAGACATATGAGGGCACCTAGGTTATATTATGAGAGCTGTTCCAGTTTGGCAGCTTCTTCCAGATGCCTTATGTTCAGGTAAGCTTTGCTTGTAGAGTGTACTTAAAGACCTGAAAATTTTACTTGTTTCCACTGTTTCTTGTCAAAGTCTTTTTTGGAAAATGTTGGACTTTTTTTTTTTTTAACAATTTCCCCAAACCAGAAGAAGATATTGAGTAGGTTGCTATCCAAAGAGAAAATGTCCGCTTTGCGTTCTATACCATTCTCTACTCATTTCTGTGACACCTGTATGTTCTGTTTTTCCTGGAAAACTCAGCCAAGAAGAATACAGACCCCTGTGCAGCAGTGTGTGCCCAATATCCCGCTTGTCCCCTTTGGTTCATCCCCTAAAGAACATGTTGGCTGTCAGTGGAATGCTTTGGGTTTTGAGTTCTGCAAAGTATTGTCTGCTGTGTCTCCAGGTTCTGTTGCCTCGATACCTGTGTTAGTTCCATGGTGGTAGAAGGAAATCCCTCACTCCAAATGGAACATAGTTTTTACTAAGTAGATAATATTTCCTTGTATTAAAACATGTCCAGAAAGAGTTGAGTTTGATGTTAAAAACAAGAAGCGAGGTCATCTTCAAAGTTGCTACAGTTATTTCATGTGCCCCCTCTAGCTTGGCTGTTTAACTATTTAGTATTTTATTCTCTACTGAAAAATAAAAATTCAGATATATCTCTATATTGAGATCCAACATTAATGGTTTTAAACCTTTCTCTTGCACATAGACAAGGGAGAATGATTAATACAGAAAAGTATTATTCAAACATGTTCCTATAGCTGTTGGGATAATGTCTTCTTTGGAAGGGAAATTGGCATAAGAGCAATGGGTATAGGATAAGGGTGAGGGGAGACTGAATTGTAACCACACTGAAGCTACTTGGGAGGTGTTTTGCTATAACAACAAAAATAAAAACGACATAACACCCAGTTTCCTACAAAAATGACCCTTGCCCTGCTTTCTTCTCTGAAAGTCTTTGTGGGTTACTTTTTCTTTGTAACAATCCTGACCACTCCCCATTTCCTGGTATAGCAAGTGCAAGCCAAGTGCAGTGACCATTTTGCTGACTCTGCCAGTTTAACCAGTATTCCTAGCTTTGTAGATGTTGCAACACCACACTAGAGAGCTTGTGTGTTGCTCTTTTATGTGGTGGTAAGACAGAAGGGAGGTGTGGGAGCTCCACAGGGTGGGACTTGTCCCTCTCTGATGACTCACTGGGTGGCACTCTTTGGGCATATATCATCAGTACCCCTTTGCTAAGAGCTTGTTTGTCCTCGGAGGGAAGCTCTTAGGGTTCTCCTCATGCGATTGTAGGTTTAAACCCCTGGAAACATTCCAAGCGGATAATTGCTATCTACCTTCTAAAAATCAATAGGATTGGGTGTGTATGTTTCCTTGGCTGACGCTTCTATGCTGTGTTTCTCATAAGAAACAGACTGTTTTGACAAGGGGTGGTGTGAGTCACATGGAGATATTGGCTTTCCATTTAGAAGAGAAATTATCCTTTTATGTATTTGTTTGTGATTCTGAGAACTTAAAGGATAGTCTAGGTGTAAAGATAGAATTCACTTTATTAGTGCTTATAATCTTGTCAATAATAAATGTATATGTGTGCAATATATATATTATATATTTATATGAAAGGATGGTCACCACACTGTAGATGTTGGTTATCTCTAGGTAGTGAGATTTCAACTGATTTGAAAAACAAACCCACAATCCTCCTTTAACCCTATTTCTATATTTAACTAAACAGCCAAACATTTCATCTAACTCACTATATCCATTTATTGTGATCCTACTTGTGTGCTCTTATCTTTACTGAACTAGCTTTTGCTACGGTTCTGAGTGCATCCTATTTTTCCAGTCCTTAACATGCTGGACTCTTCTGCTGCATTAGAGACTGTTGTTTGTATTCTTCTCCTTAAAATACTGGACCCCTAGGCTTCTGGACATCACCACCTGCTCCCAACTCCTCTCAGCTCTCACACTCAGTGTCCACCCACTCCTGAGTATTTGGTGTTGCCCAGAGGTCAATCTTTGGCCCACTCTTCTCCCTCTACTTTTTATCCCTGGGTGAGAGAAACTCCCATGGCTTCAAATGCAATCCATTTGCATGCTGCTGGCTCCCAGCTTTAGACTCCTAGCCCTTGTTCTTTCTTCTGATGTGTATATCTGAACTGCTTGATAGATATGCCTTCAGGAGTATGTCCTGCTCAACTCAGTGTAGCTCACTGTAAATTCATTCCCCACCCTTAAGCCTTCTCTCTTTCTTATATCCTGTTTGGTAGCAGCACCACCCAAGCCAGAAACCCAGTAGTCATGCCAAGACTTCATCCCCCGCATCCTGTGATTAAAAGTCCCACTGATTCTATCTTGTATGCATGCCACGCATGTCTTTTTTTAAACATACTTCTGCTGCCCTAATTCAAGCCCTCTTTTCACATGGACCACCTACAACAGCCTTTTAACTACCTCCAGTTTTGTTCCTCTCAAATTTGCCACTTGCACATTAGCCAGAGTAGTGCTCAGTATTAAAAATCTACCCACTTCATTCTTGTGCTTTAAATCCTTTCATGATCCCCAGGCCAACAAGATAAAATCTAAGCTCCTCAGTAGGACGGATTGAGGCACTTCTTGATTTGGGTCCTGTCTTCTTCTCCACCATCTCTTGGTCGTGTCCACCTCACTATACATTCTGCAACATTTGATATGGTTCCTTACACGTATAAACCCTCCTCAATATACTTCCTGTGGTCATGCTGTCATCTCTGCCTGGAAAAATTTGGAAGCCTCCTATAACACTCTTTCTCTGACGTTTCATTTCCACAATTATAATTCTTTTTTCCCCAGTAGACCCTGAGGTCTTTGGGGACAGGTGCAGGTTTTTCTTTGTATCTCTAGTATCTACCAGAGGCCCTGGCATGTAATGGACACTCCATAAATCTTTGGGTTAATGGTGTGTTTATGTATGAATTGCTGATAAGAATTAGTATATTTAAAAATTTTAAACATCAAGTAGTTTGAACACAATCTTAAAGTTAGTATTACATTGGCCCTCTGTCATTGACAGCCAACCTACAAGGCAAATGTGAAGAGACTTGAGCTTGCACAGCTTGAAATAGCACACTGTAATTAAAATTCATTTGTTTTATGTACTTTACAATGCATATATTTTAGAATTTCAAATTGCAAAAGGAAATAGAAACTTGGGGATCAAAGGAATATAGCTTATAAATTGAGGAACATTGGTTTAAATAATTTCACAAACCATGATTTTAAATGTTGGAAGTCAGAGGTCTAAGATAAAGAATGATCTTACATTGTTGTAAGCATGTCGATAGAAATTATGTGGCCACATTTACTTTAAAATTGTCATGCTATAGTGTGCAAAATACCAGGTAACAGAAATTTTTTGTAATTTTCTTTGTCTAGAACCTTTATAAATAGAAGTTGGTCTTAACGATGCTTATAGCAGTTTTCAGCTCAAAAGCATGGGTCATCTTGTTCAGCTCCAGAATTTTGCAGTTGAAGAAAATGAAGGACACATAAGCAGTTAGTAGCAGGTCTAGACTAGCAGCCAGGACTGTTTGCATAGTCTTCTGTTCATTATTCTACTCACAATATGGGCAAATCTTTACCAGAGGGAAAGACACCAAAATGATGACAATTGTGTCTGAGTAGTGTTAGAAGAATCGCTGAGATGATAGGTTGATAGTAGGCATAATACATTCTTATAATATTATATATTATATCTTTATTTACAAGATGTTGTGTGACATAGTTTATGTAATAATTATCACTCTTTGATCTTAGAATTTATAGGTCTTGAAATTATATAAATATGACCTGAAAACGGTTGACATTTCCAACACAGTTCTCTGGAAGAAGGTAAGGATTTCAGATTTGTAAGTTAATGGTTCTAAAGACAGATCTCTGCAAAACTGGTTTCTAACTATCTGATATAAAACCTTAAAAAAAAAAAAAAAAAAAGCATATGCAGACTTCAGGTAATTTGATCACTGTGCAAATTCCTGATGTGAAAAATTATTCCACAATTTTAAAGGAAGCATATGGTCCCTGAAATGTGAATATGCATTTGAATAAGCTTTACCTTTTACTAACTCACTCTCAGGATATGTCTGATAACATGCAGTTGTGCCAGAGCTTACTTGTGGGAAAGGCAATGCAACAAAAATACCATTCAGATGCCAACTTCTGATCCTCCTTCACTAGGAACAATGGTGTAGGTGTACCATTCAGATCAAATGCAGACTAATTGTTCACCTTCTGAAAGGACAGTCATTACATTGTATGTTGAATTCCCAAAGCAGATTTTTCTTGGTTAACTCTATTTAAACTAAAATGTTGGGCGTTGCCTTTTGTTTGTATAATTTCACTGTTATTAATTGTTACCAGGGAACTAGGTTTCTCAGATCCCTGAACAAAATGCAAAGCCCATTTTTGAAAATCCACATTAATACTGTGTGTTTAAGAAAGAGAGAAAAGTAGAGGAAAAAAGATTATGTAAAGGAATGGGAAAGAGTGGCCAGGAATGAGCTAGAAAAGTCACTAGGGCCAGGTTGTGAGGGGTCTTTACAGATCCATTTCCATTCATTAAAATTAATAATTTAGCCACTTGGTACTTAGCACCAGGGCCTGTAGAGACATTATGACCTTAATATATAAAAGATAGATAGAGTTTCTGCTGTCTAGAGGTTATAAATAAAGCAATGGGAGCAACGATTGAGAGTAGAAAAGGAGAATGGTGTTTTTATCAACGGAAGAAGTATTGTGACCTCTATTTCACTTCAGCTGTGCTGCTTTTTACTTGATATTTCATGAAAGTTACTTGACTGCTACCAGCGTGACACATTTCCTAACTGATGTGAAGATCCAGGAGTGCAAAGAAATTCGATAAAAATTTTTAAAGAATAAATATACCTCGTTTTGATCAGTGGCTCCTCATTTGGCATATTTTTTTAATTAAAAAAAAAAAAACAACTTTAGATTACATAAATGTTACATAAAAAAATATAGGAGATTCCCACATGCCCCACTCCCTACCCCTCCCAAACTTTCCCACATCAACAGTATCCTTCATTAGTGTGGTACATTTGTTAGAATTGATGAACACATATTGGAGCATTGCCACTGGCACAGACATTTATTAAGCAGTTATTAATAGGCACTGGTGATTTGAGGAAAAGGCTAACAGGCAGTGGACTTTGCCCTCAAGGAGATGACACCTAAGCTTACAACAAATTCCAGCACAAGTCAGAAGCACCAAGGATCTGTTGAGGGATACCAGTAGGAGTTAGGTGAATGGGAGTGGGCACTGTAGCTGCAAAGGCTTCTTGGAGGATCAAGGCTCTTCCTTGAGCTTGGCCTGGAAAGATGCTTGGGATGTAAGCCTGCAAAAGGGAGGGGGAGGGTAGGAGGATAGAAGGGTACATAATGATTTCAGAGAAGAGTAAATAGATCAATTTGCCTGGAGTGTAGGATATTAGTTAGGAGTGAACATCTCAAACATGTCATGGTCTCCTTGGGTACAGGCAGTCTATCTGCCAGGAATGTCCTTTTCTCCTTCTCTCTGTCCTTCCCTCAAGCCCCAGATTAAATGTCACTTTCCATGCAAAAACTTACCTGACTCCCCTACACAGTCACTCTTTCCCTTCCAGGGCCTAGACATGCGAGCTCCCCTTACTTCCATGGAGCCTTTACCTTTGTATGGTAATTATATGTAGTGAGTTTTCTTTGGCACTTGCTCAGGATTGGGACTGGGCCCTTTTTACCATCCTAGTATGCCTAAAACCTAGGGAGAGCACCCATCTTGGAAATGCCCCATAAATAAAATATAATTAAATGAAATAAAGTTTGAACTTTGACTATGAGGAACTATTGAGAGATTTTTGCTCTTGTGTTTGGTTTGTCAGGGAGGTAATCGCAAAAATAGATGAGGTTTAAGAAATTTCTCAAAGGAATATATCTTCTGAACATCAATGGAATTTGGTTCATTCCTAGATGTTATCAAAGTAAATATCTTAGAAGAAAAAGGGATGGTTTGAGTCTAGACAACAAGTTTATTACCTCTGAATTTATAGTAAGGAAAACCAAGCTCATCCACGTATTAGCTGGTATAACTTGTATAATCATGAACCTACTAAACAAAGTTCTTCTACCAATAGGAAATCAGCATCTGATGAAACCCTAAATATCCTTGCTATGAGTTAAATGGTTATCATTTGTTAATTATTGAAAATTGTTGAAAACAATCATTGATAAGTTTTGCTTAAATAGAGGCTATTTTCTCGGGCTTTGCAGAAAATAAAAGAATTTATGGAGGTTTTTTTTTTAATGTGTTGCCTTATATGAAAAATAGACTGTTGGTTCTGCTTGCATGGTTGAGGTTTGATTTGAGGGGGGAAATGTAAAGTAATCCTGTTTTTATTTTCATTTTTTCCTTTTTGGTTATTGTTGTTTTTCCTTCACACAAATCAGTTTGAAAATCTGAAATAAGATTCTAAGTTAAGGACACATGCACTGCTATATGGCTAGGGGAGTGTTACAAAGATTAATGTTGTGTAAGTAGATTCCAAACTTACCCTGTCCATGTAGCCTAGCACCCCTCCCCAATTGTTTTAAATTTAAATGAAAAGCACTATTAGTATTCAGAGACAAGTTTTTTGATCTACAGGATGTTCAGTGTGAAATGCAAGACCCTAATATGATGAGCCAAATATACTTGGTTTCTCAACCTTAACATTTCACCTGTTGACAGTAAAATCTGTATTACAAGGACTTAAATTCCACTTTCTGGGTTTTCCAGAATATTTATAGGACTTTCTCAACAACTATGAGCTGCCAGCCCAACTTTGGTATGTAGACCTCCCAGCTAAGTTGGAGGCAAATTGAAGCAAATTGATTGTGTAACTGTCAGTTGACTCTGGTACTAAGTTTTCGCTAATTATTTAACCAAAGTTTCTCTCATGTTATGAGGTGGGGGTTAGCCTTTCTTGTAATAAAAATGAATGAGGGAGATGATTAAAAACTACATTGTCACAGCTTTCTAGTCTACCACCGCTTTAGGATGTTGAACTGATAAGACCTCAGTGAACAAGAATATTTCTCTACTATATATGGGCCCCCTTTCAATAAATAAGTATAAATATAGTAAGCCTTTAAACTCTTTTCTTTCTTGCCTTCTCCTGGAGTGGCCCTTGTACTTATCACCCATTGCTTTATTTATAAATTCAGTATTCCACAAATATTTGAAGACTTTTCTATTCCAGGCACTGTACTGATCACTGGAATATAAGAAAACCATAAGCCCTGCCTGAAAGGAGCTTACTGACTCTTACAATGTAACAACCTGTGCCCTTTGCCCATTTTTAAATTTGTGCAGGTAGTGAAAGGCACAGGTTTTAAGCAGTCCTAGGTTTGAGTTTTTTGCTCTGCCACGCACTACTCTGTGGTTTCATTAAGTTAGCACTCTGGACATCCGTTTTTTCCTTAGTTTGTTTAAAAAAAAAAAAAAAAAAGTATGTTGAGAAGTCTTAAACAAAAATATATGTAAAGAGTTTGATGTTTTGTTGAACTCTTATAGGTGCTTGGCATGAGGTACACTTCATATTTTAAAACTTTCGATGTGATTATTGTCATGTCATGGTATCCTTTTTCACATGCTTTTCTACTGCTTTTAATATTTGCCTTATGTTTATAAAGTACTTTTCTTTCCATCAGTGCTATGAACTAGATTAGAAAATGTTATGAGTGTATTTTACTAATATTAAAGCATTAGCAAGATATAAAGGGGTTTGTTAATATTAGCACACCAGCCTTTTATAAAACCAATAAATGTCATTTTTGCTTTGGGAGTTTACTTTGCTACTTTTACTGTTTCTGTATTGTGTACTCACTAGCGTGCTCGCTCGCGCTCTCTCTCTCTCTCTCTCTCTCTCTCTCTCTCTCTGTGTGTGTATAGGCATATGTAGGGAAGTGAGATAATCTTTACCGGAATAAGCCTTAAGGTCTGGTCTGGCAGGAGCTTCCCTGTGGTCTTTGAAAAGTTCCAGGTAGATCACCTTGAGCCCCTCTAGAACAACCCTTCCTCCTACAGTAGTTCATGATTGAAAACCAACTGTTTTAATACCTCTAGAGGGTTTTGTCTCTCTGGAAAATTCAAACTGTTCCAGTGTTCCTAGAGTTGAGAGGGAATTGAGGTAACTTAAATCTTCTCTAACATTTGCATTTCTTTGCAAAATTTTCAAATTCTTTATTGAAACCTGATTTCTTAAGGAGGAAGAGCCAGACCTGAGTCTTCAATGCCTGGGTCAGAAAGGGCTCCCCGCATCATGAGCTGAAAAGCTTATTGCACCAGGAAAATGCTGTGTCAATTTTATTTTTTCAGTGTTACCTACTATAAATAATCCACAGATGATTACTGATAATTCTAACCAGGAGAGTTTACTATAGAATTATGGTACCATATCCATTTTATACAGAAAGAGTGGCAAGGTAATGTTCAAAAGGTCACATTTACCTGTGCAAAGAAATGGGGCCAAGGATTACAGTTAAACAGCTAGACAGTTCTTTTCAATTTCCTTAAAATAATTGATGTAAAGATTTACTATGTTCTTAAGTGTTTTTTTTTTGTTGTTTTTTTTTTTTTGTCCTTGAGACAGGAAAACATTTTTTGCCTTAAGAAACATAGGCATAATTTTGCTACTGTCACTAGAGAAATTGGGGTTTACTCAGTTTTTCAGAAGTATTTTTGGTTTTGTTAAGACAGGGCTATCAATTTGAACTCAAAACCGACCCTACCCCACCTCCATAAACTTTGACAAGACTAAATGCTTGCAAACTACTATTCCAGTTTATTCCCCTTTAAGCAAAATTGATATATGAATCCAAGATAAAAAGAAAGATAAATTGTGACTATATATTTGTCATGATTTGCTATAGGATTCCTTGTAAGAGCAATCTTAGGTAGTCAATACAAGATGGCTCAATATATATACAAATTTACAGATTTACAAAGAGATAGGCAAATGGATAATTATATAATTAAAGGGATATTACTGTTTTGAAAATGCAAAATCTACTGGTAAACATTAACTTCCACTTGTTTTTTGACAGTTAAAATCTTTTGAATTTTCTTCTTTTGAAATTGAAACTGGAAGGTCAGTCTAAAGTATAAATAGATGGTTAGGTTATCTCTGATTTGTCTTGTACAGTGTTAAGATACATTAAGAAATACATTATTTGGTTATCCTAAGTGTAAATGTATAAGAGTGGAAAGGAAGTATAAATAGTGAAGACTTTTGGGATAGATGAGTAAAAAGAAGAAACTATATCCTGCAATAAGAATTCTTGGGGCTAGAACTTCTGTTATGAGAGATACTTAAGAGCTTATCTATGTAATCCAAATACTGAGTCTTCTGTCTTCTACCTTCATTACTTCTTCACAGACTAACTGGTAGTTTTTAATCACTATCGAAGGTGGAGGAAATGGTTTATAAGCTTCTATTTTTGTATCATTGTTTGAAAATAGTAGATTTTTAGCAATACTCATTTGATGATTATTATAAAGATATATACTATATTCAACATTTTAATTATTAACCTGGCATATATGTCTTCAGAAAATGATTGAATGAAAGTGTTTAAAGGAGAGGAATCCCATTTTAGTTTCTACCTGATACATATAACCTTATGATGTTGATTTTATATCAGGTAAAAATAATACATTTTATAAACTTTTCCAAGGTATAAGAAACAAACAGTTTATATTTTTTTCCAAAATAATTAGCTCAAACAGGATATTGGGAAATTACAAAACACTGATGTAAAATCTTTCATGGAATGTCTTAATTTCATTTCCTACTAGCTGTTTAGGGGGGAAATGTCAAATTTCTAAATACTATTATTTAAAAATATTTTTCTATCTTAAATCAAATGTGAAGAGATTTTGCATATTTACCCATATGAGTTGGTGGTTAATCATGCTATTAAAGTTAACAAGATCCAGTTGATTCTTCCTTATCAGGTTTTGTTGAGGGGGGGCACAAAGAATGAATCATCCAAAAATATTTTTATTTAATTTTGTGGTACAATATTATAGCTTTGATTTGTTTTTGCAACAGATTTGCCTTCCTCACTGTGTTTGGTTCAAATATTAAAATTAGTCCAGAGTCCTTAGGCTCATGCAAACAAAAAGTGAGCGAGGAGGCTTACATGGTTATGGGTGGGGCTGGGAAGGTGAGGAGGCTGCCTGAGATTTAAGGTTCTTCGTAGGTGATCCCCAAAACAGATTGTCTGTATACAAAGGTGTTCCTGTGTGTGGTAATAATGAAGATGGTGATCTTGATGACACAGAGGAAAGAAAAACTCACCTGGTTAAGAAGACATGACAGGACTGTGCTGCTTTGTTTTCATATGGTTGTGTGGCAGGATCTAAGGATTAGGTAAAAACCAGGAGTCTGTCATCTGTGAGAACCTTGTAATTTTTAGAAGAATATTAAATAGGAGGATATTTCCACCTAACTGGAAATCTGCCATAATAACAATATTTCTATTTTAAAGTCTGAAGCCAAAGGGAAAGTTCTGATTAGCTCTGCAGATTGATCATTAGTATTTGGTATCTCCCAATGTTAGGAAAATAAAGTAAAGGAACTAATAGAGTATAGACCCTTAAGAACAAACAGAAGGAAAGAGGAGGTGACAGAGAATGAAAGATATTAACAGATTTCTGGGGTTAAAATATGGAAATATCATTAGGAATTCAAATTTTCAGCAGAATAGAGCCATAATGGAAATAAGCCGCGAGCACTAAAAAGGAATTCTGTGGAAGTCTAAGTAAATGTATATAAACCCCAGGACCCTTCCCACTTATCCTTGGCGTGTTAGTTGGCCAGGACTGGGAGTTTCTTTGGAAAGATAATCCAAGTAAAAGGGCCTATAGAAACTGACATTTGAGGGTCCCCTAATGGAAAGGCTGGCTCCCCAGCTTATCATTCTATGGTGAAATTAGCCACAAGCCCCTTTCATGCACACAAAACTTTCCTTCTGAGTTTTAGTGCCTCCTTCTAGCATAAGAACTGAAGGCCAAGGGGCATCATACTTGTCAGGAATGTTTACACATGACAAGAGCAAACCAGACAACAGAAAAAAGGAATCTCAGAAGAAATATCATCCAGTAATCAGAAGAAAAGATCTTTAATTTCTTGAAAGAGCTAAGAAAATAGAGGATAATTATTAAACAAAAATGGATTTGTTTTGTTTTTTAAAGGAATAGAACAAGCAAACTCTTCTTTCAGAGATTAAAAATCACACAAAAAAATTCAGTGGAATGTATGGATCAATAAAATGTAGAACTTTCCAGAAGTGTAGTAAAAGATAGGGAAAAAAATTAGAAAATGTTTCCATGAGTTCTAATATTTGAGTGACAGGTATGCCAGAAAGGGAATGGAGAGAAGCAATTGTCAAAATAATTTTTTGTAGATTGCCTGATGTGTGTGACTATTTTGTGAGGGTTTTTATGCTTCAGATTAACAGGAATTAATGATTATGACTGCAAACGACAAAACAGCTGGGGAGCGGATATAGCTTAGTAGTTGAGTGCCTGCTTCCCATGTATAAGGTCCTGGGTTCAATCCCCAGTGCCTTCTTTAAAAAATACAAAGCAATGGTAAAAAATAAGGCAATCACTTATCTCGGGAATAAATTAAATGTTGGGCAGGAAAAGGATATGTAATCCATTTGGCTTTGCTGTGTATTGTATATTGTAAACGCTGAATATTGATTGTAATTCCAGAGCTGTCTAGAACCAAAGTGGGAGGATTGGGGAGAGAGAATGTGGAATATGAGTGTATGTGGTGAAATAAGCCTTAGGAAATCAATGGATGATGTCTACAGTTCACACATTTAGAAACATGGAGACAAATAGCAGAAGAAATTGCTCAGAGTTTTAAAAAAAAAAAAAATGTGCACCTCTGGGGAGCAGGTGGGAGGTGTAGGGCAAGGATTGCTGGATATTTTTTCCTTGTAGTACTATCTAACTGTTAAAACCATAGGCATGTTGTGCTTTAATTAAAAAATTAAAGTGGGAGACAAAATTTTTACAAAGCCTACCCATGCAGTTTTAGAAACAACATGTAAATGTCATGGGGTGAGGGATGTAACTGAATGCACAGCTAGGCACTTGGAGGACAGTTCTGCTGTTCTAATTGTGTCTGGCTTCTTGGGTGTGTGTCCTGTGCACTCACACGGGCCCTTAGTTCACTGTAACACTCTGCAGTCGCTGTTAGAAAATTTTTAATACTTTAAGAACAAGGGCCTCATGATTTCATTTTGCACTGGACCCTGCAAATTATGTAGCCAGACCTGCTACTAACAGATATATTGTTTTTTTTTCTGGCCTGACTGAGGAATCTACTACTTCCTTTGACCCTGACCTTCTAGTGGCCTGCATTTTTTATCAGGCAGATAGCGCCATGGCCTCGAAGGTGGGAATAAACAGAAATTCTTCACAAGGAAGTTTGAATGCTGTGTATTACATGACACCCCAGAAAATTGGTCTGGCATCTTTTATTGCTTGATTCCATGTCCTTCCTTTTAAAGAGGACATTTGGAGTGGGAAAAGGTTATTTTTAATGCCTGTCCGTATACTAAGTAATGGTTTTCATAGGAAAGAATACCAGTGTTCCAGAACTTACAGGTAAGTGGAAAGCAAAGTTTGCAGTGCCATTTTGAGGGTGGGAGAAGCTTAAATCATTGAGTTGATTAGGATCTTTTAGCGTGACCCTGTGCTATGAAGGGACCCCACTAAGAGTGAGGAAACAGAGGCCTAACATGGGACCCCACTAAGAGTGAGGAAACAGAGGCCTATCACCTGGGCTTACAGACAACTTGAAGGCTTCACATGACTTCCCTGTAATGGGCAAAGCTCTCATCCAGCGTCCTTGTTTCCTGGCTGCTTACCCCAGGGTGGTGGTGTGGGAGTTCCCCTGGGAGTTCCCCTGGCCTCGCTGTGCAGGGGCGCATGGAAACCTGGTGTGCTCTCCATGGTCTGGGCGACCACGTGGACCTTCTGCTGCAGCTTCTTGCACTCCCCTGCCATACTGCAAAGGTCTCTGCTTGGGAGTTGGGTGTCGATTCAAACCCAGAGGTGGAGACTAAGTTGAGTGAGTCATGTGGAGGGAGGGAACAGAACAAAGCAACTGAGGCAGGGGTTCTTAACCTTTTTATTTTTGTTCCATGGACCCTTTTCCAGTCAGGTGAAAACCGCAGATCCCTTCTCAGAATGTAACGGCAGTTTTATGACACTCAACATCGGAGGTCAGAGGAAACAAAGATAAGAAGTTGATTTTTTCCATGATTCAAGCTCATGGCCCCCCCTGAAATCTTGCTGTGGACCCCTTGGGGGTTCGTAGACCCCTGGTTAAGAGCCCCTGAGCTAAGGGATGTTAACTTGTTGCTTTAAAGCAAGGAGACAGATGTTCTTGTTTGGTGAGTAAATGGATTTTACAGGCAGTTGCCAAGGAAGAGCCTTAGAAATGTTTGGAGCAGTAATAGTGTCACATGGCCCCTGTGGAGATCCCAGAATGATGCATTTGAAGGGCATACTAATTTGGATGTGTAAGTTCTGCTGTATTTCATAAAGTCATGTTATTTATAGTTATGTCTTATTGATTGATTGATTCAAATTATTTAAAATTGCAGTGTTCTAGAGATAGCTGTGTTTAGTATAAGAAAATATGTGTGACTTGTGGCTTTGCATTAGCTTGTTTTGTTTTTAACATTTTGGATAAAATTGTTTGTAATGGGTGACAGCTCCAGTGCAGGTGACATTAATTCAGGCTTGCCTTCTGAGTGCTTGGTAATGCCGATGAAACAACCAGAGACTTCCCTTTTCCCAGCCTGCTCCTAGAGCCTCCTTAGCCTGTAATGACTCCTTGACATTCATTTGGGTTCCATCCCAAGGTCAAACAAGGTCTCTGTCATCAGGAGCTCATGGTCCAGGGAGGGTTAAACAGTCACACCAATAAATATACAGATGCACATTGAGATAAAGGCTGTAAATTAGAAGATCAGGGTGTTGGGAAGAATTTAAAGGGCTGAGCTAATTTCACTTGAGTTCAGGAAAAACGTTTTTGAGGAAATGTATTTAGCTGAAACCTAAATGACGAGTAAGGTGAAGGAGGAAGAGCACAGGGAATGGAGTATGCGAAGGACTTAAAGCACGGTCAAGCTCTGTGTCTACAAGGAATTCAGAGCGGGTCATTATCCTAGAATGCACAAAGGATGGAATTAAGTGGCAGGGAACTGAGCTGCACAGGCAGGGAGGGGCCAGATAACCTGGTACCAAAAGCACTGTAAAGGAATTGCATTCCAAAATCATATGTATAAGGGGAAGCTATTGATAAAAGGCGGGGAAGGAGGACTTAACAGCAAAACTAGATGTCCTGGATCTTAAAGATATCCTTATACATAATGATGGTTCTGGCAGGTAGTTTTCCCACCATAGTAGAGGTTTCTGACTTAGAAGTCAGATAAACCTGAGTTCAAATCCTTGTTCTGCTAGTTGCTAACTGTGTGACCTGGGCATGTGACTTAAGTGTAGTGAGTGTCAGCTTTCTCACTTGTAAAATTGGCACTGATAATACCCATATATCATAATGAAGGCTGAAAGATATATAAATATGTAGATACATACAAACAAACATATGCATACATATTCATATACACACAAATATAAAGTTTTCAATATATAATGGTACTGGGAATAGTAGTAGTGTTATTATTATTATTGTATTTGAGAAATTTCAACAGGTATAAGTAGACAGAGAACAGATTAATAGGTAATTAGGGAAATGGATGTGGCTCAAGTGATTGGGTTCCTGTGTACCATATAGGAGGTCCAGGGTTCGATTCCCAGGGCCTCCTGGTGAAAGGCAAGCTGGCCTGTGTGGTAAGTTGGCCCACACGGGATGCTGGCCTGTGCAGGAGTGCTGGCCCGCACAGAGAGCTGATGCAGCAAAATGGTGCAACAGAAAAAGACACAGAGGAGAGACAACAAGAGACCCAGCAGACCAGGGAGCTGAGGTGGCACAAGAGATTGAGCGCCTCTCTCCCACTCCGGAAGGTCCCAGGATCAGTTCCTGGTGCCTCGTTAAGAGAAGACAAGCAGACACAGAAGAACACAGAGAACAGAGAGTGCAAAAACAACGAGGGGGTCAAGGGAGAAATAAATAAATCTTTAAAAACAAAACAAAATAGGTAATTAAGCTATCTTGTCATTAAATAGAAAAGAGATAAATAAGGAATTCTCAGATTCAAAGAGAAGAGCCCAAATTTGCATTTATTTCATTTTCTTTTTGATAGAACTCAAGCCTGCCTACTATTAGAATTTGAATCATTTTTTTCACTCCTTTCTCTCACTCCTTTTCCTTGGACATTTTTCCTTTGTGGAATTATAAAGTTAAAACAGCTGAACATGAGTTTAGAATGCAAACATGGGAGATTAGTGCAACCAGTAATTAGACATATTCGAAAAAATCCCTGATATATAATTATCAGTGCCTTTTGAATTACTCGTTTTTTCAAGAAAATTTTTTTGAAGACTATAACTTTTTTTGAAATAGGAAAAAATTGCTAGCCTGACCTGCTTCATGTTGATTCATTCTTTTCCCATTTTCCTTCTTAAAACAAACCAAGAAGTTAGATGTTGAGTTGTCTAAGATGAAAGCCATTTCCTTAGAAATCCTGCATGAAAGAAAAAGTGCTTCTCAGGAATGACGAGGTCTGTTTAGAAGGTAATCATGACCTGATCCAGGCAATAGGATGTGGTTGTAAGAATGTTTCTCATAGCCACAAAGGGCACTTGTAGATATATTAATTTTCTAAAATAAGCCTTTCCTAGTATGGAATTTTCCTTTTCACTGTACTGAGTGTTCATTTTTTCAGTGATTGTGTTGACCTAAATCATATTCAGTTTAGTAGACTTACAACTTTTTTTTATTACTTCGCCTGCTTAAAACCTTCCATTTCTTTTATAGAACAGATTTTACCTATTAATGTACTCTTCTTTGTTCTTTCTGCTAATTTAAATCAAACCTTAAGGTATCAAAGTACATGGAAAAAAGTCCTTATAGCTATAAATAGCAAGGCAGAATCAATAACATTTTTTTGCAAAGATAAAAATAAAATAAGAAATTTTGAGTATGGTTGTTGAATTATTTTAACCTATTTTCAGTAACTGAGACATAAGTATAACCCTCTAACATGAGTCTAAAGCTAGTATTTTGACCACTTCTCTATTCTTGATTTTTAAAGTAAAATTTTTGAATGATTATCATAAATATAAATCCAGATAAAAATAGTCATATCAAAAAATTTACCAATTTTACAAAGATGCAAAACCTTGTCATAAAGAAAAATTTTATTTATTTATCCAAATATAAGATTCTAGGCAGCATTACTCTGTTCTTCATCATAAGCATCTTGTTTCAAGACATTTTTAAAAAGGAATTCGATATAAATTTGTAAAATGGTATAACCATTAAATAGTTTGGAAAAAATTTACTACCATAATTAGACCTGAACATTTCAGCTGTTATTGATAGTGATCATGAGACTATTTTTCTTAAAAATGTTTTTCCTCCATCTCACACTCCCAATTTCCAATCTTTTAATGGCCTGTAAAGACAATTTTGTTTGTGGAGTTTTCTGGAACAGAATTTGTTTACACAACAATCTTTGGTAAATTTATCATCAAGCAAATATAGTAACTCCTTCTGTTGTTCCAGCTCCACTTATCTTGCCCTCCACTTATCTTGCCCGTGACTTCTGGTTTCTCACAAAACATTCATTTAAACACAGTCAGAAAAGAGTAAAACATGGCGGGAGGTCAGAGGGCTAGAAATCTAATTGTTGCTCTGATGTGTGACCTCAGGCAAATCATTAAACTTCTCGAGGCCAAATTTAATAAGTCAGTTGAGGGAGCTATACTCTGAGATCTCTTCTCGCTCATTCTGAGATAACCAAAATGTCAATCCTGCTTTTGTGGAGAAATTTTAGAGAGAACATAAGATTGTTTCTCTCCTAACCAAAATGTATTATTAAAGTTTTAAATTTGCATTGTGGATAGGAAAGAAACAAGTGTTCATTTGGAGGTAGTGCTGGTAGCAATTGGAGTTAATTTTAGAATCTCCCAGAGGAAAACTGCAGTTCTAGCTGTAGCCTTTTCTCCTTTGTCTTAACATTCAGTCATGCAACAAATGTTTATTTAGCTATTTGCCATGCATACTCCTAGGCAGTGAAGTAGAATGCATTGTACAATACACTTGTCTTAAATTTGCAACTATATGTATTTTAATGTTTTTTTTCATGCTTTCAAACTAAGTTAATGTTAAAGTGCACATGAAAGTTATGAAGTCCTTTACATAATCCTTCCTTAATTTTGTTTTGTTTATAATATTAAATAATATTTTCACCACTAATTGGAACTTCAATATGGGAGAGAAGAAACATAAATATAGGGCAGAAAAGGTGCAACCTCTGGTACTAAATTATTCTTTAATTTTTACTGCAACCTTGTAATGATAATGAATTTGTCAGTTTAGAGTTTATCACGATGAATTATACCCCACATATGTTATCTTTGGTTCTTCTGGCTTCGCTAATATTTGCCAATTCATTTCTTAACTTAGCCCGACATAGGATATCTTTTATTTGTAGTTATTCATTTCTAACAAAATAATTTGTAAATAAAAGATTTTATAATCTTTCAAAGAACAAAACTTTGTTCTTTTAACTTTTGAGAATTTTAGGTCTTCCTCCCTTCTCATCTCTTGTCCCAATTCCACTACTTGCTCCTCCTTCCCTACGTTAAGTTCTCCCCAGCCTTCTAACAGTTCTGAACATAAAGGTCCAGATTCCATTTGCCCATATTTCCAAACACTCATGGAACAGCATAGAATTGTTCCATGATTAGAAGACAATTTAGAAACCACTTGCTGAAGGTGGTTTAAATGTTGTCACACTGATGAGGGGTAAATAGTCATTTTTTTCCTTCAGTGACTCATTGGTTTTTGTTTTTTGTTTTAATTTTTAAAAATATATTTTTATTACAGAAGTTATGAACTTACAAAACAAACATGCACATGTGTGGAATTCCCATACAACACCCCTCCACCAACACAGCACACCGTTGTGGAACATTTATTACACATTATGAGATATCATCAGACTGTCACCACTACTGTGGTCTGTAACGTACATTTGGCATATTTTTTCCATGCTCCCTATTACTAACACAGTACATCTTTGTCATTGATGAAAGAATATTATAGTATTGCTATTAATTATTTCCATAGGTTACATTAACTGTATTTTCCCATACTTCTCCATATTCCCATACCCTGCAACAGTGACATCCATCCATTCTAGTTCACAGAAGGACATTTTTTGGATTTGTACTATTAACTACAATTCTTATCTACCTCTGGGTTCACTGTGCTATTCAGTCTCTAGATTATTCTCTAGCTTTCTTTCAATTGACATTTACATCCCTAAACTACCCTTTCCAGCCACAATCCCCTTTATAAACCAGCTGCTACTCACTATAATGTGTTACCATCAACTCTATCCATTTCCACACTTTTACAGTCAAGTTAATTAAAACTTCTACATACTGTACTCCTTTGCAGCTCTCCTCTTATATTCTAATACTCTGGGTTTTAACTCCATGCATTTATTCTTCGTATTTAGTTGATATTAGTGAGGACCATGCAATATTTGTCTTTTTATGTCTGGCATATTTCACTTAGCATAATGTCTTCAAGATTCATCCATATTATCATATGGTTCCCAATTTCATTTCTTCCTACAGCAGCATAGTATTCCTTCGTATGTATACCACATTTTGTTTATCCATTCATTGGTTAATGACACTTGGGTTGATTCCATCTTTTGGCAATTGTGAATAGCACCACTTTGAACATCGGTGTGCAAATGTCTGTTAGCATCAGAGACATTTTCAATTCTTCTGGATATATTCCTAGTAGAGGAATTGCTAGATCAGATGGCAGTTCTATTTTTAGCTTCCTGAGGAACCGCCAAACTGTCTTCCACAGAGGCTGCACCATTTTACATTCCCACCAACAGTGAAGAAGTGTTCCTTCTCTCTACATCTTCTCCATCATTTACTGTATTCTGTTTTGTTTTGTTTTTAATAATGGCCATTCTATATGGTGTGAAATGATATCTCCTTGTCATTTTGATTTGCATTTCTCTAATAGCTAGTGATATGGAACATTTTTTCATGTGCTTTTTGGCCATTTGTATTTCCTCTTTGGAGAAATGTCTAAGTCTTTTGCCCATTTTTAATTGGATTGCTTGCTCTTTTATTGTTGAGTTGTATTATCTCTTTATATGGAATGGAAATCAAACCCTTATTGGATATGTGGTTTCCAAATATTTTCTCCCATCGAGTGGACTGCCTTTTCACCTTCTTGATGAAGTCCTTTGAATCACAAAAGTGTTTTAAGTTTGAGGAGGTTCCATTTATCCATCTTTTCTTTCATTGCTTGTGCTTTTGGTGTAAGGTTTAAGAATCCACTACCTACCACCTGGTCTTGAAGATGTTTTCTGATCTTGGTGGAAAAAAGTGAGTCCCTACCGTCACTATTATTTTCAATCAGCCCAACTTCCCCTCATTCTAGGAGCAGAGTTAAAATGACAGCTACCAGCTTCTTTCCAACTTGAACAGGTTCAAACTTTAGCTGTTTTAGGATTATGCTTTAGTCAGCCACATTTACTTATCAGTAGCTGAAGACAGTGGCCAACTGTCTCTTTCTCCCACATTTTTGGGAAATGGAGCTTCCAACTCCAGCAATGGATAGCTCCCAAGGTGGCTTGAGCCACCATTGGAGGATGGGCTCTGTGGCATGGATTTCTCTTCTCATGCAATTTCACTGCATATGGGCAGTGTTCTCCTTCCATTCTTTCAAGGATATTTCAGGATGCTCTTCTGGTCCCCTGGGCCCCCCAAACAGGTGCTTTAGATAGCTCCATTTAGATTACTCACTGCCCTGTAGGACGAGCTGATTCTTGAAACATCTTACTCAGCCACTATCTTGCCGCCATCTTCCCCATCATTGTTTTTTTATGCTTACCTCTCTATTTACAAACTTTGTTATTTTTAATGTAGTTTTGCCTACTGGAACTCAGAATTTAAAGCCTATAGTTTAAAAAGGCCCTAAAGAATAATAAGTCTATAATATAATAATAATAAGTCTACACCAGAGATTCTGAGGGGAGGGAGAGGGAATAGGTGTACAACAAGGGCATTTTCAGGACACTGGAATTGACCTGCATGGTATTACAATGATGGATATAGTCCATTATACATTTTGTCATAACCTATAAAATTGTGCGGGGCGGAGTGTAAACTATAAGCTAAACTACAGTCCATGGTTAGTAGCAGTGCTTCAATATGCCTTCATCAGTTGTAACAAATATACCACACTCATGAAAGATGTTGTTAATGTGGAAAAGTGTGTGTGTGGGGGGCAGGGCATATGGGAATCCCCCTATATTTTTTATGTTACATTTATGTAAGCTAAATCTTCTTTAAAAATTAGAAAATTAAAAATAAAAAGGCCTTAAAGTAATCAGAGAAAGAAATTCAATACTTTATGCCAGTTACCAGTTACTTCAGGTCTTCTCAAAGCATGACAAATTCTTTTGACCATTATATTTAGGCAAAGGTTAAAGAAAAAAATGTTGGCCATACACTAATGAAATAGCTATAATGTGAATAAATAGTGGTGCTCAAAGGCTAACTAGAAATGAAAGAGATGCTGCTCTTTGTGGAAGTATTGTCAGTTGGAACCTCTGATGCAATACCAGTGCAGGAAGCATCAAAGTAGGCAGTTTAGTCTGTTTTGTTCACTGCTGTATCCCTTACACCAAGAAAATAACTGCCAGAGATAGGCCCTCAAAAAATATTTATTGGGGAAAAAAGTGTTTCCCTGGCTTCATTCATATCTAATTAGAACTTTTAGTACATTTCTTTTTGTGGGAACATTTAAAAATGAATAACATAAATGGATTAAAAGTGAAAATATGCATACAGGTCCTTATTGTAAGTAGAATATCAGCATAACTTTTATTTCCATATTAACATCTTACTCTTGGAAAAAGCTAGTCCTCTGTCAAAAGGAACAGATGATAAAGTTGGAGTATGGAAATTTATATTTGAAGGATTTAGTGTGAGTTGGTCTCTTATTAATAAATCAAATTAGTTGAACTCCTTTGAGTTGTTACGTGTAGTGTTCTCCAGAAGGATGTTCATTGGGAGCTCTCTGTCCATGGCCACAACTAGGGAATTTCCTTTTCTACAGACTCCAAATTGGCCTGGAATTCTCTCCTCCACCCCATTCTCCCAAACCTTCCTTCCATGGAGAGTCTTGCCTTCTCACCTAATCACAGGTGTTCCCAGGTCTGGTGGCTTTCATCTGATTGTGAGAAAAGAGAAAGGAGATGCAGAAAAAGGAGCGAGGTCAGCTTTAGCGCATATCCAGTCCTCAGGTGCCTACTCCTAAACCGCATTTCCTCTCCTCTTTCTATTCCACTTCCCATTCCTTACTCCTCTCCATCCCCCCCAAGTTCCCGTTCATCTTGGCACCCAAAAACCTCCCAGCCTTGGTCCTCACCTCTTGAAACTGTTGCCTTCTTAGAGGCCACCCACCCCCAGCCTTGACTTAGGCAGCGGGCCTCCCAGAATCCTCTACCAGTAATTGGCCGTGAAGGGATTCTGGGCGCCCGTGGGACTCCTCACTCGCCAGCCAGGGCGGGACAGCACAGGAAGGTGGGTTCCTGCGATCTCGTGTGGGGTTAGCACCTGGAACACCTTGTCTCAATGTTCTGTAGAACTCTTGCCCCTGTTTTGGTGGTGTTTTGCTGTAAATCAGGTTTTGTGTGCTGTCTTGGTAACTTAATCCCCGATTGTAATATCGTTTCCCTGGGAAAATGTTAAAAAGTTTTGAATAACGAACTTAAAAGCTTTTGGAATAACATGTGTTTGTAAATTGGTGACTTTTTTTCTGTGCCTCCTGCAGCTGCTCAAAGGGACTTTGGGGGTGGGGTGGCAGGGGAAGGTTGTTGGTTTGTTTCAGCATTTAGAATTTTTAGCATTAAATGCGCTTTGTTGGGGAAAAAAAAGCGCTTTGTAAGGGAGCGGATGTTAGCTCAGTGGTTGAACATCTGCTTCCCATGTACAAGGTCCTGGGTTCAATTCTCAGTACCTCCTTAAAAAAAAAACAACACACACACACATTCTAACTTAGGTTTTAGATATAATGTGCATTTTATATATAGTATACTTGTACAGAAAAATATTTTAAATACATGTATTTCAATAAATCTCCATATTAACAGCTGTGTACCTATGCTGAAGAAAAGATGCCTTTTCACAGGCATTTTTTTTTTTTTTTTTTAAAGTTTTTATTTATTTATTCATTTATCCCCCCCTTGCTGCTTGTGCTCGCTGGGTCAGCCAACCACGCCGTGCGGGCGGGCTTGCCTTCACCAGGAGGCCCCGGGAACCAAACCCAGGGCCTCCCATATGGTAAACGGGAGCCCCACTGATTGAGCCACAGCCGCTTCCCATTCACAGGCATTTTTTAATGGCATAGAAACTAAATATTTAATCCATCTTTTCAAAGAATGTACTGGGATTTTTAATGCAGGGTAGCTGGTTAGACTTGTAAATCAAGTCATTCTTAGCAAAATTTGGTGTTTTTTAAATATGTTTCATTTAAGTAAGAGGCTGGGGAAAAAAAGAGAAGAAATATTACTAATTTTCCTCTTTCAAGATATTACTCTGAATATATATTAACCAGGTTCTGAGGACATTGAAAACATCCTTCACCTAATTATCTACACACTTCTCTTTGTTAAACTTGATTAAATGAAATGTGTATTCAGGAATTTGTTTAAATTGTGTGAAATCAGAATCATGCAGTCACTTTATCCACAGCTAAAGGTTTTCATAGAAAATGTTATATTATTTTTAACTGAGTTAAGTTATGGCCAACAACTATAATTATTGTTTTCCTGCTTGCATCAATAATTCCATGTCTTCTCTACTGATAAATTTGTGTCAGATTAATGAGTAATAATTCTAAAGATAGCTTTATAAAGCCATTGGAGAGCCAAGAAACTGAATATATAATTGTGATTAAAATGTATAAGTGACTAAGGCATGCCAAATGCATGTCATATGATGCATCAGTGTTTCTTTCTAGTGTAACAAAATTGAATGAAAATTACCTCCTAGATCCATTAAAATAACATCATTGATTACTTTAAGTTTTTCAATGATGTAAGGAGATAAAATAGTGCACCATAAAAAATTAAATGTTGAGAAGACAGGACGACCAGAAGTTTTTAATCAAAGGATTAAGAATTTAAGATATAGGTTGCTAGATACATTTTTGAGTCAACTTTCTCACAAACTATTTTGCTACTCTTTTCTCCCTTCCCAGTTAAAAATACCATTCAGAAACATAGTATATACTATCAAAAGGTAAGAACTTATATAATAAATTGAAATTTTTTTTTTAAAACATCATGCTTTACATTCCTGATCTGTCATAAACCTTAATATGGAACAGAAATGTAAAACATTGATCAGTTAGGTTTGATGTATATTTTGAAACCAGAAGATCATCACTTGGTTTGTTTATCCAGTTATGAACTTTGATGTTTTTATAAGTCACATTATCTTTTCATTGCATAAAATTGAAATGAAAACTCTTCAACTTATAGTTTGCTAACTAATGAAGGGCAAACAGTGAAGTCAGAACTTTAAAGTGATTAATAACCTACAAGAGTTAAATTAGCATGTAAAGCTATTTTAAAACTACATTTAAATGCTTGTTTCAAATTTCCTAGAGAGGGCTCTCTTTAGTTTGAAGCAGTATAGAACAGATCACGTATAGTCAGAAATATTGACATCTATGAGTTTGAGTAGCAATGTTCATCCTTCCTGATACCTAACTTAATGTCTTGGGTATATATTTAATATTAAAAAGACCCTGTTTTATTTTTAAAATAATATACTAGTATTGGTCAAAATCTTAATCAGTATATTACTATAGTAGTTCTAGTAAGGTTGAGCTGTTATGGATAATGCTATTTTTTATTTTCCAAATTGTGAAGTGGTTATATTACTTTTGTAAATAGACTTTTTTTAATGGCTCCATGTGTGTATATATTTAGAGAGGAGAGAGACTCTGAATGACTCATTCTGAGTGAAAAAAAAAAAAAACGGGAGGGGGCAGTTTTGCAGTTTTTAAGTTTCCAAAAGCTTTCTTTTCTCTCTTCATCTCTTTTCTTCACTGAAACTTGCCAATTATTGTACATAAAAAGTGTTCCTTTTCTTTTAACTGTCTCTGCTTGTTGCCAAGGTGTAAAGCAGAAAGCCCAAGCTTTATCCCACTTCATAAACAAGACACAGTTCTGTTTCAGACACTTGGAACCCAACCAGAGTTTCATGATGATGTCAGTTTACCAAGAATGTTCACATTTCTCATGCTGGCTTCCACATTCCCTGGACTCAAGCAAATGTCCTTTTAGAGAACTCATTGAAGGTTTAGGATTAGATTTAAAAGGCATGCCATGTTTTCAGTACTTGTCCTTCATAATCAAGGTTTCAACTTTAACAGCATGACAGTTTGTAAACCCACATGCACATTTTGTATCTATTAAGAAAATATAGAATGACCAAAAGTATTAATATCTACCTCTACATTATATTGCCTACTTTTCATTTGCAAAATTACTTAAAGATTCCTATAAAAAGATGGTCCAATTGTATTGGTAATTTGTCTTGGTAGATCAAAGTGAGTAAAGGTCAATAATTTTATTTTATGCAAGAGTATCCCTAAATATTTGTGTCTAATTATTGCATTTAAAACTCTGCTTACTCTCCTTTTTCAGTTACAATTACAATTAAGCAATATGTTGATTTTGGTATTGTTAGCTCTTGATAAACATGGCAATTTGTGTGAGAACGCTTAGACTTTAACTCAAGTCAGAGTTAAAACTGGCCTACAGTGTAGTATAAAATAGAAATTGTAATCTTAGTGGAAAGTACATCCTCAAGTGATCTGCTTTTGGCAGGTCAGGAAATGACAGTTTCTGGTGAATTTTGTCCAAACTAAGCACTAATTTGACTGTCAGGATGAAAAGTAACTGATGAATTTTTGTCTAAGATTCATGTCACCAAGTTGATGAAAATGACATTAAAGGGCGACTTGACCTGGGTTTGAAAACCAGGCAGTAATGGAACATGGACGCAAGTAGTGACATTTCCTATGCTCATTGCCAATTTAACCAAATTAGCATTGCCTTGTCAAAATTATAGTGAGAGGACTTCTTAAAGGTTTTCCTATTTTTTAAATCCACTTGAACCCAATGAAGATTCAAATGGAACTCATTTGTCCATTATCTTTTTTTTCCCCCACCTGAGATGGCTCTCTCATCTGTTTGCTCATTGTTTTTGCTAATTGTTTTTTTTGTTTGTTTGTTTTGTTTTGCTTGTTGTATGCTCGTTTTTTCTTTAGAAGTCACTGGGAACCAAACCTGGGACCTCCCATGTGGGAGGGGGGGTGCTCAACTGCTTGAGCCACATCCACTCCCTGGTCATTTGGTTTTGCTAGTCTGCTTTTCTCGCCTCCCCCTGCTCATTGTCTGCCCCTTGTTTGTTTGTCTTGTTTAGTAGGTGCTGGAAACTGAACCCGGGGCCTCCCATGTGGGAGGCAGGTGCTCAACTGCTTGAGCCACATCTGCTCCCTGTCCATTATCTTTTTTTACATCATAAATTCTTTGTTCTACTAGTTCATTATTGGATGGTATTTCTAATTACCAATTAAATTTTTTGTGAAATTTTAGTTTGGGCTTAAAGACCAACAATTAAATTTGATGAAATATGATTGATGAAGAAGAGAAGATTTCCTGTGCTATGATGGTAATACTAGTTCCTAAGCAATGTCTTCTAGTACACAGACATTTTCACTAATTTGTAGTCATTTCAACCTTTTCACAAATGTCATGGCTTTTTGGTTAATCTTTCCCCTGGATAATCATAAGTTAACTGTACTGTGTGCATATATTTGATTTGCTCATATATTTTACTTCTATGGTTTGTTTATAGACTATTTATTATATACTGTTCATCACTTTATGACCTGTCACTCAATTATTATCAATTTACATATAAATATATGCATATGCCTTTTCATTTTATAGTATTTTACTTTGAAAGTGGTTATAAGTTTTGTATTGGAAATCTTTAAGCTTAATATTTACCCATATAATTTAATTTTCAAAAAAGTATCCAAGTAATTAGGCATTTCGAGAAATAGTAAATTGCGGTTTGCTCAGTATAGTGAGCAGTGATTTTTTTCCCATTTAGCATGATTAGACATAATTGTTGATAATTTCCATGTTTATAGTCGGTTTTGCACCTTAAAAATCTGAACATCAGTGCATCAGCTTGAGCTTCTTTTACATGCCTCATTTGTCTACACCAACTCACAGCTGAAAGGCGGTGTGCATTGCCAAGCCTAAGAGGGAATGAAGTTGCTGGTTAGTGGTAGCCCCAATTTCAAGAAACTTTCAAAGCTGCTAATTTTTGGGAAAAGGCTAGCAGTGCAGAACCAAGCTTTAAGGAATAATGCAACTGATTCCGTCTATGTCTAGTTGGGTGTCTGGGTCCAAAAAGAGGTCAAGTCAAAGACAGGTGGGCATTAACGATAGGAAGGGGAGGTAGCACAGCCTGTGACTATAATGTAGAGGTGGATATTAATACAATTAACAAAGTGGGATTTCAAGACTTCCATCAGGGTAGGATGAGAGAAGACTGGAGTAGGATACAGAAGGCCCCTGGAGGTCTAAGCCATGGCAGAATTAAAGCGGGGGATGGTCTGAAGGGTGCAGTGTCCAGGCTGGGATTGGAGAAAATCTGCCCCCACGTTTGGGTGGAGGAAAATCTGGCAGCAGTTCTGTGTTCAGGCATTGGGCAAAAGAGCTGGGAGGGGAAGATGCCTGTGAAGGTCCTGGACTGCTGCCCCCAGCAGGCTGCAGGGGAGTGAAGCTCATTCTAACTGCTGAGTACAGAAGATGCCATCTGCAATTCCCTGTGAAGCTGATGCAGATTCATATTAGGTAAAGAGTAATAAGTTATTCTGAAATGTGTAGTTATCGGTAATACATGAGCTTGAGTATATGAAGTAAAGGTTTGGTTTGGTTTTCTTTTAACTAGCTTGGTTAAAAGCTCTGGTGTCTTTTCAGAAATCACCTGATGACTCTCGTAGTGGTGCTCTCTATCCACCTACCCCCTCCTGTTTTTTTTTTTTTTTTTTTTTTTTTTTGTCAACTCCTATTTTCTAGATCATGTACCTTCTGAAAGATAGGGTTGTGTAGCAGTAATAAACTTCAAATTTTGGTTTGGGAGATTTGGGGATATCACAGTTGAGAAAATAGCAAGTGGGGTGTCTTCCAGAGATTCATGGGCTGAACTCTGAGCCTCAGCTGGGCTGTTCTTAACAGCTACGAGGCTGGGAGCAAATACTTACCCTGGTGTGAGCTCAGGTTACCTCATCTACAAATTGGGGATAATATCTACCAAGTAGGTTATAATGAAGATAAAATTAGAGCACCTGGCACATTGTAGACACTAAGTAATAATTTCCTTCCTCTTTCTCTCACTCCTCAAAAGATAGGATTTACATTAATACCATTTTAAGAAAATTCTAGGTCAACTTTCAGAATCTAGTTATACATCGCGACATCATATGCTATTTCTTCTTTTTTGTTTAGATAAAATTAACCATTTAAAGTATTCAATTCAGTGACAGTACATTCACAGTGTTGTACAACCATCACCTCCATCTAGTTCCAGAACATTCTCATCACCCCAATAAAGGAAACCTTGTATCCACTTAGCAGACAATCTCCATTACTCCTTTCCTGAGCCCCTGGCAACCGCTAATCTACTATTTTGTCTGTGAATATCTATTCTAGATATTTCAAATAAATGGAATTTTACAATACATGACCTTTTGTGTCTGGCTTATTTCACTTGGCGTATTATTTTTGAGGTCCATCCATGTTGTAGCCTGTGTCAGAACTTCATTCGTTTTTATGGCTATTCTATTGTGTGGATATCCTATCCTACATTTTGTTTACCTGTTCATCAGTTGAAGGACATTTGAGGATATTTCCACCTTTTGCCTATTGTAAATAGTGATGTTATGAACATTCGTGTACGAGCTTTTGTTTGAATACCCATTTTCAGTTCTTTGGGGCATATACCTAGGAGTGGAATTACTGGGTTATTTTTTCTTTTTAAAGCAGAGTTGCATAATTTTGTTTCATCTCTGTTGTAGTGAACATCCAGTAATAAACTTCAGTAGCATGTTCAGTGTTACTAAATATTACCTGTCAGACTCAGTGTCTGTGCCCACATCTGTGATAACTACCTACCTTTGTCTTAAGCTGTCTGTTAACATACAGTTTTTTGTGTTGTGCTCCGTATACTTCCAATATTCTCCATATATTCTTCTTTTTTTCTTTTTTGGGAGGTACCAAAAAAGTGCCATGCCAAAGTGGGGACATTGAACCCAGTACCTCTTACATGAGAAACAGGCGCTCAACCACTGAGCTATACCGTATATTCTGTCTTCCAGTTATTCTTCATATACAGTTGTGTTCCCACTATTATTTCAATTTGTGTCATAATAATCACACTCTGCCTGCTTGCAGGTGAGTTACTCTTTGGAAATTGCATGGCCTGTGCTCATCAGAGTGTTCCTTGTGTCTGTCCTTTGAGTAAAGGACTGAACGAAACATTTTACCATGGCCTTGAGGAGTGTATTTATATTCCAAGAATACAGGGTCCAAATTATTGGAGGGAGAGCAAGGATGGGACCAAGAGGGCAGTGGAAGAGGTGGGGACCAGTTGGTACCTCCTGTTCATCTTAGAATTTTATGATTGGCAACATTTACTCAAATTACAGAATCTCAGATTTACTCACTTAAAGAAGTCAGCCTTTGGGGATAATTTAAATAAGGGGGAAATATTTTTTTCAAGGTGAATTTGAGGGAAATATAATTCTAGAAATACAAAGGAAGCATGGAAAAATATTTAGACAGGGTAAAGAAAAATGCAGACGGAGAGGCTTGGGCAGGCATTGTAAAATAAAATGTAGAATCTACTTTTTTTTGCCACAGAGTCTTATGAGCTTTTATTCATGCAGCACCTCCCCCCTTCATTTATTCAAGAGACTTTCTGAAGTGCATATTATTCAATTATGTATTTTCCTTTCAATTAATATTTAATACATACTAAGCATTGGGGATTCAAGACAAAGAGACACCATTCTGCCCTCAAGGAACTTACGGTCCATTGGAGAGGCAATCAGACAAAGCAATTTTGATAGAGTAATTGCTACATTGAAATAGGAGGAGCATATTTACAGGTGCATAAAAGACAGCCCTCTCTTTCTAGGAGTGTGGGGGTCTGGTGTGAGCTGCAGTGTTCAGTAAGCATAAGTGGGCAAGCAGAGGGCGGGCGTTCCAGGTGCAGTAGAGAGCATCGCTCGTTCTGGGAGGCACAGTGTTGCAGCATTGCTGCAAAAAATCGCAGGAGAGGTCAGCAGAGCCCGGGTGACAAAAGGCTCAGTGTGCCATGCCAAAGTGGGGGCAAGCAGAGCCTTTGAAGGGTTGAGGGTGAGGAGTGCCTTGACCAGGTGAGCTCCTTAGAAAGCGCTTCCAGCAGCAGCGTGCAGGACTGACTGAGCCAGCCTAAAGGCATGTGAAGATTTTGGAGGCTAGTGAAATAACCCGGGAGAGAGAGTGGATGAAAGGTAGAAGCAGCTGGTAAGAAGCTGGGAGACCTCAGGCAAGTTGCTAAACCCCTGAGCCTCATTTTCCTCATTTGTAAAATGAAGATAAAGGGAGTGTCAACCTCAGAAAGGTCTTTGGGGTGGTTAGAGACCATGCTTATGCAATGCTTGGTACACAGTGGCTCTCTGTAAATAGTAATCATCATTACAATGCTAGGTCTCAAAGGCCCTTCAAACCCAACTTATCTAAAACAAACTATCTTTGCTGCCTCGCCAAATCAGTGTTCTCCATCTCGCTGCTATCTTCCATCCAGCTGCACAGCCAGAAACTCAGCATCATCCTTGACAGGACCCTGTCCCTCCCATTATATGTACTTTATCACCAATTCTTAATGATTTCATCTTCTACATAGGTCTGGAATCCATTCACTTCCCCGCATAGTCCAGCTGTCTCAGTCCGGGCTTCTGTCTCTTTTAGCCTAGAGAATTGATTGCAACAGGCTCCTCACAGGTTACTGGGCATCTCCTCTTCTCTACTTCTCTCTGTCCCTCTTCCCTACCCCGTTGTCCATCCTGAAGCCAAAGAGCAAAGATCTCTTGAAAACACAAATGTGATTGCATTACTGCCACGTTAAAAACAAAGCAAAACAAGACAAAACTCAAGTGTCTTCCCCTTGCTCTTAAGATAAATATCAGTATTTCTCTTATGGAGGAATAAAATTCCAATATATATTGGTTGCCATTTGCTCAGCTGTTTTTAAGTATTTGAGCACAGAGAAGCCTATACAAGGGTGTGTGACGTACTTTACGTAGTCCTTCAGGGAACGGGGCTCAGCATGGTGGCCAGGAGACAAACTCTAAGATCTGATTGCTCCGGTCCGTATCTGCTTTGCCACTTGTTAGCTATGTGGCCTTGGACAAGTTACTTAACATAAACTTTGCACCTCAGTTTCCTAACTACAGAGAACAGATAGCAATAGCAGTAAGCATACGTTGTACTTATTTGTTTTCCTCTCTGTTTTGTGCTCATCACAGCCTGCAAGGCTTTGTGTGTGATATGCCCTGCCTGCTCAGCACCTTCATCTCCTGCCACTTTTCTTCCCCTCCCTCTAGCACACCGCAGCCACACGCCAGCCTTCTCTGGGTTTCCTGCAGCAGTTTTGTCTGACCTCTGCTCATCTTTCACATCTCAGGTCACACTTACTTCCTCAGGGGATCCTTCCCTGGGTCCTTTAGACAAGGTCAGATCCGCCTGAGCTCACAGCACCTTTTCTTTAGAGCATTTATCCCAGTTGTAATTACATATTTCCTTGAGTGGCTCTTTAATTGCTAATATCCCCACACCTCCCAGCATTTAGCTAGAACCTCTTAAGAGGCCAAGACTGTGTCAGTTTCATACACACATAGTGCCTAACAGCAAACTGAGAGGGAAGGTGTGTCCCACATGGAACCGAGAGCAAAGGCAGGAGAGAGAAAACATGGGCTCTCTGAGGACGTGGCAGAAGTGGCCGTGGAAGAAGAGGGTGGTGGCTACATTTAGAAGATATTGTAATGTCTGCCGAGGACTTGACTTGCATGCAGACATCTTTGAGGAGCTGTAGAGGGATCGGAGCCAGGGGCATAATTACAGGATTAGGTTGTACTCCAACACCAGCCTGGTGGACAGGTGGGGTGCCGAGCCAGGCTGTGGTCCAGTTCAGAGTCAAGGGCCAGGATTTAAGCAGCAGGAATAGAGCATAAGGAACAGATTTGAGAAATGCTTGGGTGGAAGAACTAATAATAATAAGAGACTGAGAGAATGGGAGTGCTGCAGTGATAACGAAGATGTCTTCGGGACTTCTAGTTTGCATTACTGTGTGGATTTTCATTTGGGGAGTAAAGAAACAGGGGCTACCCTCTCAATCTGAGACAGAGCAGGCATCACCATCCCCAGATCCTCAGCGTTGAAGATTGAACAAACACAAGGGAGGAATGCAACCATGGACAAATTAAATGTATTACTATTGCAGTAATGGAAGAACATGTAACATTGATATAAAAATAGTGGTTACCAGAGGTTCTGAGGGGAGAGAGAGGAAATAATAGGTGGCACATAGGACATTTTGAGGGCATTGGAATTAAGTATAAACCACAATGTAAACTATAGACCTTGGTTAGTAGCAATGCTTCAGTATTTATTCATCAATTATAACAAATTTACCACACAGTTAAAATATGTTATTAATAGGGGATGATGATGTGTGTGTGTGGGGTATATGGGAATTCCTTGTACTTTTGATGTAATTTGTCTATATTCTTAAACCTCTTTAAAAATAGTTTATTATATTAAATAAAATAAACAGGAACTAAAGGTCAAGTTTAGGGAGACATATTATGAAATGAGATTTGATTATGTTGAATGTCTGTGGTGGTTTGAAACTGTATGTATCCCAGAAAAATCATATTCTTATGATTATGTCTGTGGTGGTTTGGAACTGTATGTATACCAGAAAAATCATATTCTTAAAGCTAATCCATTCCTGTGAGTGTAAACCTGTTGTTAGTAGGAACTCTTGAATAGGTTACTTCACTTAAGGCGTGGCCCAGGGTGGTCTTAATCCATTTACTAGAGTCCTTTATAAACGAGATGAATACTGGGAGAGAGAGAGAAAGCCACAGAAACAAGAACCTGAAAGCAATGAAACCCAGAAGAGACATGAGAGACCAGCAGACGCTGCCATGTGCCTTGCCCTGTGACAGAGGAGTCCAGGATCGCTGGCAGCTGGTTCTCAGGAAAAAAGTATTACCTGATGATGCCTTGATTTGGCCATTTTTCTCAGCCTCAAAACTGGAAGCTTTTAAGCTAATTAAATTCCCATTGTTAAAAGCCAACCCGTTTTAGGGTATCTGTTTTAAGCAGCTGAGCAAACTAAAACAACATCCTAGAGGTATTGTCTGCTCTAGAGAGAGAGCTTTGAGAGATACAGGTGTTGCTGGATTTTCTCTAGGTTCTTGGCTAAGCTATCTAAAATGAATTTCAAGAGCAAGCCAGGTTAGTTAGGCCAGTAATTTATTAAGGAAGAGAGAGAAGAGAAATGGGAGAAAATAACAGATTCAGGGTCCCAGGTAGAGAGGAAGGGGCTGAAAAGTGATAAAGAGGGGCTGATTTACAGACTACAATTCCCCAGTACAGATTACAAATTCCCAGGTTTACTTGCATGCTGAACCAGGTGGGGAGGGAGGGGGGGGAGGCCAGAGCAGGGGGAAAAAGGCAAGAGCAGGGGGTGTTTTGCTTTGGCGCTTGCCTTTGAAACCATTAATTATTCTGCCCCTTTGCTAATGACAGGGGAGAAGTGCCAGCTGTTCACTGTTTTGATTGATTACCCCACCTATCAATCCCCCAGGAGGGCCCAATGAAAAGGTCCCTGGGGGGAGGGAGGGAGAGGGAGAGGGAGAGGGAGAGAGGTGGGGGGTGGGGGAGAGAGACTCCTACCTGATTCAGGATAAGAGAAAAAACGTTACCAGATTAAAATGTCTTACTTGATCCCTCTGGAGCCGTGGGTATTTCAGGATACTTGGAACTTAAGGAAATTTAGGTTTTGAGTCCATTCCATTCTAGTTCTGTATTTTTGGTGACTATATTTGTGGGTGAATACGTTTTGAAGCTTTAAAGAAACCACCTCCTTCATCCTCTCTCTGGCTCACCCTCCCCACTGCCCCATAGCATTTGAGTGTTTTCATTGTCGTGGAGTCTGCCGGGTTTGGGTCCTGTGGTATGCCTCCTTCCCGTTTGTTTGGTTGGTTAGCTAATGTGCTTTGCATTCAACCAAGGAAGTTCAAAATACTGTCTCTGAGAGAGCCAGTTCCGGCAGAAATGCCTTCCAAGTAACGAGTGTCAGACTGGCTGAGTTCTCTGGGTGATGATTGAGCAAACCACCCACTAATTTTAGACTGGGTAGTCTTGGAACACAAATTGAGTTTTCAGTAGAGAATAATATCCTCCTAAGACATTCTGTAGCCATTAGAAATATCTCCTGGCCCTCTAGCTCTTGGCCATTTTGAAGGTTCATATCCCTACTCATTATCATATTAAGTGTTGTGAAGATTTTAGTCTTAAATTTTTAATGTTGTACCTTAGAATAGCTAGATCTCAAAGGTCATGAAAACATAGCTTGTCCTTCTTTCCTATGACTAATGTAGATGGGAAGCAATAAGCCTCAGGCAGCAATGTCACTCTTAAGTGGATAAGCTTTGTAATAGCATGCTGGTTCACAGAATTTTCCTGTGTTCCCACTTTCAAGCTTGTTTGCCAAATATTGAATTGTAATATTCCAAAATGTGTGTTAATTGATCACACTTGCATGCATATTGTAACTAGTTGAAAATTTTTCCCTTTATCCATCAGATAGTGTCATCTGCCTTGGTTTGTGTGGATGAACTTTTAAGTTTATAGTCAAAGCTCCATTTGGTCTTTCACAAAGAAATTGCATATGGCTTTGTTAGTCCCGATTCAGGCACCTTTTTGAACTTTTTGATGCTAAAACGACACCATTAAAAATAAAACATATGCTTTCCAGGGATTAATTTCCCAAAGACAATACCAAAATACAGTGTATTTTTCCCTTAAATATAGAAGCACTGATGTCTAATACATTATAGTTTTGAAAGGGCTTCTCCCTAGATTATCTCATTGGATTTTCATAACAAATCGGTGTGGTAGGTAGAAGTGCTGATGTCATTACTACAGATGGCATATTTTTAGCAGTTGCCTTTTATCAGTCACCTAGTTAGAGCCAAGTATTATGCTAGCTGATTTATGTGCATCTTCTAGTATTATTTAATTCTCATAACAATCTGTAAAGACTTTGATAGGGTTATCACTTTATAGATGTGGAAGGTGAGTTCGAGGGAAGTTAAATAATCTATCCAAGGAGTCATGGCTGGTACGTGGAGCTCATCTGATTTGAAGCCCATGCTTTTTCTAGCCTTCAAGCTGTAACTCATTACAACGTTCAGATTGATATTAAGTGGTATAGCCATTTATCACCCATATATGATTTCTAATCCATCAGAGTATTTTAATGGGACCTAGGTCAGAGCCAGTGCAAATTTGATTTGTTAGACCCCGCCTTCACTATATGTTAACTTCAATAACGAAATGCTATAAATCCCTGCATTTACATTTTTCATGGCAATCCAGCTGTTTCAACTAGAAAGAAACTATAAAATGAAATTAAGATATTTAGAATCGGCACATATTTATAGAGCACCAGTATCTTTTAGGTGCTGTGATTGGTGCTTTCATACATAGTATTTAATATGATTTTTACAACATCCCTGGAGGCCTTAATAGTGCATATTTACAGTAAAGAAACGGAGGCTCAGGAAAAATTAAATTACTTGTGGAAGGATGCACAGCTAACAGGTAGAGCTGAATAGGAACTGGGATCTTTTTGTGTCCATTACTCTGTCTGCTAGCGCTAAGGCTCATTGTTTACAACGTGCTAGTGTGGTCATTCTCCTGTTCCTTAACCTACCTAACTGCCCAACCCATTCATTACGATTTGCTTCTCCTCACGTGAATTTCAGATAATTTAGGCATCAACCCAGAAAGCATTTCCTGAATTGTAACTGGAATTGTCTATGGGAAATCATGCATCTGAAGAAGGTATTATATTGTGCAGTCATTAGCATCTTGTTTAGGAACCTCTGCTTTTCAGAATTAATTTCACAGAAAGCAGTGGAGTTATCTATCAAGAATTTCTGAGAAACAAATACAAGAGATGGTTACATATAGTTCAAATGAGGACAACTCAGTGCATCTGCAATGGGTATTTAAGTAGTCCTGAGGTAATTGAACATGGTAATTGTGCTGTTGAATCAGAGGGGTTTCACTGACACTTGTTTTGTTTGTTTTGCCTGAGCCCGTAATTGCAGAAATATTCTCCCGTGGTGATTAGTTCCCAGTTTAAATAGACTGTTTCATTAAGGTAACTGCTATAATGAGACCAATGAGGACCCAAGCTGTGTCCTTTAACAACAGTAATGGCCTCTTAGCTTGCAGCTTGACCATGTGCACACGTAACTGTCTGAGTTAAAGCCTTGGATTTAAGTCCTGCTTGAATTGCAAGAAAAGAAGAGGTTGAATTGCATTGCATTTAAGGTCCCTTCCAGCCTTAGTATTCTGTGATTCTTTGGAATATTCTCCAAATAGAGGTTCAAAAATTGATTCTGCTTTCACACTGAGAGGAAAGAATGCCCACAATTGAATAAAAGATTAGAAGCTGTGGAGAGGAAATAGTTGTCTTGAGTTCTTTTATTGGAAATCAGCCTTGTACTACAGGACAGGAAATTAAGTTCTTGCCTGGGTCATTAATCATTGTGCTGATTTGAGAATTGGCAGTGGGGGGGAGGTGGCTATATTTGAGGAGGAAGGAAGCAGTAGGCGGAAAGAGGGCTCCTAAAAGCTTACCAGTCCAAGTAGAAACTAGTGGTAAAAGAGTGAAATCAGCCGCCCTTTCGATTGCAGGTGACTCCCATATTTTTGTCCACTCTCCTGATGGAACCCACACATTTCCTACTCAAATTGCTCCTACCAAAAGGAGGGAGATAGAATCAAGAATTTTCACTAAGAAAGAGCAAAGAAGTAGTAAGCCAATGGGGGTCCTATTTCCCTCTCTAGCCCAAGAGAGAACACACTGAGATTAGGTTTTTCTTCATTTTTGTCAAGTTAATATCAATCAGAGACCAAAAAACCTGCAGAAGCATGGATATTATATTAGGTTGTGCCATATCAGAACAGCCCATGACCCTCAGAACTGTCCCATCTTTTACCATCTCCTACCTCTCTTCTCTCCCTCTTCTCAAACAGAACCCTGCTCTGGGAAAACTGTTTTCTGCCTCATAAAGTTGAAGTTTTCACTGCATATGTTAATTGGGCTAGAAAAATATTAAGACCACCCTTGCTTTTACTTTTCTACCCACCCCCCTCCCCAAATATGACTGTTTTAGAGTATTTGCAATTTTCTGTTTATTTTTCCTTTAAGGTGAGAAGTTTTCATAAATAAAGACTTGATAGTAGATTTCATTTCCACAAAAATAACAATTTTGACATCTCAAGATGTTATCTGTTTCAAAGCTGTTCCCAGTGGAGTCTAAATATATCACTGGGTCTCTCATCACCCATTAGAAGCACCACAGAAATTTGCACTCCTAGATCTGTGATTGACTAAGCCTTCTATAAATCCCTCTCTTCTCTTACAGATTTTTCTCATGGGAACATGGCTAAAATTAGGTTGGAAATTGAGGTACTTGGCTCTGTTACAGTTTATGTGGGATTTTTTGTTCTTTCTACCTCTCGCCAGACACCTGCCTCTTTCTGACTGTAATTTCCCAAAGTTCTTAACTTCAAAGCATAGTCTGGTCCTTCGCGTCCCTGACGAATCCCACCCTGAATCATTCTCCCAAGCACAAGCACTCCAGGGCTTGCTTCCATGCTTGGTAGAACAGAAGTAGACTTTGCTCTTCTCTCTGCAGATCTCATACCAGTCTGTTCAGAGATCTGAGTCTTCTTTCCAAACGAGTCATGGCTGCTGCTGCTCCCATTACGTGCGTTCACAATGAGCACCTAGAGATAATTTCCCAAATTAAAAAAGTAAAATCAACAACAGGCTAAGTGCCGTTGTCAGCCCAGGAAGAGCTTTAGGAGCAACTGATTTTGCAGAGGATGAGATCTGCCATGAGCCGCCTCTTTACAGGAAATCCCATAGATTTGGAATATTGGAGGTTCTTTTGACTTAAAAAGAGTGGGTGAGCTAAGCACCTCTTAAAATATATGTATATATATATAAATAACATTTTTGTAAGCAAATACACATATATGCATATATATTTATATATCATTTTGCAAATGTTTGTATGTATTGTGAGAATTTTTATTTTTACCCATAATAAAAAAAAAAAATATATATATATATATACTCTATACTCTCTCAGCTCTGCAGAGTCACACCTGATCTAACATGTATGGCTTTCATAATGGGGAGAGAGAGAAAGGATCTCCTCAGGACCCTGGGTAGGCCTTGCTGTGGCCTCTCTTTGTCCGAGGGGCGTGACATGCCCTTGGGGGGGGGGGGGAAAGAGTGGGTGAGGTGTACATTTTATTAGAGTTTGTGTACCTAGGTTGAGAAATGCTATAAGTTACTCAGGAACTCTTAAGAAGTCTGTCTTAGCATTTTGGATTGTAACAATGCCGTAGGGGCCTTGACCTCCTCACATGGCCTTCCACCTTGAAACCTGGTTTAATGACGTCTAATCATCAGACCCATGCTCTTTTCCATCTCTGCTCCTTGACTTTCTGCAACAATGGACAAGAATGGGACCTTCTCTCGCCGGCAATCCACTCTCCTGGCTTCCTTCCATCTTCTTTACTCCTTCTTTGTCTTCTTTTGTTCATCCCAACTATGTTGACTGTAAGGCTGAATGTCTATTCTGTCTCTCCCTTTCTCCTTCTCTTCTTTTCTCCCCCTGGCTCCATCTCCCCAGAAAACCTAACCCTTTGTCTTAGTTTGCCAGGCTGCTTTGACAGTGGGGTGGCTTAAACAACAACCATGTATTAGCTTGCGGCTTTGAAGGCTAGAAGTCCTAAAGGAAGGTATCGGCAAGGCCCTGCTCTCTTCCTGATGATGCTGACTTGCTGAAATCTTTGGTATCCTCTGCCTCCCATCACGTGGTGATCTCCCTCTCCTTGCCGCTGTTCTTCCTGTTTCCCCTGACTTCCTCCTCCCAGCCCTCTCTGGCCTTCTCTATGTCCAAATGTCCTCTGTTTATCTGCCTGTCAGGGACTCCAGTCATACAGATTCACATCTTCAAAAGGTCCTGTTTGTTTAAATGGGTTCACACCCACAGGAACACAGATTAAGAACATGCCCTTCCTTGGGGTATGTAATTCAGTATATCACCCCCTTACCATTCCCATAGTTACCTCCTAGTGATTTGACTCTGTAATCTCGATTTCCCCCATTCCTAAGTTCAGTTGCCTAATGACTACTGTTTTAGTTTCCTACGTTACTTAAGCAGATACCATGAAATGGGTCAGGTTAAACAGTGGGAATTTATTCACTCACGGTTTTGAGGCCAGGAGAATGTCCAAATCAAGGCATCATGAAGGTGATGCTTTCTCCCTAAAGACTGTGGCATTCTGGGACAGGCTTCCTTGATCCTTGGTTCCTCTGTCACATGGCAAGGCACATGGTGGAGTCTCCTGGTCTCTTCCTTCTCTTTCAGGTTCCGTTTCAGCTTTTTCCTTCCTGTGGCTTTCTTTTTGTCTGAATTTCATTCCGCTTATAAAGGACTCCAGTGAGGATGAAGACCCACCCTGACTGAGGTGGGCTACACCTTTACTGAAGTAATCTCATCAAATGGTCCTACATACAATGGGTTCACACCCACCAGAATGGGTTAAGTTTAAGAACATGTTTTTGGGGGATATATACAGCTTCAAGCCACCACAACTACATTTCCACTTCCTTAATTTTATCATCTCAGCCTCAACTTCGCTAAAGAAAAAAAAAATTCTTACCTCAACTGGATCCCCCTCGAGGGGCTCTGTCATACTATTTCTCCTTCATGTCAGTGTTCTTAGGGAAGGGTCCAAGCAGGCTTCCAGGGCAATATGAGGGACCAGCATTAAAAGCTTAGAAACAGTAGGTTCTATCTATGAAACTCTGAGAAAGGGCCAGGTGCTGTGCTAAACTGTTTTCTAGGCATATTCCATTTAGTTCTCACAGCATCCTGTCAGGTGATAAGTGGTGCAACCATGTTCTACCCCTGCCCCCCCAGGATAGGAGCAAGTCTAGCTCTTAGCCTTCCTCCTCTTCAGACATCACCCTGACTCTATTTATTATAGGAAGGGTAAATGGATGATAAATCCAGGTTGCTTTGTGGGGGCAACTCCCTTGGGGATTTTGTGGTTGAAAAGAGGACTTGAGTACCTTCCTTTCCTCCACTCTTCTCTCTTTTTGAAGTGGTAAGACTTGCTTCTGGTGTGTCTTTCCTTTGGCATTCTCCTTTGGCTCTACTGGAGAAGTGAGAAATGTGTGGCTTAGGGTAGGCTTTGACAGTAGGTTTTTAAAGAGAGGGATGACAGGAGGCAGGCAGAGTCCACTGTGCTCTGACCAGCTGGGGTCTGAAGTCATGCATCCTGGCACTCATGTATTCGGTAAATATTTACTGTACAGGGGTGCACTGGGTAACGCTAGAGACAGAGCACAGCCCAGCTCTCATGAAGCTTGCATATATGACTGGGAGAAACAGGCTTTATAAAGCTAATTTTACAGTTATTATTTCACTGAAATTGTGATAAATACTTTAAAGAAAGATGTCCTCGTGCTGGCAAGCAGAAGCCCTAGTTGGTAGGGGCATTTAGCTCTACTGTCTCCCAGGCTTTATACATAAGAAATCTTAAGCGTGGGTGGCAGTTGGACAGAGTGCAGATCCAATGGACGGCGGCCATCCACGGCAGCAGTTAGTTCATAGTCCTCTGCTCACAAAATTTCAATCTCTCTCTCGCACTTGAGAATTGAGTCCAGACTCCTCGGTCTTCTACCTCCCACCAACCCATCAGGCTGTCCCTGCTGCTGGCCTTTCCCACCCACAGCTCTGCCTGTGCTCAGGTATTATCACTGCTGCCATTTTTTTTCTCCTCACTCTTCCACCACCACCTCCTCTAATTATCCAAAGTCAAACTCATCTTCAGCAACTCCCCAATGTCCCAGTTTCTTTTTTGCCTGAATAATACCCTTGAGATCTATCCTTCATTCCTATAATTGTGTATGCCAAAATTCTCAAAGGGTGGTCCACAAGCCAGCAGCATCCCTGTCACTTAGGACCTTGTGAGAAATGCAGTCTCAGCCCCCTCACCCCTACACGCCACCCAGCAATCTGCATTTTAACAAACCCTCCAGGTGGCTGTGATGCATGCTCAAGTGTGAAAACCACTAAAGTATGCTCCTCCCTTAGAATTTAACTATATGTTCTCTTATTTCATACTTCATATATTAATATTTTGCTTCCACAGTGAGATTGGGAGTCCACTGTTTTGCCCACAGCGATTCATGTTTTCACACAGTGTTAACACGTGATGGTTTAATGTACATTTGGATAAAGTGTGAAAACCTGTTCCAATCGATTTTCACCTGCTTCCAAATGGCTAATAATTTCATCTTGTTCTGATTAGGAGTCCGTAATATAAATAGAGAAATGCTTAATTCTTCTCCACTTCTGAAAACATGCAAAAAGTTCTTATTTCTGTAGAGTGTAATGCATAATACAGGAAGAGTTACAACTCCAAAACCACACTTTGTGGGGTTTTTGTTGTTATTTCATTTAATGCAGGGAGAAAATGTTCTTGAGATATTAGATCTTTGCTACCCCAAAATGAATGATAAAATAATTGAAAACAAAACAAAACTATCTGTGATATCAATGTGTTGGAAATGATCAAATAAAGGAACTAGAAACAGATTTTTCTGCAAGTTAGAGAGCTTGGTTAGATTATATGGTAATTCCCATTCACTTCAAAGGTTAGAGTATGGTTATGTTGGAGTATATCTATGCGGGGCCTTATCTGGAGCTTTGAAGAGAGTGCTGGAAATTAGCTGTTGTTTCAAGAAAGAATAATTTGTTGAACAAACCCCAAAATACTTGGCTCTAAGACTCTCAAAATGTTCCCTTCTTACCTCCTTCCTTTTTCCTCCTTTCCTCTTTCCGTTTTCTCTTCTGTGGACAATAAATATTTTAAAATATTAGTCCATAGAATTTGCTCTTTAGAAATAAAAGTGTGAGGGAAGATTTCCCTTTCATCCTAATATTACAACCTCCTCCCATCCTCCCCTATGAAGCCATTGAAAATGTGTGTGTTGTACACATATTCTTTGCATGTATTTGCACAAGTACAATATTTTATGTGCAGATATTTTAATTTACATAAATTGTATTGTTTTAAACCCGTATGTTGTTTTTTCCACTCAGCACTATGTTTTAAAGATCTGCTATGTGTTTACTATCCACTCTTGTCTTTCAGGGTGAACATCCTCAAGCATTCCCCTGGTTGGCCTGTGTGAACATTTATTTGTGATATGTGCACAGGAGTGGGATTGTGCTGGGTCTTAGAAGATATTTCATGTTAATTTGCTGAAATGATGCTAGGGAGCACTCCAGAATGGCCCCAGCCTCACTCTCACCACAGGCCCACAGGATTCCTCACCACACCAGGAATTTCCACTTTGTCTACTAGGTGGGAAATAATACCTTTTAATGCAAATTAGAGCTTTTACTTCTATTGATTACTTTGGCTTCTCATTACCTGCTTGCCACTCTTTACTACGATAGCCTCCCTAGTAAATTGCCTCTTCATATCCTTTGCCCAATGTTGTGTTGTGGTGATGTCATTTTGTTGGTAAATCACCAAAGATTTCATTGACTATTTCAGATATCAATCCCTTTTCAGTTTTAGGCTTTGCAAACATTTTCTGTTCCTTTTCCTGTCAGCGTTTCCCTTGGAAATCCTACGTTAAACAGAAATTCTTAATTTTAATGTAATCGTTATTTGGCCTTACAGTTTTTGTTTTGGAAGTTCCTCCCTGCCCCTCTGTGGTGGGGTCAGGTAGGACTCATTTTTAGTGTTTCTCCCTATAGTGAGCCAGTTTTCCCAACACCAAAGACCAAACAATAAATCTTTGTACAGTTGGTTTGTGGTGTTATCTTTATCATATAGTATAAAGATTTTTTCTATTTTCCTAACCCTCTCTAATTTCATTGATGCCACAAAAATGCTTGTACAAGTTGAAATGACTCAGAAAGCTAGAAGAATAAGCTGCCTCCAGATGACAAGTAAGAATAACACCTATGAAAACAATGTCAGCATGCCCTTAACCAGGTCCCAGAAAGTTTCAGCTGGACTGTAGATGGAAATGGAGTATAATTGCTGAGAGAAGCATTTACTGGTTGACATTGTCTGTTCTACCATCAAAGTTGTCCATCACATCAGCCAGCACTGAGTTCTCATCCTACCTTTTGTGATTTGGTTTACGAACTATCTAAACATTTTAGATTTATGCATTTTTATAGGGCATGCAAAATAAACATGCTACTCTAAAATCATCCATCTCTTAAAAACTGGATAGACATTGGAAAGATCCAAGCATGCATGTAAGTAAAAGGGAAAGAAACACAAAAATTTCTCAGTATTTTTTCCACCTAGTAATCTCCTTGCATCTTGAAATCACCTTAGCACTTTGCACACTGCCTTAAACAGAGGAATAAATATTCTTTGAATATTATATTATGTTGACTCATAGTTACAAAAGGAAGGAAAAATGAATTGGTCCTATTTTTTAATTCTCTTATTGAATATTAATAATAAAGAGTAATGCTACAAGACATATAGGAGATCAAAACAGATTAAGACCACTATAGTAATCTCTCTTTTTAGGAGCCTGAATAAATAAGAACTGTTTATTCTTGATTATTAGTAATTTCTTCAAAGCCCAGCTGAATATCCACATACTTTAAGAAGTCTTCTATCACCATGAAATAATGCCATTTTACATGTTACTGAGGTACTATAATTTTAGGAGGATTTTTACATTTCAGTAGATCCCTAGTCAATAATTACTGTTTGTCCTTCTATGAATTTCTATAGCACTTTTAGTTTGGATAACTCTGTCAGTAAAATCTGTAATGTGCTTCTACTGATTAATGTTTTAAAGCTTTGTCTTTTTAAGACTGTAAACTTGTGGAGAAAATAAAATTTTACCTTACGTGTTAAAACACAACAACAAAAAAAGTAATGCTAATCATACCACTGTTAACCAGGTACTTATTGTGCGGTCCCTTTGCTGAGTATTGTACATATACAAGCTCGTTAATTGCAAGTCTCATGAAAGAGACATCATCACTCTCATTTTATAGATGAGGAAACTGAAGCCCAGAAAGTCACAGAACTACAAAGGGCTGAGATGCCAACCCAGGTCTACCTGCCCCGAAGCTGGGCTCTACTTACACTGCCTCCTATTAGTGTGAATTAAATTGAAGTGGTGTCTCACTAAATGAGAATGCGTTTATAGTTACACAAAGGTATTTGAATACCCCACTGTATGATTTCACACCAGGAACTCAGGCTCAGAACTTTAATGTCCAGTCACATGATATGTTTTACAGTAAAATTGTAAACCAATCCCTAACTCACGAACTTTCTAGTCATTCTTTCCTGGTCACATATATTAGCTGGTGTCCACTTTCAGTACTGCAGCCTAGGAACTCAGTATTTGCAATTACTATTGGTTTTAATTAATACCTATTTTCTTCATTATGCACTATTACCACCTTAGTATAATGAATCTTCTAAAAGAAGCTTATTTTCTTATTTCTACTTTTGTTAACAAGGCTAAATGCTGTGTTTCACCACTCTGTAGCCCAGATATTAATGAAGACAGTGATAAACCACTGTATCAATATCAACGTCGACATGAATACAATCTACTAATATTCTGATGATTATATATCTCATTTAATGGCATTATTTCCATTCAACATCTATGTACTTTAAGAACTTACTAAATAAGTTCTTAAAGTACCATTTGAATATCCCTAGCACTTAAAATATTTTCTGTTTTTTTATTTTTAAAGAAATAAAAAGTTAAAACAAGAAAATGAAAAAAAGTTGATCTTTGTTCCTTAGTACAGTATCAGAAACTATGGTTGCTGATTCAGTCATTATTCTATATAAATTCCTCCCAGTGATTTAGTTTATAAAAAGTCTGGTCCTACTTTAGACACAAGAGTATTTTTATCTGAAATGCATCTTTGTTCCCTGACAAATTCTCTAAAAGTACTTTTTCTCCAGCCTTGTTTATCCCATCAGACGTCTGTGCCAGAAGCAGCGCTGTTTACATAACTGCCCTTGTTGGACGGAATGTTTTACTGAGCATAGTCCTACGCTTGCACCGCAGCCTGTTTAACATGGAATAGGGTCAAAACCTGAAAGGCACTAGAGAGTGCTCAATAAGCACGATCCACAGTGAATAAAACTGGAGGCATTTGGATGAAAAAGAAGTATTGGGAGAAAGGAGCAGGATCAGGAGCATTTTGTTAGCAAAGACAAGAAAACAAAGGAAGAGAGAGTAGTTCTTTTGTGAGGGTAGAAGGGAAAACCATTAGCTGGTTCTGGAGTAGGACAGTTACGTACTTACAATTTGAAATCATGTTCAGTCTTAAACAACAACGGAGCTACAAAAAGACATGGCTATTTGTGTCTCCACTTTTTTAATTAAAAGAAAAGTCTTTGGCAAGAATGAGGGGCTTTCTGTAGGTTGGGGCCTTTTTATTTTTCTGGAGTTTAGGTTTTTACTGCAGTTTTGACTGATTGCTAAAAAGCATAGGACTCTAGCCCACTGTCAGTGTGGTCACAAATATATTAAAATAAATATATTTTAAGCCTAAGACATTTTAGTTGGAATTGCTCTTCAGTTGAGCAGAGGGTTCAGTAAGCAACTTGTGATAGAAAAGATAGCACTTGTTCTCTCCGACTGCCCATCTCTCACAGAAGTCGAGTCCCCAACCAGGAGGCAGGGCACTACACTGATCTCAGCCTGCATACCTGTCTTCCGTATTTCTCTCTCCTCTCTTTTTCCAATCTACCCAGCTGCTGAGTGTGCCACTTCTTTATGTCAAATTTAAATCCTTTTTGATGTCATATCTTCTGGAGGAGTTTTTCTAGGGTTGATAAAAGAAGGAACTAACAGCTTTCTCTTATCCAGTAAGAAAATCAGAATAACGCCATGGTTGTACTTCTTTTCAATTATTAGTGTATCTTTTTCCCACACTTTGACTCTCTTAGATATATATGTTCATTGAGTCCTTATCATGCGCCGCTTACTGTGTGAAGCCCTTTATATATTTTTACCCCTCCCAAAAACTCTTATCTTGTTGGTATCATTGCTCTTATGTAATAGAACAATGGAAAGCAAACTGAGATGTAGAAAGAAAAGCCAGGATTTGAACTCCAGAAGTTCATGCACTTAACTTCTGTGCAAAGATTTGGAAACAAAATGATAATCAGCGAGTACATTTAGAATCAAGAGTACCAATTGTGCCGAGCCATGCGAAGGTGGGGGTCCAGGGGAGGGGGCACCATGCCTGCCCCTGGATGTATCATAACTTAGCTCTGCTCTTGTATCAAATGCAAACCTTTAAGGAGTTGCCTTTCTTTTGGTGGTGAAAGAGTTTGGAGAATATGTATTCCTAACCTTTACCGAAATGCAATTTGGGACCTGTACAATATGTTTTTATTTTGTGCCTTTGCTAGCTTTCCCATATCCAAGTCAATGCACTAAGCCAGGATGGATGTTAAAATTTGGACTGTTAATGCTGGGTATGCTCTGCATTATACTCTAAAAAGCCATTCATGTTTCTGTACATGGAGTTTTAATCACTTCAGGCTTGGCACAAAGGTTGAAAACCAAATCTCTTATAATCAAGGCATTTTCCCCCTAATGACAACCACAGCCTGAGCAGCTGCTTGTATTCATTTCTCTCCTCTGTGGTCCCACTGGTGTGTGGGAGTTTACTGTTGGGCTGTGGAAAAGGGAGCAAATAAGAAGCCAAGAATGGGTCATCTTTCAATAGAGAAATAATAGCAGAATGTTAAAATCCTGGAGTGTTTTCCTCACCCACCCCACACTTTGGACATGCAGTTTGGCTTAATTTTTCCTTTTTAAGTACTTCCATAAGGCATGGAAGAGAAGCATGTATCATAAGACTTAGAGTAATGAAAACTCCTAAACCTCAATTTTACTTGGTTCTATCCACTATACCTTCTTTTTTTGCCTGTTGTTGTAAAATTGCAACATAGCTTTGAAGTCTGTCTGTATTGCATACATCCCACATTTTGTCTATCTGTATTGGCATGATTTTCCTTCCCTTGGTCTGGGCCAAAATCATGTTTATCTGTGTAATGTTTTTCTCTTGTGTATATTTCTAAGTTTGTTTCATTTTCTTTTTATACTTGCTTCCATCTCTCCCTTTCTCCCTATATTCTCTTCCCTTCTCCTTTTTTTTTTCTTTCATTTTCACCTTTGTTTTTTCCTTAATTTTTCATAATATACAATTTTAAAATTCTACAAATGAAAATAAAGTTTTATTTTTGTTCTTAAATTTTTTTTTTTTGAGTAAATAGATAATTTCATGTTTCTCCAAAAGGCTCAAACCTCATTTTATTATTGAAACCTTGATTTTTTAAATGTAGGTTTTTGAACCTTAATAGAAGCAGGTGGTTCATCCCAGATATTAGCTACAATGCCAGACATTATAAAAGAGCGGCTGGGTTCTGATTCCACTGAATAGGGTAAATTGGTCAATGAAGTCATGTACATTCCATGCTTTAGTCACCGTAAGTAGCACTTAAATGAAGATATGAGTTTAATAATTGAACCAATTGGCAGGGTTATTTGGAAGATTAAATGAAACCATAGTCTCCTTGAAAGAAAACTTCTTGCATATATTAACATTAACTTACTCTTCTTCCTAATAACTTTTGGATATTTTTTTAGTGTCAGGTAAGGCATAGCCGGCTTCATCCTGTTGTTCTCCTAAGAAGATGTTGGTGTTTGGGGGAAGCAACATGATTAAAGTAGACTTGGGATCAGAACATAGAATTACAATCCTGGATTTGCTACTGACTCTCTGTGACCAAAGGCAAATGCCTTCATCTCTGTGAGCTTCAGTTTCCTCATCCATAACATCTCTAAAATCCCCACCCATCACCATGGGTTGAATGAGGTAATGTGTGAAAGCCTCCCAAGGCTGGAGAGCATGCTGTGATTGTAAAGTATCATTCCAAGATGCCTCTCTAGTCCAGAAGGTCAGGCTTTTCTTTCTTTTCCAAACTATTTTGTTCTCCAAATCTGATCAGGTCTCTTTCTTAAGCAACGGATTATTTATTATGTGATTCTCTCTCCCAATTTTTTTATCAGTGCTGATATTTAACACATCCTGGCTTCAAAGGCAGGCAGAATCTAACATCCTTTATTACCTTTTTTTTTTTTCAGTTGAAAACATTTGGCAGAGCAGTAGAAGTAGAAGGGGTCCTAGACACATTGCAGACCAATCACTGTCAATAGTACAGGGTTTAAACGACCTTGCTTGTAAATGCTTATCCTAGGAGCTATAAGCAAAGGCCTTCTACAGAAGGTCCATGGCTTCAAGTTAAGAGAGAGTGAACCACTCCTGGTGCCACCCCATAGTTCCTGAACATTTCCTGGTGATGTTTACCCATGTACACCCAGCATCAGCTCTTGGTCAAACCGCACCTCTTCCCCACTTTCTTTCAGGAATGCAGAGTAGTCCTTAGGCTAGATGAGCCAATCATTAAAATCATAAAAAATTAGATACATTTACATACAAATCCAGATTGTCTGCCTCTGGAAATCAGAAGGTGCTGGAGCTATGAGGGATCCATGTCCACCTAGCTTAATTTACTAATTTACAAGACTTTCCTGGCCCCATAAGTATTTGCATTTTTTTAAAATCATATTTGCATTTGAGACTGCTAAACTATATATTTCTCCTTCTCTAAAATCCTCTTCAAAGCAAACATTTAATACGTTTCTAGTATAGACTCAAAAGCATAAGACATGACTCCTGCTTTCAAGGCACTGTAATCTAACAAAAACAGGGGACATAAGGAAATAATTAAATGTTAAACCCTGGTGTATTAGTCAGGGTTCTCTCGGGAAACAGAATCAGCAGGAGATATCTGTGAATAACATAGAACTCTAAAAGAGTCTCTCATGCGACCGTGGGGACGCACAAGTCCAGGTTCCTCAGGCAAGCTGCAAACCAGGGGCTCCGATGAAAGCCCGATGAAAGGTTGTTGATGAGTCTCTGGGAGAAGTTGCCTGTCCAACGACGAGCTGGGAAATTCTCTCTGAATGTTGAAATCACTTCCACTTTTAAGTCATTCAACTGATTGGATAAAAGCACCACCCAATGATAATGTAATCTCCCTGATTGACGCAGATGTAAGCAGCCATCCATGCAGTAAACTCACTGGTGATTGAAGTCCATAAATGCTCTTGTATTACAATTAGCCCAGTGCTTGCTGGAACAAACACCTGGACACAACTACTTGGCCGAGTTGACACATTAGCCTAACCATCACACCTGGAAATAAATATAAATGCATATCAGTTTGGATGCTGAAGTTATCAAAGAAAGCTTCAGGGATGAAGTTGAACTTGAGCTGATGTTTGACTTCATTCCCTCCTTTGGCCATCATTTATTGAGTACCACTATGTCTCTTGTACAATGCTGGGCACGGGGAATAAAAAGCTGATTAACTCATCCCCTGCTTTTTTTTTTTGGGGGGGGGGGGTTACTGTTTAGTTTACAAAGATAGAAATGTAAATATATAAGGATAATAAAATACTATACATGCCTGGTTAGAAATCTGTAGATAAGATGATAAGATCATAAAGGAGGGCGTGGTCAATTATATATGTGGGATAAGGAAATTTTTGTACAGAGTTGGTGAAGAATTGAATTGAGTTTGGAAGATAAATTGACCAAACCTGGCAGTAGAGGAAAGGCATTCCAAATAGCATGAGTTTCTGAATGAGAAGAGGCACAGTTCACCCTGGTTGCATCAAGGTGGACTGGAGCATGGTGAGGAAGATTGAGGGCCACATCTTACGTATATTCGTCAAGAAGTTCAAACTTTGTAGGAAATGAAAAATCACTAAAATCTTGTAATGAGAGGATGGAGGGTAAGATCTCCCATGTCCTCCCCACCAATTCTCCACCACCTTTTCCTTCTGTTTTCCAGTTGGGTTCAGCCAGTGTGAAGCCCCAGCAAGAGATGGGTGGGAAGAGAGTGAATTCGAGGTCTTTATTCCCTTGAAACATCAGCTGAGAGTTGGTGCATCTCCCCTTTCTCATGGCAATCTTATTTTAAATATTTTCTCCTCCCATAACTAGTCCCACCCTTGTTCCTTCAGGCTGGTGGTAGCCACATCTTTTTCTCCTCTGATACTAGCCCCGGGTTACCTCTGATGCTTCACCTTCCCGCTACCCTTATCGTTATAAATTGTAAATAAATCCTCTGCAAGTTATCCTAATTTGAAATGTGATTAGATCTTAATTTTGAGCAACAGTGCAAGGCTGGCTTCCTTAGGTGGAAGTCTAGAGGCAAGGCAAGCAACTGAGAAAACTGGTCTAAGGGAGAGATGATGTGGTAGGAAATAAGCAGTAGCAGTGGAAGTGGGAAAGAATAGATTGATTGAATTGATACCAGTTGGATGTTAGAGGTTATAGAAAGAGAAGAGTCAAAGATGACTACCAGGTTTCTGATCTGGGCCACTGGATGATTCAAGAAGAAAGATGAGTCCAATTTTGCACATGGCTGTGTTGAGATCTTTCTGTGAGAGCCATTGGAGCTGTGTACCACTTGTGGGGCACAGCAATGTGGAGTCCAAGAGAGATCTGGTTGGAGAGGAAAACTGGGGACTTGTCAGCTAAGCTAAGATGATGATAGAGGGGGTCTGCCAGGAGAACTGAGAGAGTGGGAAAAGAAGTGGAGTAAGAGAGAAGACAGCTGTGAGCAGAACTGCTATTTTGCACAGACAGAAAAAAAGCATGAGCAAAGGCAAAGGGGAGAGAATGAGTGTTGCACATGTGGTGGGGGAAACATTTGCCTAGATTGAGTGGAGCCAGATCATGGAGGGACTTGAAAGCCAAGGCAAGGGAGCCCGCGCTTTGTGGTTAGAGATTAAAGAGCTGTCACATGCTTATTTATTCATTCATTGCACAAGTGATTATTGAGCACTTAGGTTCTTGAGTAAGATGAGTTTGTTTTTAGGTCATATTTTAGGTGGGTAATGTGGTGATGGAGGGGCAGAGATGGAGATGGGCTTAGAATCTGAAGCAGTACGTACCATTGTAAAATGATCCCAATGTAAAGCAAATTCAGAAGAGTAGCAATAGGTGCTGAAGGTAAAGAGACTTAAGGATTTCTAGGAAGGTCTTAGGGAAAAAAATGTTTATAAAGGAGAAGAAAATTGGTGAGTCATATATTACCAGCATAATATGTTAGCAGATGTGCTCAAATCTAAAACTCTTAGGTTCTGGTGTTTTTTTTGTGTGATAAATTCACCCTACAATATTTCTGATAATTCTGAAAGGTACAACTGACCAGTAAGTTGCAATGAAAAATAGAATTTTCCCTTAAAAAAAAAAAAAAAAAAAAAAGGGAAATCATTTATATTGTGTAAAGTAACTTGGTGGGAAAAGACATATATCCCAGAATGATTCGGTTTTCAGTCCAGGTAGGTCTAATTAAGTTTCAGAATGGAGTTTCAGAATTGGAAGCAATGTTCTGACAACTAGTTTTGTACAATCTCAAACAGAGAAATAAATAGCAATACTCATGAATGATTTATAATAAAGTTCATTGGTTTTTAGTGGGCACTTTGCTTTCTGTTCTTTACTTATTTCCTATTCTCTGGGGTTATGTGTTTTAGTCTTTGTTCTTTATTGAGCTATGTTCTTTATCTTGCTTTCCCTGCAACACCACTTCTACTTCCTCCGCATTGCCCAAATAGCATAATTTCAGGAACTGACCAGAAATGATATAAGGAATCAGATTTCAGAATCGGGAATGCTGTGTGTAGTATTTTGAGGTTTATATTTTTGTTTTTAAAACCATGCTTCAGATTAGCAGAAATTTCAAAGATTGATATTAAGAAATTGAACAGAAAATTCACAGAATATGAAATAAATTATTTAATTCTATTTTAAGAACCTTAACTACACTTTATAATAAGAAAAACTCAATTAAATCACAATGAGATAGTATATTGTTCACCTATCAGACTGGCAGTGATAAAAAATTGGCAATAAACCGTTAGAAAAGGTACAGGGAAACACATTGTTGGTAGGAATTTAAGTGGGTACAACCTCCATGAAGGATGATTGGGCAATACCAATCAAAAATAAAAATGCACTTACCCTCTGACCCAGCAATTCCACATTTAAGCATTCCCCCCCATCAGTATACTTGCATTAAGTACACGAAGCTAATTTTAGTGTCACTTGTGTCTGTAAAAGATTAGAATAGATCTGAATGCCCATCAACAGAAATTAGTTGGGAAGTGTCCATGAGGTAGAACACTATGCAGCTCTTAAAAAGAACAAGACAGATTTATATATCATGGTGAAATACCTGTGTATGGAACACTGCCATTTTTTTTTAAGGACAGCATTATGTGTGCACATAGACTACATTCATCATTTACTATCTCTGGATGGACGCACAAGAACGTGATAACGTGACTCTCTGTGAGGGGATCTGAGAATGAGATTGGGTGGGAGGCTTAATTTTACACTATACCCTCTAGTACTATACTAAGTTTTTTGGCAATTACATATATTTGTTAATTTTTTAAGTACTGAAATTACCCAAGAAAAGGGAAGCTAAGTAGTATTTAGTATTGGTGAAAGGTGTAGGTGAATGAGTGTTCAGACACTGTTAGTGGAAGTGAACACTTAGGTAAACGTTTTGAAAGCTGGTGGGGTGGTTAGTGCTGTTCAGAATAGCAGGTGCCTACCTGCTAGTTAGTCCTGTAGGAACCTTCACCTACATGCGTACATAAAGATATAAGTACAAGAGTGTTATCAAGTTAAATCTTGATTATAAGTCCAAATTCCTGTCCAGTTTATTTACTTTATTAAAAATAGCAACTCTTTGTTGTTCCTATCGCTTGAGAATTGTTCATTTCTTCATATTCGAAAATGGCCCAGTGGTTTTATGATCCAGTTTTTCATGCCATTTAGAATGCATTTCATCTGCACAACTGGAAACCATCTAACTTAATGTCTGTGACCAGCCACTGAAAGACTTAAGTGGGGGGAAAGTGAGGAGAATTAATTCATTCAGTAACTGTTTATTAAGCAACTACTTTATATCATGCAGGGCACAAAGCTGGGTACAACAGTGAATAGCACAAACACAGTCACTCTCCTTATGGAGTTTTCAGCATTCTAGGGCTCCCTTTTCTTGACCTTTTGGCTCATTTTAGGCATTCTTGTCTTGCTTTAGTATTCTGGTGCATTTTTGTTGTTGTTGCTTTCTTTTCTATTTTATTATTTTGTGTTAGTTTATACAGCCTGCTTTTGCTCCTGGCAACGACGGAAACGGCATTAGAATGTTGTTGTTCACTTGAGTTATGAGCCCACAGATGGATACTAGAGGGCTCAGCTCTCACTCTGTTTCTTTATATTTACACACATAAAGTAGGCCTCTGTGCTGAAGGGATGGCGCACAGTGAAACCATAGTGATAAAAGAGGATTTACCACAGGCAGTGCTCGTTACCAGTGGTGATGGTGACTAGGGAAGCACCAGTCGCCAGAAGCCCCGTCTTTGTCAGGGGCACAGATTGTTGACCATAACTTTCCAGCCAGTAGCAAAATTGACAGGCTTGAACTTGACAACTTCAGACTTTCCCTCTTATTTCCATACTTCTCGGCATTGTTGCTCTCTTCTTAATTAGCAAAAATTTGTTTCCATTTTTCATTTCTGAGAAGTGACTTTTATCCTTTAAATAAAGGAGAGTGTGTCGTAATACAGTCCCTTTATCATTATACAGGTGTTTGAAACTTTAAGTGCCGCAAGTAGGACATTGGACTTCTTAGCTATGCTTAATGCTCATCCTTGTTGAGGCAAATCACGGTGATGACCTTGAGGGGCACAACAAATTGATATTTACTAGATGACACTTATCTCTTGTCAACGTTCTAATTATGTAATATAGTTTTAGAACCATATCATGAAAGCAATGAAATATAAATATCAATCTTGACTTTTAAAAAAAAAAACCACTTTAAATTCATTTTTAACTGTAATCCATGAGCATGTCATTGGTGTTGGGTTAGTTCCTGGAAGTTTCAGGACCCTACAGATGGGGACGTTTTAAGAAACCATCAGAGCTGTTGAAAGACAGTGCGGAATGGAGTTTGACAGTAACATCTCAGAACAGATGTTTCTACAGTCTCCAAATGTTTTTATTTGGTGGCACAAAGACTCTGTTATTCATGAAATGGTCTGTTAAAAAAATTAGTTACTCCATGTGGGGGTTGTGGGAATGTGTTATGTAAATTGGTTTCACATTTGGCAGGGGACTTGCCCTTAACTCTAGAAAATCTCTGAGGTTTGATTTGGACAAGTTTAGTTTTCTAGACTATAAGCAATCACAGAGAATGTGGTAATAAGCCGCTCAGCATATTTCTCAGAATATGTAAACTTGACTCATCTGACAATGTCAGATTCTTTTTTTTTTTTAATAAAATAGTAGAAGCTAATAAAAAGTTCATAGCAATTTGGTCCTGCAGAACCAGTGAGCAAAGGTAAGCATTCACGTTTTCTGGCTATTCGCATTATTTTCTTTATACAAATCCACTTCTAAGACTTACACTTGTTTAATTTGGACTCTTATCTAAAGGGAAAACTGCTATTCTAAGGTAATTATATGTTAGCTTGAGATGTGGTTTCATATGCCCCATAGAGATCCAGGTGTAACTATTTAGTAGTGTGGGCTAAGAGCACGAGGGTCATTTGCACTTCTTATGTCTTGTCCTCTTGCCACTAACCTGGTCTACACCTCACCCTCTTTCCAGTAGGCTGGGGGTCAGCCACCTATGACCCAAGAGCCAAACCTCACCTACCACCTGTTTTTGTAAGTAAGGTTTGATTGGAGCACAGCCACGCCCATTCATTTCTTATTGTCAGTGGCTGCTTTGCACTGCATTGCCAGAGCTGAGCTGTTGTGATGGACCGTATAGCACACAGAGCCCAAAATATTTACAGAAAAATTTCGCCAACCTCCACAATAGGCGGTCACTTATATACCATGATCCAGTGTTTACAACATTACATTAAGAAGACATTTGATAGGTTTTAGCTATTTAGATTTTAAAGGCATTTGTGGTCTTAGAAAATATAAAATAATTATTTGGTTTTAGGTAATTAGACATACCACAGAGAAATATTTAAAATAATATATACAAATTAACATATAAGCTAAAATAATGAAGGACAGTCAGAAGTCACTATGGAAAGAAGAGAGGAGTGAACTGACTTATTAGGTATTCAGTAAACACTTAAAAGAACAGATGAAAGACTCTAATTTTTTTTTCAGATGAGCAATATGTTCAAATGTGAAAAGTTGTAACATTTGGTGATAGCTGTTAACCTTGTCTTACTCTTTCATCTGAGTGTTATGTATGTTAATCATTCTCCACATAAGTTTTTGGGAGTGCTGTCATGTGTGTGTGATTCTGAAGTCTTCCTGTCCAAAAAGATGGCAAACACAGGTAAAACTCCAGACGTTTGTAAGTTAATGTAGCTTATTATCAATGCCATGGAATGCCAAATAGGATTTTTCTTTTGGTCCATATGCCAAAACATATTGGAGGCTGCCAGTAGTAAAATATCACAAACAGAATAGAAAATAAACAGGAACCCAGACTGCAAGAGAAGAAAAATGGTATGAAGGAGATAGAGACAGTTACATCAACAAACCAAGGCTCTATTATTTGAACTGAAATATCAGCAATCACGGCAAGTAGGGCAAAAGAGAAAATAAGAGTTTCAAAGCCCTTATTTTCATGAGAGGAAACATTCTACTTTTTCAGGAGATGCATTTTTCCCCCATCAGACTTTAAGAAGAACTCTATGACATGCTCTTTTTTTGAGACCTTGAACAGTGTCTGCAATTGCAGTTTTAAAGGAATGCAGAGAGATTTTAGACCTGCACTGGCCAATTGGCCACCACTGGCCACTTGCAGCTATTGAGCACTTGAAATGTGGCTAGTCTGAACTGAGATGTGCCTCAAGTAAAAAACATACATCAGATTTAGAAGACTTAATATGAAAGAAGAGTATAAAATACCTCGTTAGAACTTTTATATGGATTTTAAATGTACTGATTTAAATAAAATATATTATTTAAACTGAAATTTACCTGTTTCTTTTTACTACTTTTAATTTGGCCGCTAGAAAATATAAAATTGCCTATGTGACTCACACTATATTTCTATTAGACAGCACTGTTCTATCAGGTAATGTCTCATTTGACATAGAAGTATTGGGGTGCAATGATATATCCTTGGCCTATGAATGCATCTCTGAAAGGAGGAAACGGAATACAGCATAGGCATTTTGCTTTCAGCTAATCTCTTAACTCAGAGATTGAGCATCTACTGACCCTTACTGAGTGTTTGGCATACATACAGGACTCTCTCCTCCCATCTTAGGAAAATATTTCTAAAATATTCATCACCATTTTCAAATAAATTAAGCTAATGATTTCATACCCTCAGAAAGATGATATTGTTCGCAGGCTTTCATGACACTGTCCCTTGTTTAATGATATTTTAAACATAATTGTATTCAGGTTCCAAATCTACAATTTCTTTTCTTATTCTTCTAACAAATTAGAAAATATAAATCACAACAGCAGGTAATCAGAAATGTGCTCTCTGTCAGATAGTTCTGGGTATTCAGACCTAATGGGCCTATAATTTTTCTCTGATGAATGAAAACATTCATCTAAAGTTGAGAAAACAATCAAGCAGTTCATACTTTAAGCTATAAAACCTGTGATTACCAGTGTGTTGTTTCATTGTTTGCCAATCCCAGGACTAAAATGATTTTATGTCTTTTATTCAGTCAACATTTATTAAGTACCTATTGCATGTATGGCACTGTGCTCCTGAGTTTAGACACATGGCATTTGGTGCTAGTAAGACTTACAGTAGAAATATCCAATAAACTTAGATATTTGCCTCTAGAAGTTCAAAAAACATTTAGACTGTAAAAAAATATATATTAATTCAGTCCTTTGTACAAGAAGAATTGAAATGTTTATCTTCACTAACCTTCAAATAAGTGCAGATTAATATAGGAAAAAGATGTTATTTAATGTTTGTTGTATTACCTTATTAAGAAAATACTCAGTGTTGGCAAGATTGTGGTTCATCCGGGATGCATATAGGCTACTACTGCTGGAAATATAAATTGGTTCAGATATTTTAGAAAGCAGTACAACCATTCATGTTAAATGCAAAGAACTGTGTGATGCCCTTTGATCTAGGAATCCCACTTTGGAAAATTTATCCCAAAAAAAATGAGCCAAAAAGAGAAAAGAAAATTGCTCAGCATCTTTTTTTTTTTTTTTTTTTAAGATACCGGTGTCTGGGATTGTACCTGGGAACTTGTATGTGGGAAGCCGGTGCTAAACCACTGAGCTACATCTGCTCCCAAGTTGGTTTTTTTGTTTGTTTTTCATGTTTTCAGGAGGCACCGGAAACTGAACCCGGGACCTCCCATGTGGGAAGCAGGCGCTCAACAACTTGAGCCACATCCACTCCCCTCTCTGCATCTTGAGAAGAGGAAAGAGAGTTGCTGAGTACTTACTTGTGCTAAATACTTTACATGCATCATCTCATTTACTCCTGGCAGGGACCATTTGAAGTGCCCCTTTTATAGGTGAGGGCACAAGGCTCAGGCAGATTAGTCATTTTCCAAGTATCACAAAACTTGTAAATGGCAGAGTTTACATTTAAATTAGGTATCTGTCTAACTCAGACTATCCATCTAAGAATAGAATAGTTTAAATCATGAGATGCTATGCAAACATCCTAAGTGTAGCAGAAAGGAGAAATGGCTTTGATAATAAGTAGAAAAGTGCAGAGGATAAAACTGTAGATACATATAATTATAAGAATATATACGTGGGCTACATAAGAATAGAGATATGAAAAATATTTGTTGCAGTGACTGGGTTTAAGTATTACTGAAGTTATAGTATTTTCAGTTTTTAAGAACTTCTGTTGCATTTTGTAAAAAATATATATAATCTAACATTTTTATGCTATGTTTATGTTTTATTCATACCCACCCCTACTTATTTCCAAAAGATACATGAGCTGTTATATCATTATGTCTTGGTGCATTGTCTGTTTTATCCTCATCACCGACCCTTCCCTTGTGGTTCATCAACAGAACAGGAATTTATATAAATCCTTAAACTCTTCTCTGAAATTACTTTTATCTTTATACCCAAAACTCAGATAAGCCCTGAGAGCACTCCATCCCCTAAAGCCTGCTCAGGTGGCTATATTTTTTGCCCCAGAGCTGAAGGGATCTGGGTGATCTCTTTGCTCTTCATGCTCCTTTGACCATTCTACTTTTCTCATCCCTGAACACTATCAGCTTTAAATCTTGTGTATTGCCCATTACCCCTCCTTGTCTCCGTCATCTACCAGTCATGGGACCCCTCGCTCATTTCTCCATCAGTCTAGTTCCTGGCTCACTGTCATTCTTTCCAGCAAAACTCCTGTTCTGATCTTTGGAGTTTCAGTGCTCACATATATGGACGGCCCCTTTAATACCCCTGGCTTCTCAGTTCCTTTCATTTATTTCCTCCATAGACTTTGTCCTCCAGCCACCTCAATCCCTCACTCCCATGGCCACATCATTCCAATAACTGAACCTCTCCGTTATCTCAATTGCATGCATGCCCTCTTCTGACCATCTTCTCTGCCTGGCATTCGAGCTCACTCCCTCCACAATCCTGCGAGCCTTCAACTCCATCTGGACCAACAACCCATTGATTTTACTACTTTTTCACTATCTTTACCCTTCCCCAACAAAGATCCTATGTCCCTCTTTAAATCCCATGGATAGTTATAACCACTCCCTTGTACACACCCTGACTCCTTTGGCTTTCACTTTTCATACTCACTTGGCAATATCACAACCCTGGCCAAATTCAGATCTCTCCCTGCTGGGCACCTGCCTTTGTGCACACGCAGCATGACTGTGACCCCCAGGTGGGAACTTAATGCTGCCTAGCTGATGTTATTCATTCTTACTGGACTTTTTACAGTCTCAGACCCTCCATTGGCTCTCCATGCCACTTAGATAAAGAGCTGCATTTCTTACCAAAGCCAGACATGGTCTGACCACCTGTTACCACTCTGACTTCTCCTCAACCCTCCAGTACCTCTATCAACTTCATTCTTAACTGATGTCTTCCTTCCAACCTTTGCTGCCAAATCAAAGCAATCAAAGGGAAGATTCCACCAGCTCCCACTGCTGCCCCTCTTGTAGCTGACGATGTGCTCATGTCTATAAGCCCTTCTATCTTCTATCAGCTGCCATCCCCCCTGCCTTCTCACAGAAAGCAGTCCAGCAACTCTTCCATCATCAGATTGTCCTTCTCTGTTTCTCAGTCCCTTCACTATCCAAATGTTCTGTTATTTCTCCCATCATACTGAGGGGGAAGGCACTCCCTGGATCCCACTTCCACCTCCTCCCTTTAATTATACCTCCAAATCTCTTCTCCCCTTTATTGCAAAACTCCCCAAGACATTATCTGTTGTCCGTTCTTGTTTTTCCCCAGTTTCTCCTTCCTCAATCCTTCTTATAATTATATTCAGTTTAATCAGGCCTTTGGCCCAACTGTTCCACTGCTTTTATCAAAGTCACCAGTTAAATGCAAGCTGCTTCAACCCACCAGCTCTGTGCTCATCTCGCTGTCCTGTCTGTAGCACTTTGGCACCATTATCACTTCTTGAAGCTCTCGATTCACCTGGCTTCTAGGATGCATCCTCTTGGTTTTCTTCTTACACCCGTGGGCAATCCATTTTAGTCTCCCAGGATTCAAAACTTAAATTTTTCTCTCTATACTCAACTGACCTTTGGTCATCATAAGTAAAGTTTTGTGGCTTTAAGTATCATGTCTATGCTGGGGTGATGCCCAGATACATTATTTCCAGCCGTGCCTCTCTTCTAAGCTCCACAGTCATGTCCTCCTGAGAACTTTCTGGATAATCTCCATTTGTATATCTAACAAACATCTCAGAGTTAACAGGTCCAAACTGAACTCCTGATCCTACCCTCACCCCTCCAACCTGTCCTATTCCCATTCCTTCTCCTTCTCAAACCAAGGCGCTGTCCACATTCCTCAAGCCGTCACAGCCCCTCCAAGCCACTGACATCCCACACCCGGAGCATTTCAGTAGCCTTCTAACTGGTGTCTCTCTGCCCTGTACGTTTATGGTCTTTTCTCAACATGGTAGCCAGAGTGAGACTTCTGTAGCTTTGGGCGGGTCACCTTTTCTCTGTTCAGACCTTCCAGTGGCTCCCTATGCCACTCTGGTAAGAGCTGCAGTTCTTATGAAAGCCAGGCATGATATGACCACCTCTGTTACCTCTCTGACCATACTTCCCCCTTACTCACTCCACTCCAGCCACACTGGCCTCCGCCAGCATGCCAGATGGATGCCTGCCCTCCTGAGGACCTGGGCCTAGAATACCGAGAACCCCACGCAGCCACTCAGCTGAGCTTGCCACTCGCTCGCTTGTATCAAGTCATCTTCTCAGGGATACCTACTCTGGCTACCCTGTACCCTCCATCTCCTTTGCCATGCCATGTTTTTAATAGCACTTCTCACCTGCTAACATAGTATACACTCTGTTCATTTATTTATTGTTCTTATTGTCTTTCTTCTGACAGAATGTAAGCTTCAGGAGGACAGAGACTTTCTTCTATCTATTGATGTACCTCCAGCAACTAGAGCAGTGCCTCCACCTAGTAGATACTAAAAGATGTGTTGAGTGTGAATGAAATACTATTTCCACCCATGCCCCACAGACATGCTGAGAGTTCTGCCTCATAATAGCTTTTAATTCCTTTTTAAGATTCTCAAGTGATATGTTGTAAACAGGATTCAGAAAATAACTACTAAGAAACACTAAGCCCTTGACTTGATGATACATGGCCTTTTTTCCTAAACTGGAAACAGAAATTTCTGTAGAATGTAGCAACAGTACCAGAAGTATTGACAGTGTGCAACTATATTGAAACAATGTAATAGATCTTTGACATTTCAGGAATATGTTCAAAGTCCCTACGCCCACCTCCCCACCCCCAGTTTTGGATATCATGACAGTATATCCTTTTGTCATGAATTTCTTCCACAGTAATAAGGACAGAATGAAGCCTAATGGAGCTCCCGATGCCTCATGAGGCTCCCTTGTCAGCAGGCTCACCCCCGGCAGCCCAGCCTCTCTGTGTTCAGGCTTCGCACAGGTGCCTTGGCAACATCGCAAAGCATAGCTGCTCATGAGCCCTCAATATCACCCACGTGTTATTGAAACTAAGAATAACCATTCTGTGATAGCCAAGGGTCCACTATACTATTTTATTACGTTTGCAAAAATTTTTTTATGTTTATTTTAAAAGCTTAATTCTCCCAGGCCCCAGGCTTTGGTTACAGAATGTAAATATCTGTGGGCATTACTACAGCTAAATGGCAAGAGAACTTACTGTTTAAACAAAAGGAGCAGCCATTTATAACAGAGTAAGTTTTCACTTTGAGATAAAGCTACAGGTAAGAACCCATTAGACCTCTTGTAATAAAAATTCAAGAATAAAGAAAGAAAAAGAAAAACTATATGTCTGTCTTCATTTTTAAGCTGATTTTTAATACATATTCTAGTTTAAGAAAACCTTCGGCTGTGGTAACTTCTTTAAAATGGTGGCGATCAGAGGTCTTTGACAAAGAATAGTGGGAGTAAGGAAGTGCCATGCTGTCACTATGGTAACAGCTGTCCAGCATAAACATCTCACGTCTCTTCCGTTTATCATGTGTTTTAGGACAATTCAAGCTGCTGGAACAAGACCGAGATATAAAGGAGCCAGTGCAATATTTTAACAGTGTGGAGGAGGTGGCTAAAGCATTTCCTGAGCGTGTGTACGTCATGGAGGAAATTACATTCAACGTGAAGGTAGCTCTTGAAGAACCAAATATTTATCCTCATTAAAATAATTTAGCTTTCAAGTCTTTATGTACACAGTAAGTGCACTTTGTGCCTAGTAGGAAAATTCCTTCTTCTTACTGGATTGATGTCAGTGGCCAAACTAGTCTTTAAGAACTTCATATACTGTACCTGACTGAACTCTCTGACAGCTTACTACATTTAATTATCTTTTACTAAAATTTAAAACTGATGTCTGAGTTCAAAAAAATTTATTTAAGGCAGGTCGAGATTTTTTTTAATTTGTCCTTTATTCCCTAATATGTAACAGTTGTTTGGCCAGGTGTTCTGTGAGGCTGAGTGCCTCCACTTTTAGGAGCAGAAGACATGTGATGAAACTAATGGCAAACACTTGGGACTTCCATAGCATGCCCTAAGTCAGTATATATTCATTCCAGTCTTGTAGACTATCTATATCAATATACATCAGGAAAATTGACGTACAGAATGTTGCCCAATAGGTATTTATCAGGGATTCATTCATCGAAGAAAAGCTAATTAGTGTCCTCTGTGCTGCATTGTTTTTGCTTTTTCCTAAAGGGACAGTTTAGACCCTTTCTGAGCTCCATTGACTAAACTTGCTGTTGAAGGGTGAATAACCAAAGAATCAGTGCCACCATCTAGTTTTAATCTTACGCCTACAAGTCCACTGAATTTTCTTAAAGCAGTGCCCAAAATTACCATAAAACACTGTAGAAAGTGTTTACATTGAAAGGGTTTTCTGATTAACTTCATTTCAGTAGAAAGTCCAACCAAGTCACATTCTCTGAACATTTAGAATCAAGGTTTGATTTCGGAGGCAAGATTCCTGTTTCTCAGAAATCTACGCAATGGGGAAAACAGGCCACTTGGTATCTTAGCCCAAGAATGCAACAGTGTCTTTGTGGGTGAGTCACTCCACCCACACTCCTCAGGAAGGACTGCCCAAACAGAATCCTATTTGGAAAAGTGGTTCTGTCCATTTTATTAGCTAAGCTAAGTCATTCTTTATTCCATTGCTAAAGCACCGCTGATCGGCATGGGTGTAGCTCAGTGGTTGAGCGCCTGCTTCCCATGTACGGGGTCCCAGGTTCGATCCCTGGTACCTCCTAAAAAAAAAACCCATGGCTGCTATAGTTAACTTCCTTAGTTTTATCAAAATGGGTGAGAGTTTGTGTTTTGCAAAGTCTTTACTAAGTAAATTATGCTTATATCAAAAATATTTATAATTTTTAACTCCTTCAGTAACCCAGTATATGGGTCAAGACAACTTCTATTCATTTACAGTGAAAATTTGTGAGAATGTGTCCATTTTTAAGCTTATCAAGACTTGCTGGCCAAAAGTTAATCAAATCTTTTTCCGTTTGTCTCTTGATATGATTTAAGAGTTCAAAGGCACAGATAAATGTATAAAATGTGAGCTTATAGCATCCATAGCGCTAACTGGATTTGTGTTGAGTTCCTGTTCTGTGCATATATAAATATTTAATATCTCCATATTACTTATAACATTTTAAGATGCCATCATATCCAGCTTACACCATTCATTAAGACATTATTCAGTGCTAGCCTAAGAAGGTTTGATATAAGAACTTAAGGAAATTTGCATCAAGAAATAAACAAGAGTTTGTATGCTTAGTGAATTAAGCACTCAAGCATTAAGCACACAAGAATTAAACTGAGGAGGTATGTGGCAAAGATGACTAGATACTACCTGCCCCCAAAAATTGTTGAAAGTCATGGTCTAATTTGATTAAAAGTAGAATTGATTATAATACGTATGTGGATATATGTAGTACTTAATGTGAGAACTAAGTGAAAATAAGGAAGTGGAAAAGGGGTGCTTGGTTATTACTTCCTTTGGAGATGGAGAAAAAAATGAGAAAAAAAAAAAATCAGTGCGACTTATTCACAATTATAACTATTATCCAGGAAGCAATTTTTTAGAAGATAGCAGATTGTAAATCTCCTTAGAAACTTTCACCCTTTACTCTCCACTTCAAATGCCACATAAACTAGACCAACAGGATAAATCATTGAAGAAACAACTTGCAGTAAAGAATTGATAGCTAACAGGCATCACGTTAATCAAAAGACACAATTATTATTTGAAATAAATATATGTGTGTATGTATATATATATATAAAATATACATTTACAAGATATATGTTTATGAGTGCAAATGGATCATGGTAAGAATATGCTGTAGAGGAAAAGTATTTAAAGAATGTGAACTCTAGTTCTGGTTTTTTCATGGCTTGCAAATTTTAACTAAATCTAGTCAAGGGTATTAAAATTATTTGCAAATTTATTTTAAAATGAGGCTTTCTTTTAGCTTAAAATTAAATAAATTTATCTTTAAAAGATGCCTTGATGTGTTTAAGAATAGTGTCTGTCTGATTGCCCCATCATTGATTAATTGCATGAAATAAATTAATGTATGCTAAGTGTTTCATTCTTTAACCAGCAACTATATTTTGAACTCTTACTGTATGCCTAGCACTGTTTTAGGCACTGGGAATAAATAATGACTATACAGATCCCTGCCCCATGAAGATTACAGTCTAGTAAGTGCTACTGGCCTGTGGGTAGAGGTCAGGGGTTCTACTACACACCCTGCAATACACAGCACAGCCCTCCACAACAAAGATTTCTCTGGCCAAAAATGTGAGTAGTACCAAGGTTGAGAAGCCCTAACCTAGGGGCTAGATAATGAAGAGAAGAGACTTGGGGCTCTTTAGCAGTTAGAGGTCTGGATGAGGAGATTCCAGTGAGGACAGAAGAACAGTCAGGAGCATATGGTTTCCCAGAAGCCAACTGACAAAAGTGTTTCAAGAATGAACAAAAGTGTTTCAAGAATGAGCTAGCAACTGTGTCCAATGCTGCTTAGTGATTGAAAGAGATGTGAGATTACTCGGCATCAGCTTTTTTTTCCTTCTAGCCATGTTCAGCTACCTGGATGCAGGCATAGAGCAGACAGAGGGCTGGGTTTAAGCAGAGTTGGGTTCTACCAGGGGAGTGTCACAGAAAGGGACAAAGGCATTAATGGAGTATGTACTGAAGTGACAGGTAGCCATGAGCCATAGAATCTCCCGTGGCTAAGGGAGTGTATGAGAAGAGTAACTTCAGTGAAAATCAGAGATCCTGGTGGAGGTCAAGGATCTCTTGGAGTGGACGTGTTTGGGAACATGAGGTACGAAATAAAGGTGGTGGCAGAGTATGAAATGCTTGAAATTGAACTTTAGCCAGTAATATAGGAAAGGACAGGAGTAGCTTTTTTTTTTTTTTTCAGGTCTAAGTATTTCGGTTTAGACGGGCAGCTGAGATGGTAGGACCCAGCTCATGGGAGATGAGGTCAAGAAAATGAAAAGTCGGGGAGTTGAAAGGATACCAAACAAGGAACATCTTACTCATCAATTGTGTTCATTTCCCCCGATCCCAGCAAAGCTAATGGCATTCGGTGCTTTTCGAACAGTAGTCACCTATCTCATTTACATTTTTTATCTGTTCAGTTTTGGGTCTACTTGGTGAAAAATTTTATTTTGCTTTGTTTATTTGCTTTCCTGCATGTTTCTTTTTAACTGTAATAAGCTTCTTCTTTCTTAATTATCTCTTTCAGTTTGTTCATCAACTCTATTCTCATGTTTGCTTCCAAAGTCAGATATCCTACTTCTGAGTTGGCCATCCCAACTGAAGGCTCTTTCCTCTACTTTTTATAATAATAACAGCAATTTTCAGGCCATACATCCTTCTTTAAACAAACTGCCCCAATCTTAAGAGCTTGTAGTGGCTTATGCTTCCAAGAAGTGGCTCTGGCTCTGGGAAAGGCATGTGACCCCTTAAGCCCACGGTGTCTTCGCTTTTAAAATGGGGGTAGCTACCGACCTCATAGATGTGAGAATTAAATGAAGTAATGCATTAAAATTCTTTCCAGTGTCTTGTACAGAGATGACAGACTGTGGCCTGTGGGCCAACTACCCGTCTTTGTAAATCAGGTTTTACTGGCACTTGGCCACCCCCACACATATGTGTATTATCTATGGCTGCTTTCATACCACAGCAGCAGAGTTGAGTATTTGCAATAGAGACTGTATGGCCCACAAAGCCTAAAGTACTTACTGTCTGGCCCCTGACAGAAAAAGCTTCCCAACCCCTGATCCAGTACATGCAATCCGACTAAATTAAAGTTACAAGTATTTTGAAAATTCCCCATCACAGATTATTTCACTTACTCTTTATTCTTTATATCCAGTGTCCTAATATTGAGAACTCAGTACCATAATAGCTGATGCTGGAGGGTTTTGTTTTTTCCCCCGAAAATACACTTCAAATACTTTTTTGAATACTTAGTACAGCATACCTAGTGAATTATTTTTAATGTCTTCCAGCATTTCAAACCCAGCCCAAATGATGAGAAATTTTCCCACATACATATTTTCTGCCATCAAAATAATATCCAACAAAGGAACTGTTTAAACTGTCTTTCCTGTGATGGTTGTGGAGGGAGAGGGAATAAAGGACAACCTTAGCTTTAGCCTTAGCTAACTTAGCTCTCTGAGTGGGTAAGAGCATTTCCTGCTTTCACTGTTGTAGCCCAAAAGCTTTCTACATTAAAATCACTGCTTTCCATGCCGAGGGAGCGCGAGTACCCTAATCTGGATGTTATAATTCAATATTTTTTCTCCAGCTAGTGAGGTCTATGCTTTCAGCTGTTCCAGTATAGATTTCCCCAGAGGGAAAAATAACAGGTTGGCTTTGTTTCAACTAGGGAAAGTAACCCCCTCAGGAATGGTGAGATTTCAGTCATATTCGGGATGTGTCCGTGCCTCTGCCTGGAGCCATTCCCTCACCACTTGGGCAGGGGTGGGAGCTGAGCTGTCAGCCCTCTCACCTGATTTCTTCATGTGCCACCAGCTTTTGTCAGGGATGTCAGTGCCTCTCAACAGAGCTGCTTGTAGCATACAGAATAGGTTTTCAGAAGAATTTCTTTGTAAATAGGAAAAAAGTCACATAAGATTCAGAGAACTTGGGGTCGGATGTAGCTCAACTGGTTGGGCGTCCGTCTCCCATATGGAGGAACCTGGGTTCGATCCCCAGGACCTCCCGGTAAAAAAAAAAAAAGATTCAGAAAACTTAAGTGATAGCTGAGCTTCTCAACACTGAAAAAAGTGACCAAGAGTAAAGTCATCAAATGCTATAAATAATCCAGCAGAATGAGGAAGTTCTCTGACGTTGAGTTTTTATAATCATCAACTTTCATATCTGTAAAGGTCGTTAGGCATCTAATCTAGTCCTACTCCTTCTTTTAACAACAACAACAAAAAAAACTAAGATACGGATATGTTTAGCTGACTTAATTGATTCACAGGAAGCCACAGACCTACTCAGCAGCAGAGCCTGGAGTGGATGGAGCCCAGGTCTCCTAACTCAATCAGTTATCTTTCTGCTCCATCACATTCTATTTGTGGGTTCGAGATAAGGCTTAAGATTGTGATCAGAATGTTCTTTAACATTGATGCAATAATTTGTGCAGTTGATTCATTTTTAAAAATCTAAACATGTTCAATAATGACTGCATGGTGTACAATGCCGAGCCAAAATCCTTCTGTCTTTTATATTTCTGAAACACTTATAGTCTGACACACAGGATATGGCAGCTTTGATGAATGTTAAACATGCAGATTTTCAGATCTTCTTTCATATCAAAGTACAATGCCAAGTATTTAAAAAATAAAATCCTACAAGTTAACTTGATATTTTCCTTTCTTTAAGCATCAGTATAGTCTCTAATTAGATATGTGCCAATATGTGCCCTTCAAAAATATCTTTGTAAAGTATTAACATGCAAGAGAGAAGCAAGACTAGAGTTGGGTTCTTGAACTGTTTCTTGAAGCATTTTAATAAGGGCACACTGAATTGGCTAAAATGCATTGATGAATAAATCAGCAGGAGCTCTAACTAAAGTTAATATGATTTGTGCAGCTTAACATTGAACTTTGAATTTTTTCCAAGGCTTCCAAGTTACTAAAAGTCAATCATATGCTTTTTCCCCCACCCATAGATTTGAGGTAGTCCATAGGCCTTTTGTCTTAACATATTAGTTACCCTTGCTAAAATTGCCTTCTGAAAAAGTGCTTATGATATAAAGATCTTCCCCTTCTTCCAACCAGTGAGACTGTATCTTATTGCCATGGATAAAGTAAGTAGTTGAATTAAATATGCATCATGTTACTTTCTTTACTCATTTTAACAGAACAAACTGCAAACAAAGCCTTGAAAGTACATCAATTGGGGAGAGGTTTTGAGCTGCTGGTGATTCTGTATATGTCATAGCTATTTTATTCTCTTTGATCTTTCTGATCATACATGTCTTTTAAAATGCAAAAGCAGCTTATTTGGTGATTTTGTTTTGCATACATTGCTCATCCCATGGCTGATCTGTGAAGTAGTATAAAATACTGGTGCTGAAATGTTAGCATTCTTTGCTTTTTTTGTACAGTATAGTGAAGTCATAACTCCCTTTCCTACTTTAAACTACTATTCCTTGTTTCTGTCTTGACAATTCAGTAAAGGAGTGCTCTCCTTGTGTTGCAAGTTTATGATAATGTCAGGGAGGCAGTCTTTTCCTGTGGTTTTGCGAAATGGATAGGGATCATTTGCTCTGCTGTTCTACCTCTCTGTTCTGGAACCTTTAGAGCGTAAGTAATTCTGCATAGCTTTTTGGGCTTGCTGTGAAATTTAACAAAAATTGTGTGTCCCAAATGATTAATTTGTAAAATGTATTGTACTTTTCTGTACTCTTAGAGTATAAAATTTAAACTTAACCCTCAGCTCCTGTTCTCTAATTCATTGAGGTTCTTGGTATACATCTTGAGATGTTTATGACTTTTGCCTTGATCTGGAGAGACCTTCCACAACACTGAGAGTTTGGTGTTTTATGGTCACATTAATTTTTTTTTTGCATTTGTTGCCACTTGTGACTGTTAGAAGGTCTACCTTAACAGTCCCTATTTACAGCTGTAATTTCTACTATTCCACTATGGGCTAGAAACTGGTAATCACGTTTCATAAAGTTTTGTTCGGATAAGAGTAAATTCACCAAGTTAAGACCCTAAAGTTTCAGCCTATAAGCCCTAACATCAACATCACATCTTGGGGGCCTTTTGGCTCATTGCCTTGTTCTTGGCTATATTTCAGAGAGATGAGAACTTACAGATTACATATCACCTGAATTATGTCAGATTTAAGAAGGAATTTTGAAAGTGAAGATTGAGTGAGCCTAGAATTTAGATGGTAGCTAGTTTTTTTTAAATTGCATGCTTCCCTTACAATGAGGCAGATGCCATTTCAATTGAAATCCAATCAGTTCAATTGAATTTATCAATTCAGTGATAAATTGAATACAATTGTGAGGTTAATTATTTCAGTATTTGAAGACAGCTCAGTGCTTTTTTTATTATATGAGGTTTTGCGACCTCCTCAGAAAAACTCCCAATTGCCAAGCCTTCTGCTGTGCCATCTCAGATTAAATTATTGCCACCATACTTGTCATCCTTGCCCTGTTTCCTGTTTTTTTTTTTTTAATTTAGCCCAGTGGTTGAGCACCTGCTTCCCATGTATGAGATCCCAGGTTCAATCCCCAATACCTCCATTAAAAAAAAAAAAAAAAATCTGAGCACAAACAGTGGGGGGCGGGGTGGTAAATAATAAAATATTTTTAAAAATCACTCAGGATTGCGTTTTTTGTTTTGTTTTGTTTTGTTTTGTTTTTTGAGGTACCAGGGCCGGTGATTGAACCTGGGACCTTGTATGTGGGAAGCCGGCACTCAACCACTGAGCTACATCGGCTCCCCTGAGTTGGTTTTTTCATTTGTTTGCTTGTTGTTTGTCTGTTTTTAGGAGGCACCAGGAACTGAATCTGGGACCTCCCATGTGGGAAGCAGGCACTCAACAGCTTGAGCCGCAACTGCTCCCCTCAGGATCGCCATTTATCTTAATTCTTAATGCCCTTTCATTCTCATTTTTGGCAATTTTCCTAAAGAAAAGAGCTCTAAAGATTGAAATTCGAAGGAGTGAATGTGGCTCAAGCAGTTGAGCACCCACCTCCCACATGGGAGGTCCTGGGTTTTGTTCCTGGGGCCTCCTGAAGAAGATGAGCTGAGTCAACAAGCAGATATAATGAGCAGGGAGCAGATGTGGCACAAGCAGTTGGATACCTGCCTCCTACATGGGAGGTCCCAGGTTCGGGTCCCAGCGCCTCCTAAAGAAGACACAACAAGCAGACACAATGAGCAGACAGATGATGGAGCCATCTCGGGGGGAGGGGGTGATTTGAAGTTTGAGGGGAATGATGTAATAATTATCAAATATTGTCTTTATGTAATCTATGTATTAATCAGATTATTCCAAATTTTTATTCCAAGAGTTGGAATGTTAACCTTCGATACATGTTTGGTCCTTAAAACAAATGATCTTAGAGAACAGATTGCCGATTGCCAACACCATCAAGTGTGTGTGTGCACGTGCGCATGCATGTATGTGTGTGTAAAATTTTACATTATTGTCTTAAAATGCTGCCTGGCCATGGGATATTAATTCTGAATGGTGCTATGAACAGTAAAACCCTGATGGTTTCCTGGATTAGACCTATTAGAGTTGTTTAGATAACACACTTTGAATTACTTCCTCTCAGGAAACTTTGAAACTGAAAATGTTAACCAGGCACACATACCAAAGCACTTAGAACGCATTGTTTCTTTTGCTATTAAAAAAATAAAGGAAAGAAATTATGCAAATAAATCACATCTGTAGAAACCTGAGGAGTCTGGCTCAACTGCCAAAGGAAGAACATTTATTTAGGAGATCCTTCATCTGTCATTGACAGTGACCGCAAAATTGGTCAATACGTTAGCCTCCTAATTTATGCAGAGCTAATTGCTAGCATTAATGATGTCATCAGAGTTGGAAGCAAGGAATTACAGTTTGTACGCATATATATTATACATTTTTGTGTGTGGCAATAAGGGCAACTTATTTTAGAAGTACACAGACAATAAATTTACATTTAGAAAGGGTGGTTTTGATTTTACTTAATCTCTGCACATACTGTCTGATTTGTGTCTAGCTTCTGAAGCTATAAAAATTCGCAGAAGCTAGATGGCTATTCTTTCATTTCATTCATTGTGCAGTACTTCACTAGACCAATAATTTCCTCATTCTGGAATGTGTATGTTTATTAAGCTAAATTATGGAAAATATGATAAGTATAGGTTTAAGAGATAGAAGGAAACATATTTTTTATCTCTTCATACTGTTTGCTCCCTGTGTCTTTTCTGGAAATACTTTGTTGTGTGAATGAATGTGTTTCTCACATCTCAGGAGAACCCTTTCTCAACATCCCTATCTCCATCCGGATACAAATGGGTGAATCACCAAGATTTTTACTAAGTTCCAGTACACTGGAGGCATAGCCATTCGGCTGAGCGTTTTGGAGACTAGTCTGTCTTAAAACAGTTTATTCTCAATCTGTGCATTATGTTCACTTCCTTCGGGGTATAACCATGATGATTTTTTTAGACTCTCTTCTGGCATTAAGTTTTATTCTTGGATAACATCTTTAATACAATCTTGAGCAATTCTTCAGTACAGAAGGAAGGATAATCCTTAGAAGTAGTAGTTTGGACTTGAAAAGAGTAGTTAATGGAAACTTAGAAATCAGTATGAAAATATGGAGATGCAATAGAATTATTAGAAGTAAAATATTTTTATTGTTAATAAGAGCAGTAGTAATAATGACCCCCACTGATTGAGAGCCTACCGTATGCCAGGCACTGAGGGAGTTATTTACATACATAAACTGAACCTGCGAAGTAGATAGTGGTGTTCACATTTTACAGATGAGAAAACTGAGGCTCATGATAGTAAAATCACTTTGTCCAAGTCATTTAACGATAAAGGGTAGGATTCAGACTCAGATGTATCCATTTTCAAAGGCCATGGCTTTTTCCATTCCTCTATATCAAGGTTCAGCAAGCTTTTTTCAGTCAAGGGCTGGATACTAAATATTTTAGGCTTTGGAGGCTATGTGGTTTCTGTCACGGCTACTCAACTCTACCATTGTAGGGAGAAAGCAACTATATACCATACATAAGTAAATGGGCAGTTACTTATAAAAACAGGTTGTGGGCTGGATTTGGACTATAGTCTGTAGTTTGCTGACCCCTGATGTATACCGTTGTAAGTTTAGCGAAATACAATTAAAGGCGATCTAAAAGCAAATGAATCTTACATCTTTATAATGGCCCTTTGTGACCAAAGTCTAGAGAATACATAATTGAAAATTATAAACGAACTGAAGATACGGATCCTTTAAGGGAAAAAAAAGCAGTTCTCATATGTGCCAAGTATTGTTGTTTATAAATGATTTTACTAGCTTTAAACAAAAAAATCCTCCTCTGTACTCTTCAAAAATGTTAAGGTAATGAAAAACAAGGAAAGGCAGAGAAAAAGATTGAAGGAATAAATGCAATGTGGTATCTTGGTTTGATTCTGAAGCAGAAAAGGTGCGTTAGTGGTAGTACCAGTGTTACTTTTTTAGTTTTGATAAATACACCATGAATATGAACAGGGAAGCTGGGTGAAGAGTATACAAGAACTCTCTACTGTGTTTACAACCATTTTGTAAATCTGAAATTATTTCAAGATTTTAAAAGAAAAGATATGATTAATTACTTTAATTAATTAAAGTCCCTTTTACAATATTCCAGTGTAGAATTCTGGGATCCATGATAGGTAAGGGTGAATGTTCAGTCTGAAAGTAAACAATAGGTAAGTTTGAAGTCTTGTTAAAAATTTTAGTAATAATTTATGGAGGTCACCTAAAATTGACTTTAAACTTTAGCAACCTCAATGGCTATTAGAATAATACTGTGCTGCAATTTATGTACTTATAATGTCTCCTGCAAAGAAAATCACTTTGCTATAGAGACAACAGAAGTGTTTGTTTTTTATAGCACTAATATAGGTTGGCAAATTGCTTATTCCAAAGATTAAAATTATTTTGATGACAGCATAACTGTGATGAAACTGAGAGCCACTGAGTGTACACTTGGGATAGATTGTACAAGGCATGGGACTGTAGAACACATATAGCATATATACAATACTAATACATGGTATTAACAATAAGGTAGTTTATGGGAAAAATATACCAAATGTAAGCTATGGACTATAGTTAGCAGTAATATTTTGATGATGATCTTTCATATTTGTAACAAATGTTCCACAACAGTGCAAGTTGTTGGTGGTGGAGTGATGTATGGGAATCCTATATGTTATGCATGATTGTTTTGAAAATTCAGAACTTATCTAATAAAAAATATAGAGAGATGACCTGGAATAGTGAGTAAGAAATTATTTACAAAGATTGATTGCTTCTACCTAGTTTTCTAAACATATACTGAAGTTTACTACTCAGTAAGCTATATGACATCATCAGTCACTTAACCCAGACTCTTTTATTAAAAAAGAAAAAATAAATAAATCTGACCTAACATAACCTGACACCAAAACTGATAAAGATAGCACAATAGAACTTCAACCCCTCCCCAGAATAAGATACATAAATCATAGATTAAATGCTATCAAAGAAAATCATGCAATATATTTTAAGTGTTTCATAATTGTATATAAATTGTTTCAAATATGTAGGGTTTTAACACTGAGAAATCTATTATAAAATCAGTATACCAAAGTTAAAAATATATTTATGATCATCATGTTGGATACAGAAGCAGAATTTGATAAAAATGAAAAAAAAATAAAAAGGATAGAAACATTTAGAAAACTAGAATGGGGAAAAAATGTTACTAATGTGATAAAGAATATCTTTCTCAAACCAGTAAACCAACAAACTTCTTAAGTTTATATTAAAATTCTAATGGTATTTACGTTAAAATTCAGAACAACACAAAAATGCTCACTTGTAACCACCACAACTCTGTTGTAGGGGAGAAGGGATGAAGATTAAGAAGATGATAAAAATTTCATCATTTGCATAAGATATGTTTATTTAGGAATCCCAAGAGAATCAACTGGGAAAAAAAGTATTATAATAATATCCAGTAAAATTGCTGGACATACAGAATAGGAACAAATCATATTCTACACCTAAGAATCAACAGCAAATGGGTAGGGATTAATAATGAAGAACAAAATTAAATGTTAGTAAGGGAAATGATAGATCTGAATAAATGGAGAGAGTTATCGTGTGCCTATTTGGAAATAGTATTATAACGACCACCCACTTCTTCTCAAAACACTTTGTAGTTTTAATGCGCTTTCAATAAAATTATCAAAGCAAACCATGGACAAAATAATTCTAAAGTTTTTCTAGGAAAACAAGTAGACAGAAATATCTAAAAACTTTTCTATTGTCATGTTTTTATTTTTTAACTTTTTATTTTGAAATAATTTCAAACTTAAAGAAATGTTGGAAGAATAATATAAGAATGCCCTATACACTTTACCCAGATTCACCAATTTTTTACATTTCACCACATTTATTTTACCATCCTCTACCCCCTCTCTCTTTACATATATATATTTTTATAATATAATTTTTTTCTTGGTCATTTGAGAGTGAATTGCATATGTTATATCCTTTGCCCCTTAATTATGTCATTGTATCTTTCCTAAGAACAAGGGTATTTTCTTATGTAACTACATACATTCAGGAAATTTAAGCAATGCAATGCAGTCCATATTCCAAATTTGTCAATTGTCCCAACAGTGTCCATTATAGCAATTTTTCCTTTAGTACAGAATCCACACCGGGATCTCTTATTGCAGTTAGCTTTCATTTTTCTTTATTTCCCTTTAATCTGTAACAGTTCTTCAGTCTTTCTTTGTCTTTCATGTCATTGATATTTTTGAAGAATACAAGCCAGGTATTTTATAGAGTATTTCTCCATTTGGGTTTGTCTGAAGTTTCCTCATGATTAGATTCCAGTAATGCAGTTTGGGGATGGGGGGGCTGTTACCTAAGTGAGGTGATGAACTTCTCAGGGAATCACATGTGCAGGCACAGGATGTTGGTTTACCCCACGTCAGTAATATTAAATTTGATCACCTGGTGAAGGTGTTGTCCAGTTTCACCACTATATACTTTTTCCCCCCTTGCAATTAATATGCATTCTGGGGAAAGATACTTTAAACCAAACCATACAGATAACCTGTTTCTTGAACTTTCCCCTATAAATATAGCATCCATTGATAATTCTTGTATAAACTAAGTTTTACTATAATGGTTGCAAGTGATTTTTTTTTCCATTCCCACTACTCTTCCACATTTATTTTGTTATCTGTATGGACTCACAGATGCCTATTTTATTCAGTGAATTATAATCCATTATTGTCTGTCTTTATTGTAATGTTCAAATTGTCCCAGAGTGGGAGCCCATTCAGACTGGTTCTGTGTCCTTTTGATGACATCTGAGCATGTCTTTGCTTTCTGGCATATGATGTTGCAGGCTGATCTTGCACCTTTTCTGCTCCAGCCCTGGAATCAGTCATTTTCCCAGAGAGCTCTGCTTTTCAGTGGGAAACAGTATTTAAAGACTAAAGGTTGGGTACTACGTATGTTTGTTGATCCTGGGAGTTTTTGCTGCTAGTCCCTTGGAAAGCTTAGAAGTGTTTATGTGTGTGTATGTGTGTGTGTTCCCTTTTTTTTTTTTTCTTAAATTATGAGTGGGTACTCATAGCTCCAATTCCAGTTTAACCTCGTGGGGTTCTTTCTTGCACCTCCATTCTGTTTCTGTCTCATTCCTTTCACAGTGAGAATTCACGCTCCTAAAATAATAACACATTTGCTCATTTGTTCAATTCTATAATACACATAAAGTTGTTTCAGAATCATAGCATATATCCTTACAAAAAAACAAATCTAAAAAGAATATAATATTTGTTGTGATTTTTCTTCCCTGCCTGGACTAATAATATAGTTAAAGTATAGTATTCCATAGTTACTTGGATTGTCTGTCTCTCTCCCCAGAGAACTTATTTATTCATTTGAAATACAGTTGAATTCATTTGTTTCCATTTATGATCAGTTTTAAGTTTTTTAAAGTTCTTGACTTAATTTTATTTTTTTGAATATGTAGGATATTAGCATACTTACAAAAAAGTCAGAATTTTTTGGAAAGGTATACCCAGTGCCTCCTTCCCCTGCCTCCTGTAAGTAGCCAATTTCATTGTTTCCTAGTTTATTTTTCCTGTGTTCCTTTTTTTCTTACAAAAAATGAGAAGAAAATGTATATACTAATTTTCTCTTCTTTCTTACACAAAAAGATGGTATACCATGTAAATTTCTTTGCACTCTGCTTTTCTTTTTCACTTAACTGTATATCCTGTAATTCACTCCATATCAATTCATTGAAATCATCCTCATTCTTTTTAGCATAGTAACATCATGTGTACATCCCAAAGTTTATTCAGTCTCCAATGTTTGGGTATTTAAGTCACTTACAGTATTTTGCAAATGTAAATAATGCTTCAATGAATAACCTTGTACATATGTCTTTTCATATTGTTGGAATAATGTCTTCACTGTGAATTTCTAGAAACAGGATTGTGGATAGAGAGATAAATGCATAAGTAGTTTGGTTAATTACTGCCAACTTACTCTCTACAAGGTTGTATCATTTTACCATCCCACCAACTGTGTATGAAAGTGTCTATTTTTTCACATTCTAACCAATAAAATGTGATATCAAGCTTTTGAATTTCTTCCACCTGCTTAGGTGAGAAATGCTATTTCAGTGTAGTTTTAATTTTCATTTGTCTTTTCATGAGTGAAGTTAAACACCTTTTGATAGGTTTGATGGTCATTGTGCTTCTTTGTTTTCTTTAGTGAATTTTTTTTATGTCCTTTGCCTATTTTTCTGTAAGATTTTCTCACTTTTTATATGTTAGGGATAATAGCCCTTTATCTGTGATATATTGCAGATCTTTTCTCTTAATCTGTCATTTGACTTTTGACTTTGATTTTGTTGTTTCAGCCATCCAAACCTTTTTCAGTCAGAATATCCATAAGTATGGGCTTTTGTTATCAGATCTGAAAATGTAAGATAAAGCTATAGTAATTAAAACCAGTATAGTTTTAATGGAAAAGTAGACAGAAAGGTAATTAGGATAAATGGCCCCAAAATAGATGCAAATACATGTATATATTTTGTAAGTAGGTATAAATTTAATATGGTAAAAGTGGTATTTCAAATCAATGATGAAAGGAATTGATTCTTTAAGAAAATGTACCAAACTTGCAGTTAACTGTTTGAAAAAAATTAAAGTTAGATCCCTACATCAGATAATCCACCAAAGAAATTCCAGTTAAATAAGATAAATATTTAACAAGCTATCAAAAGACTGGAAGAAAGAAATATTGATAATTATAGCAGGATTTCCCAAACTCACTACTTTTATTTTTCTTGGATGATATTTTAATATAGGGAGCTATTCTGTGAATTGTAGGATGTTTAACAATATCCCTGGTCTTTATCCCCTAGATGCAAGTAGCATCCCCATTTGTAATAATTAAAAATGCCTCCAGGTATTTTCAAATGTTCCCAGCAGGGGAGTAAGTGTGGGGGTCGGCAGGGTCTGGGGATGGGTCATTCCAGGTTCAGAACCATTGAACCATAAGAACTCACATAGAAGTATAATACCCAAGAATGAAGTAACAAAGAAACATTTTTTAAATGTTGACTACATAGAAAAAAAAAATTTAGTACTTAAAGAAGCTACAACATTGAAATCCAAGCAACAAATTAACAAATGTATACAGCATTAATTACCTTCCCATTATATAAAAGATAGCAATAAGGTGACCATCCAATAGAAAAATTTTAGATATATAAATTATATTTAAAAACTCAGGTATCAAAGGACAGAAGAAATTCACAAAAGAAGAAATCTAAATAGCCAGATAAATAAATACCAAAACAATCCAATCACACTAATAGTCAAAGATATTCAAAAATATATTCAGGACGCATGCTTTACCTTTCATATGGGCAATAATGAAATAACTTAGTTAAGGTATGAAGAGATAGGACATTGAAAAAGTGCTGGTAGATTAGAATCTCGGTGGAGCTGCAACTCCTGCTCTACAGCTCAGTGGACTCACCCAAGTCACCTGGTGAGGAGACGATGATGGACAACGGCCATCCCAGGGAATGGAGAGAGCCTGCAGCTGCAGGCAGGATCATCCCATCTACCGTATCCATGGGATATAAGCCCCCTCTCACTTGGAGGTGGAGTGGACATCACCATCCCAAACTCCTCAGGATTGGGGGAAGAGCTATGGACTAGAGTGGACTTAATGGTATTCTGTTGTAGACATAATGTTATTCAAGCAATGGAAGAAATTACAACAGTGAGGGTGAGCCAGTGGCCACTGGACACTTTTGGGGCAGGGAAGGGAAAAACAGTCGTAATACAGGTGCTTTTTCAGGACTTGGGAATTATCCTGAGTGACATTACAACGACAGATATAGGGCATTTTGCATCAGCATATAATGTGCAGAACTGTGTGGAGGAGAGAGTGTGGTCTACAATGTGAACTATGGTCCATGCTTAGTGGCAAAGCCCCAGGATGTGTATATCCATTGCAGGTGATATGCCACATTAATGAAAGATGTTTATGTGGGATGTTATGGGAGGTGTGGGAGGTGGGGAACATGGGAATCCTTGTAATTTTTGTGTAACATTTATGTAATCTAAGCATCTTTTAAAATTAAAAAACAAGGTGCTGGTAGAAGTATAAATACATATAACATTGATGAAGCACAATGGGCAATTACATATTAGACCTTTCAAACATATATATAACTTTTCTCCATGCAATTCTACTTCTAGGACTTTCTTCTAAAGAAATAATTCAACTATAAAAAAAATGTTCATGGCAGTACTATTTATAATTCCTAATCATAGGGAAAACGTGTCTAACATTAAAGAATTGGTAAAATAAACTATGGCACATTTACATTAGGTCATCATCAGAACCGATGATGATAAAGTATATACACAAGGGAAGATATATAAATTATATTTAAAAACTCAGGTATCAAAATTGTATGTGTGAATTTATGCCTTTCTGAGATAGATTGATAGATCCCATTCCTTTTTTTCTTCTTCTTCTTTCTATTGATACAAAGCTGTTAACAGAGATCATCTTTAGTGGTAAGATTGAATAGAATTTTTTCATTTTTAATAAAAATGTATTTTTAATATTTCTTCCAATGAACATGAATTATTTTTACAATAAAGTAAAAAGAAAGAAAACTTTTAGAAAGTTTGTCTAAATTTGTCAGACAAAAATTTGTTATTGTTAGCCATTTAAATATTATAAAAGTAATTGAGTGTCTAAATTTACTTCTAAAACCCAGAACGCTATTTGTGTGTGTGTGTGTATGTGTGTCTTAATAGCAGGCTCTTCTTGCTTTTCTTTAAGTTAATGCTTAATTTATACAGAATTTCTATTTAGGTTGATTGTAAAGTTTTGGAGATGGTAGCACATTGTGAGTAATTAACAGCACTGAATTATGTATGTGAAGGTGGTTAAAAGGAGCAATTTTAGATCATATATATCTTACTAGAATAAAAGTTAAAAGATAAAACAGGACTGTACAACACAAGTGAACCCTATTGTAAATGACGGACTATAGTTATTAGTACAATTATAAAAATCTTCTTTCATGAATTATAATAAATGTACCACACTAATGCAAGGTGTTAATAGGGTGGTATATGTGGACTATAGCTAATAGTAATTATCATATTCTTTCATCAAATGTAATGAAGATACCACTCCAATGCAAAGTATCAGTAGTAGGGAATGCTGTAATTTATTTGCATGATTTATCTGTGAATTTAAATTACAACTTCTCTAATTTAAAAGTTTTAATAATTCTTTGTCCTAATTACAATTTTAGAAAATTCAGTAAAATATAAAACTAAAGAATTTTCTGTGGTGATGTTCACAAAAGCATTATTTATAACTGAAAAGGTTCAAAAATAATTATCCATATAATAAACTACCCTGCATATATGGGGGAAAGTTGGAAGGCTCTTTATAAAACCATTAACTGTGACGACTGCTTAATAAGGCTCTTGGGTGTTATTTTCTTTATGTGTTTTTTCTCTATATTTCCCAGATTTTTATTAATGAACATAGATTACTTGTCTTCGTGGAAAAAAAAAAAAAAAAGTTTTTAAAAGTCAAAACTAATATCTCAGACAAAAATTTCTTGTTAGCCACTTAAATATCATGAAAGAAATGGAGTGTCTAAATTTACTACTAAGACCCAGTACAGTAATTTTCTCTGGGTGTCTGTGTCTTAATAGCAAGCTCTTCTTCATGTGACTAGACTGAAGGAGGTTAACCTATTTAATCATATTTTATGATTTATTATATTGTAGGTCGCTTCAGGAGAATGCAGTGAAGACACAGAAGTTTACAACATCACCCTCTGTACTGGGGATGAACTCACTCTAATGGGGCAGGCAGAAATCCTTTATGCAAAGACTTTCAAGGAAAAGTCACGACTCAACACGATCTTCAAAAAGATTGGGAAGCTCAATTCCATCAGCAAGCTTGGTAAAGGCAAAATGCCTTGCCTCATCTGCATGAACCACCGGACCAATGAAAGCATTAGCCTTCCATTCCAGTGCAAGGGCAGATTCAGCACCCGAAGTCCCTTGGAACTTCAGATGCAGGAGGGTGAGCACACCATCCGCAACATTGTCGAGAAAACTCGGCTTCCTGTGAATGTGACTGTGCCAAGTCCTCCGCCGAGAAACCCATACGACCTCCACTTCATCCGCGAAGGGCACCGCTACAAGTTTGTGAACATCCAGACCAAGACGGTGGTGGTCTGCTGTGTGCTGCGGAACAACAAGGTCCTCCCCATGCACTTCCCTTTGCACTTGACCGTTCCCAAGTTTAGCCTTCCAGAACACCTGGTCAAGGGGGAGATGTGGCCCGAAACCCTGGTCCATCACTGGCTGGGAATCTGCCAAGAACAGTTTGACATCGACGAGTATTCGCGGGCTGTCCGTGATGTGAAAACCGACTGGAGTGAGGACTGCAAGAGCCCCAAGAAGGGCCGGTGCTCTGGCCACAACCACGTGCCCAGTTCCCTTAGCTATGCCCGGGACGAGCTCACCCAGTCCTTCCACCGGCTCTCGGTCTGCGTGTATGGCAACAATCTCCATGGCAACAGTGAGGTGAACCTCCACGGCTGCAGGGACCTGGGGGGAGAGTGGGCCCCCTTTCCTCATGATATCCTGCCTTATCAGGACTCTGGGGATAGTGGGAGCGACTACCTTTTTCCAGAAGCTAGTGAAGAATCAGCAGGCATCCCAGGGAGGTCAGAACTTCCTTACGAAGAGCTGTGGCTGGATGAAGGCAAGCCCAGCCATCAGCCTCTCACTCGCTCCCTGAGTGAGAAAAGCCGATGTGATAATTTTAGAAGTTCTCTCCGGTCCAAATGTGGAACTTCTCCTCTTCCTGTCCCTGGGACTCTGGAAGCAGCGATGAAGCCTTCAGATATTGCCCTACCTCCACCTCCAGTGCCTCCCAAATCTGAAGCCGTAAGTTATTTCTCTTTCTTAGTGTTATGCCAGGTTTTATGTCTCTCTGCTCAGTCATCCTCTGTTTTCTTTCTTAAAGAAAGAAAAACTCCCCAACTGAAGGTTATTAGAACAAGCAAATTTGTTTAATTTGGAGTGAAATATAATTGCTAGGTACATGGTTTTTACCAGTTAGGAGTTAGAGTTTTATTCTGTGTTTCATGAGAAACTCTTTGGGAGTTTTAGCAGGTTTCACTTCTGCTGCTACCTAGACAAGTGATTCTAGGAGGAGAAAGCAGAAACCCAGGGACCAACTAGGAGGCTGTCTCGGTAATGCAGATATGAGACAGCTAATGCCTTGGACCACAGTGATTGGGAGCAGCGCATGGTGGAGAGAAGTGGCTGCTTCAGAGTATGTTTTAGAGGTAGACCCAGCAGCATTTACTGGTGAATTGGATGTGAGGAGTGAAGGAAAGAGCGAAATCAAGGATAACTCCTGGGAAGCGGCTGTGGCTCAATCAGTAGGGCTCCCGTTTACCATATGGGAGGCCCGGGTTCGGTTCCCGGGGCCTCCTGGTGAAGGGCAAGCCTGCCCACACGGTGTGATTAGCTGACCCAGCGAGCACAAGCAGCAAGGGGGGGGTAAATGAATAAATAAATAAAATCTTAAAAAAAAAGGATAACTCCTGGATTTTGAGCACGGGGTAGATGTTCGTTCTTACAGTGATGGGGAAGACTGAAGGCAGAGTAGATTCATTGAGGGGAAGGAGGAGAGGGCTGAAGAGGCATCAGCACCATGTAACTCTCTCCTACCTCCCTGAAGTTCCGTTCAGGGCCTGCTCACGGACGCACACACAGCAGGACCAGTCACCAGGGTGATTCCATTGAGCACCTTACAGATGACTCACTCAGAGCTTGAAGGGCCTTCTATAAAATTTTAATGTAAGATGCTCAATAATTAATAATAGGATTAATATTTTATTAATAATACAATATACAAGAATATTTTTCTACCAGGTGTTAAGAATGTGATTATAACTAATGTAATCTGTAGACTAGAGCTAATAACATTGTAATGCTTTTGTAGCAAAAGCAAAGAAGGTACTATATTAATGCTAAAGGTCAAAAAAGGGGAAAAAAAGAACATGGGGTTTGGTTTTGTGAGATATGAATATGATTAAGCATTTTTTTTCATTAATAAGGAGACCTTGACTATATCATCTGCATATCTTTCTGAACATTAGAGGAACAATTGAATTAGTATTTGGAATTAAATGAGATAAAATGCCTGGACAGAACTTTTTAGGAGGAGTGTTTCCATAACTTGTTGAGCTGCCTTTTTCTGTTTGTTTGTTTTTTTTTTTTTAATTTGAAATAAATTTTTTAAAAAGAAAAAAGCTCAGTACAGGAACAGGGAAAAGGGCCCTCCATGTTGTCCATGTTCTCTGATTATCAGCCACTCTGAACCTTGGCTACTCATTTTTGATCACAAGATTTCATTATATCTGAAGGGAGAATGTGCTAGAGGCATCAAGTGTAATTCTATTCGTTTATCTGACAGTATTAAAGAGGTTTCCTCTTGGTCTTAACCCACCAGAAAGCTTTAAAAAAAAAAATTAAAAAAAAAAAACTTGGATGACTTCCAATCTATAAAAGAGTTAAAATGAAACTAATCTAACTAAAGCACAAAGTGGGGCTTGCACACTCTCTAACCCCACCAGGTAGTCTCAAGACCCCTCTAGGGAACCCTGGGGCTGTGCAGAACACAGTGTCCAAATCATGGAATTACAGGGCTAGAGGCTGGAAATGTCACCTTCAGTAAGACAGTCCAATATGTCTGGACTCTGGACTCTAGTGCCTTTTTACAGAGAAGGTAGCAAGTGAAAAGAGATGACTGTTACACAGTTAAAATGGTGATGAACAATATAAGAGTGGTACAGATAGAAAACGTGTGTGGGAATACAGAGGAAAAAGAGATACTTCTAGTTGGGGGATGAGTAAGAGAAGGCTTCATTCATGGGAACTGTGAAATTTTAAATTAGCTTAGGGAAGCAGCTGTGGCTCAATCAGTAGGGCTCCCGTTTACCATATGGGAGGCCCCGGGTTCGGTTCCCGGGGCCTCCTGGTGAATGCAAGCCCGCCCACATGGCACGGTTAGCTGACCCAGCGAGCACAAGCAGCAAGGGGGGGATATATGAATAAATAAATAAAATATTTAAAATAAATTAATTAATTAATTAATTAATTAGCTAAGAGACTGTATGAGAGATGAGAAAGGAGGGCATTCCAGACAGAGAATAGCATGAGCCAAGATCTGGAAGCCTGGTACGCTTTAAGCACAGTTGAGGAAGAGCAGAGAGTTCTGATGGACTGATTGAATAGGGTGTACACAGGGCAGTGGTGGCTAAAGGCTGGGGCCGATCATGGATGGCCCTGAAAGCAGACCAGCAGAGTTTGGGCCAGGTCTCATGATGAGCTGTCCAGACAGTGCCCTCATTGCTGCAAAGATTCCCTAGAGAAGACCCACCTCTGACCGTTTGTTCCAGGACATAGGAACTCCAGAGCAACTGCAGGTCGAGGACTTGCCACTGCTTCTTTCAGGATCTTCCAGGGACATTAAGGCACAAGCCCAGAGATCACCGCAGCCGGGAGGTGCTGTGAATATTTGCAGGAGGGCTTAATAAAGTCGGAGCTCTTGGTCCTTGTATTCATTACAGAGGATGCTCTTAGCGTTCCCCAAAAAGCCAGGGGTCACTTCTCCTAGCAAATACTCTAGGCAATTTTCTGTCAAGCATTTGATGTTACATGAAGGTTGAGGCCCTGATCTCCCTTAGGAACATGACAAGCTCAGCTTTGCCTATAGAACTTTGATCCTAGCTGGAACATAGTAGGAACTTAGATTTGTTGACTCACTGATTGACTCATCCAAGATGGTCACACCTAGGGACCACCAAGTCTAGAGGTGGGAAACTTAACATTGCTTTTTTTTTCTGTAGCTAATGAAAAATGAGTAAGAACATAAATATTAAGACATCTAATCTTGACCCTGTTATTAAAAAAAAAAAAAAGATGCTAGAATTAAATTTGAAACTAAAAGCAAACCTCACAGGAGAAGAAAAGATTTTTGGCCTCCAGTCTAAGCTGTAATTTCTTTTTTTTTTTTTTTTTTTTTACCGGGAGGTCCCGGGGATCGAACCCCGGTCTCTCCATATGGTAGACGGACGCCCAACTTCTTGAGCCACATCCGTTTCCCAAAGCTGTAATTTCTTATGACGTAAAAGAATCTTCAGAGCATGTCCAGTGTTTACGGAATGCTATAAACATAAATATTTTTTATAAACACCTGAAATCATTTAATTTACTTAAAGGAAAAGTAGGCATTTCATATGAAGTCATATTTTTTATTGGTTCTGTGACCATGAAATGAATTTTCCATTTTTAGGATGTGCGTGGGATCCAGAGAACGTCATAATTGTTAGATGTGGCTTCAGCTTGTAATTTTCAAAGGGGAATTTTAATGGGGCATAAATTCAAGTGCTTCCACAGAATTAAATAAAGCTATTTCTTTGGATAGTTACAGTGGAATGAGTCGTGGGAAAGAGACTCCATGTGTCTAACAGTTCTCCCACCAGATAATTAAAGATGGTGGTGAGCTTTCATGTGAGGCCAGCTGGACATTATCCGGGAAGGTGACAACTCCCACCAGGTCCATAAGAGTAGAAGGTTCTGGAACAATGGAAAAGAGTCAGAGAAAGACTGTCTCTTTCATAGAAAGGAAAACAGAGCTGGAAACTGGCAAATAAACTCTGCTGGGCCACAGTGCATGGCTCAGTCACTTTAAGATCTAGACATACAATAGCAGTATCTCGGCCTGTCCTTTTCCTTCTAATTCTTCTATTCACTTCAGCATCCTAAGTTGTGACATAGGCTTGCTCTCTCCCTAGCAAATTTTGATGGTCCTTGTTTCTCTTTAAAAAAAGTGAGCATATATCTTTCCCACTCTGTTACAATGCTTATTATGTTTCCCACGTTGTGCTGCAGTTCTAGCGTCATCGGGGTTTATGCTTGTCATTGCTTTCCTACCCATCCTAAATAGGAAAGTTAGGTTATGGGGCCAAACAGAAAATCCTCAGGGGAGGAATAATGAGTTTGGCACTGTTAATATACCTGGTACTTGATGTGGCTGTTTAGAATTATGCTCAAGTCATCCTGTCTTTTTAAAGATTATCTAATACAGTATTACTTAAACAAAAGTCTGCCACTTTTCTATCCTGAGAGGCTATTCCCTTCCTAATGGTAATGACCCAGGGGGAAAGCATACCGTTCCTAGTTCCAGGAACACAGCCACTGGTATTCCCTAGAATTGAGCAGATGAGCCCAAGCTGAAGGAGCTCGCCCAGCAGAGTGGTGACATTTCCACTTTTTAAAATTGTACATGGTGCCCCCAGATCAAAATGACCTGCCAGTCCCACTTAAGTGAATTATCTTCTTGGTCCATATCCTTATTTTTAAACAGGTCCTCTCATAACTTTATGGGGCTCTCTCCATAATTTTAATTTTCTGAGTGTTGGCTGACATGTCTAAAATATTGACCTAGACACATTCTACAAATGATCATCTTTAAGAGCTATCTTTTTTTTCCTCTTTCTATTTAGAAGATGCCATTTTGGAAAGCAATGATGGGAAGAATTTATATTGTATGAAATTCTGTAAATAGAACATTTTGGCTTCCAGGCTGTTCTGGCCTATGTAGTAAATTATAAATTTTGTCAAAGCTACAGGGTTTTCTGAGACCACTCATGCATCAGTATCCTACTTTGGGACCCTAGCACCTAGTGATCAATGTCCTCCATCTGTCTTCAATAATAGAAACAAAAAGTGTACTCTTTCTTGGTTGGTTCGTGACATCCCAGCAATTCCTGGGATTCATGGAAGGAAAATAATAAAAAGCACTCTAGGTTGTGAGCCACTGGTTTAAACCAAGTTCTGTGTGCCGTATTGAAAGTTAAATGGTGAATAATTTGTTAACCTTTGCGATACACAGGGATTCCCCTCGGCTTATAAGAAACAGGGTGTAGGAACTGGGTTATAACATGGATTTTATAGCAGAACTCATGGTTGTGGGCCTGGAAGTCCATCATAAATAAAGTTCCTTTAATGAAGTACACCTCTTTGTTGTTGTTTGTGAAAAATAAGACTTAAAGGGTGAATTTAATGCCGGATTGACTGGGCCTAGTCCAGTATGGGCCTGGTAAAACTGTGAAGAAGTGTATTGGTGTGTCTGAACCTACCTCAGATAGACTGAAGAATTGCGAAAATGGAAGGAATTGCCAAGCATCCTAGGGGTCTTCATTCCTTTCCCAAGAGGAATTCATTGAAAGCAGGGAGAGAAATGGTCTGCCCCACTACGTGAATAAACAGAGGTGGCGGCGCCTGTGACGTTGCGCCAACAACTGAGTCAGTGCCTGTGGGAATAACAGCTTCTTCATTACATTATTGTATTGTACAGAGTGCTTGGCGCTTTTCCCTGGCACTTGGTAGGCATTCAATAAATAGTAGCAGTAACTTAATACAAGATGTGTTCCGATTTAGGGTCAGATAGAAAGTGAGCTGGGAAGTTTTTTCCTCTCTCTCTCCTTGGTTCAGGAACGGGAAGGGAAGGTCATGCTCGCCAGCTGATGCGTGGCCCGAGAGGCAGGGCGGCCTATGGGCACAGGTATACATGCCTTGGCTGCCAGATCAGCAGGCAGCCCTGCACAGGGAGGGGCCAGTTGTCCTCACATTGCAAAGGGTGTGTGATAGTTTCACTTTGCTAGATCTTAAGATATTACAAAAGCCTAATTTAATCCCGACTAGAAAAATGCCTGCTTGAGAAGATAGGTGTTTTTATAGTTAGCAAGCTGTGGAGCCAAATCTGTGATCATCAGAAACCAGAAGAGCTACAGCATCCTGTGCCTCCTTCTATTTTCTGTCCGTTTAATGGAGGAATTAAGAGTTTTGAAGAATTATGGTGCCTGTTGAAAAGCCCCAAGTCCTCTTATGGCTCTAAAGCTGCAGCAAGGATCCAAAAATAAATATTCCCAGACAAACCTATATAAAAGTATTAAAGCTGGGAAGTTGCCTTGAGTGTTCTATTCCTCAGGCATGGCTGGGCCAGATCACAGTATTGCCAGGCTCACAGCCCCGGATGTGCCTGCCCTCCAGAAATAAGGGGCCTCATGGCTACCAAAGTTAAAAAATCACTCTAAAAGCACGTTTGTTTCTAAACTGACAGACATGGCTATGAGAATTGATTATTCTCTGAATTTATTTTATTTTGTCTTTGGACTTTTTCCTGCTATCAAATATTTATATTAGAAAAAGATACTAAAGGACAGATTGTCTTAAATAGACCTGATGTTTTAATATTCAAGTTTAGGTACTAAAAAGATTAATCTGGAAGTGATTATTTCCTTTCCAAAATAATTCTTGTATAAAAAATTCACTGAGGATGCCACTAATTAATGAGGTCTCCTAGGGCTCTTGACATTTAATTCATTTTATTTACAACTTTTGAGAAGTACTCTGTAAGCAAGGCATACCTATGTTCCCATTTATTAATTGATATAAGGGCTAAATTATTATTCTATTTGGGTAATTTTGAAGCTCCTCTTCTTACCTTTGGTTTCATGAAGGTTATTCGTTTTTAAATGAAATCTAGGCCAAGAATTTTTTTCCCTTCTCTGTGTCCATTGAAATTCTTACTGATCAGAATGTTAAGAAAGATAATTATAATATTCTATTGGACAGATTGTGTTTCAGATCTGCACTCTTAGGGTACCATTTGTGCAAAATCATGTTTATAGGAAGTTATCAACCATTTAAATGTATCTATCATTTATGATACTCCTTCCTCAGAAAAGGTTTTTATTCTATGCCCCAACGGCTTAGACTTTCTTCCGTGGACGCACCCTAGCATTTAAACAAGCACTTCTTTTGAGAACCAGCTGCCCTTCTCGCCTCCTGGAGAGTACTGCCTGCTCCCTCCCCCTGGCCTCCCTTGCCTGAGACTTGGATACTGGAGGCCATTTCAGAAACAGGTCTGTTTTAGGTCCTTGTTGTTAATATATAAAACTGGAGAAAAAAAGAAAACCATGCATCTGAGAATCAGAATTTTGACTGTGAATCCCATCTGCCCTTCCATAATTAATCAAATAGAGGTTCATTGTATTACCCTTATGTCCTGATAATACTTTTAATTTCTGTTTGGCCAAAAATATCCACTGATGGCTACATGGCAAGGTTATGAACTCTTTGTATAAAAGCCTCTTTATAAGTAAGATTTCTTAAGGCTGTAATGATTTTGTTCTCTGGGAGAGGGAGTGTGGGAAGAAATGTAAAACACGGGGCAGAGAGCATGCAGCGGAGGCAGAGTGACAAAGTTCAGGAAGCATGGTTACAAAACTTTTTACTTTGGATTGCTGACATTATCCTAAACGGACTCTTCAGATAAGAAAACTGACAATAAAGGTGAATCCAGTCTTCAGAGCAGGTCCTCTATATTATATTCATTTTCTGAATGATTGTCAACGTGGAAACAAAATGATCCTTACTCTGCCTGAATATCCAAAATCTCTTTAGTGAGCACCCAGAATTCCAAGCAGCAGGATCTTTGAGATGACGATTTTCATAGTCATGTGACAGGAAATTTTAAACTGTACGCCAAGGGAGCATGGCCTCTCAATGGCTTGTGTTTGAGAGTTGAGCAAGCACTACCATGAAAGTGATTTATTTTTCGAAAAAGATATCTGAAGACAGTTAAGCAAAGACTTTGTTAAACTTTCTTAAATTGTCTCTGGCCCCATGAGTGAAGGGCAGTGTGAGAGTGTCATTTCTTCCTTAGAAGAAAAGTAGGGAGTACCATACGTTTTCATCCCCAAAAGCTGCCCCTTTCCCACATGATGATGTTTCTATATAAATACTTGGTAGGTCTTTTGTTTCTTTTATTCTTTCAATCCCTAAGAAACGTCAAAGAAAGATTGTACCAGAAGAAAGTTAGAAATTAGTTCTTAGGTGATATGTATAAAATTCTTGAGATGTATATAAATATTTGTCTGTAAATAGCTATTTGTGACTGTTTTCCAACCATGCAATAACCGTTGAGCTTTATATTGTTAACATATCCTCATATGCTATTTTTCAGACATGGCTAATTAGGGAGAAGACCTTGTCCTCCAGTTTTCACAAATAATTAGTGCTTTGCCCTGTTCTCAGTTCCCTCCTAACTCACCAGAGTGAGGGCAGTAACAAGTGGGAAGGGGAAAGGAAGTTAAAATGCCTACTCCACATACACTGGACAGTATTCTGAAAATACTGTGATGTCATTTGGTTTTGATCAAATATTGGAGCTGTGTTTTGACTTTGTTGGCCGCCTTACTTCATGGCAGGAAGCTTTCTAGCATCATTTGTTCCATTAGGTGCACATCGTCTTTGCTAACTGTTAGATGGTAAGTTACCACTAATTAGTTTTCTAGCTTTATGTGGCCCTTGATGGCAGGGCTAAGGCAGAGAGCAGTGCAGAAATGTATGTTCTCCCCTCCGTTGTCTTAAATGAAAGGGAGAGCACAGGTCCCAGCAACCAGAGTGTACTTAACCTCCAGGTTCTGTGAATGCACATATATTCCCAGGCACATTCTTCATGTTTCTTCCAAGTTTAAAAAAAAAGGAGGGGAGGGAGGAATGCATGCTGCCCTCAATCCAGTATCTCTTTCTAACAACTGTCTCACTCCTTCCCTTGCAGCCAGTATTCTTGAAAAGAGTGGTCGTACTCTCTCCTCCTCTTCTAGCTTTGAATCTCTGGGACCTGGCTTTGCACCCCTCACTAGTCTCATCTGCTAAGATCACCAGTGACCTGCTAATTGTCAAGTTTGGTAAACCTCATTGAGACCTTCTAGACTCCCCATATCTTTGATGCTATTGTTCTCTTTCAGTCCTCCCCTCCCTTGGCTTCCTTGGCACCATTCATTCATGGTCTCTCTCAGCTCTCGGATGCTGTGGCTTGTTTTTCTCCTCCTCTGCTTTCATCTCTGCCCGCCTCTTAGGAATTCATTCTGCCTTCTTCATTTCTCATTTGGGGATCTCAGTGACTTCGGATTCTATCTATCAGGTCAAACGCAGTATTTTCAAAACTGAACTTGGTTTCTCTCAAACCCTCCAGTAGTTGCTTCGCCAGCTAAGCCCCAGACCAGAGCATCATTCTGTGTGTTCTTTCTTGCCCCCGTGCCTTCAGTACAAGCCACTTAGTCTCACTCATAATTCCTTCTCCCCCAGTGCTTTCTCAGTAGAATTTCCTATGAAGATGTTCTTTTCCTGCCCCAGTGGGTAAATGCATGGTGGTCCCACGAACCCATGTACATATTTCTATTATTACACTTACCGATATATATTTTAGTTATATAGTCGTCTCCCTCACAACTAATTCCATGAGTTACTCATTTTTTATATCAGCACCAGCTCAGTGAGCATATGATAGGCAGGAATAGGAGCTTGGAAAATGTTCTTTAGATTTTTAAGGCCAGTGGGTATGGGCAGTATCTGTTATCCTAGCTGATAGCTCTCAGGACAGACTTCAACCCCACCCCACCCAGCCCAATAGATTATTTCAGTGTGCTGAATGGCAGTCACTTGATAGGTGAATATGCCTCTTAGGCCACAGAGAAGTGGCACTTGTAGGAAGGGCAAATAAATTCGCTTTATATTTAGTCCTGGGGTAGCAATCTGCATATATACTAAGGATAGTTGTATTAACACCAAGGGAGTGGTGTCCTATATTTGATAAGAATCAACTCCCTGAACATGTACAAAAGGGAAAGACTTGTGAAGGAGCAAGGATAAAAGAACTGTGCCAGCAGTGTGACGGCTAGAAAGAAAAGCTTAGACCAGAGAATTGCTAATGAAGCAAAACTTGGCTACAAATTGGAGTCGACTCCCCCTGGTGCCATCTGAGTCAATATTATCCTCATTGACCTGTCATAAACAGTAGGACTTTGGTGCCAGGAGCTTCTCTATGAATGCCCAACTACGCATAACCAGAAATTACCGCCAGATAGAATCTGGATTGCATGGTAATACCCACCCCAAAACAAAATGCTAGCCCCATTGCTTAGCAGCAGTGCTGGAGGCTTCTTCCTGATAATGCAGGTTCCTTTCTCTCCTTGTATCACCAGGTGACTTTCCATCTAAAATGCTGTGTTTGAAATGAAGAGGAAGTCTCTAGTTTATGGACATGATATATTTTATTATATTCTCATCTTAGAATTGTAATTACTCTAGGGGGCAGAGGAAATTGAAGCCACAGATATATACCAGTTTAGAAATAGTAGAATTGTCATTTTTATTCTAATACTATGTCAAATTATGGTGGTAATGCTAGAGTTGATGTGGTTATATGTGCCAGTAAGGTCTGCTGACACTTTTTCCCCCTAGATTGACATTAATACGGGAACACTTAAAAACATTAACATCACAGCCCAAGTGACTTGTCAATAACAAGTTCCACATAAAAATATAAAGGGCATTCTTATATGCTTTTTAAAAATGCTTTTTTGTTGTATTTTTTGTGACATCTGTTAACCTCTACCTGGCGTCTGTGTGACGTATTTGTGCCAGAGGTGATAAATCTCCAAATTCTACCATTACAGGACAGTAATAACCACAATGAAGGTGGCAGCCTCTACCTACCATTTTAGCTTTGAGGCTAATTAAATATGCTTGAAAAGCAAGTAAATAAAAGCAGCGAGTTGGCAGAGTTTGAGAAGCGGTGAGCATGCCTGGTGGCTGCTTGAGTAGTCTCAGGACATGTGAAGTTCGGGGCTTGCTTTAGGAGTTGCATTTAGGCCAGAATGGAGACTGAAACTAAAGCGGGGTGGGGGGGACAGAATAGCACAGGTGTGTTTAGGTGCTACTGAGTCCTGCACTTTGGATGGAGCTGTGTGTTCACGTAGAGGAGGAGGGCAAGAAATGGCTGGAAAGATGGGTTGGAGCCAGACTCCAGAGGGCCAGAATGGAAGGTAAGCAAGGCTGACCTTTGTCCAGTAACCTGAGGGGGCCATTGGAGATGGGAAGTAACATGATGACAGCCAGAATGTGCTGGAAATATAGCACTTAAAAGTGAAATTGAGTATGAGGACAAACTGGAAGTAGAGTGACTAGTCATCCAGTGTTGGAAATTGTCGTTTATTTTCAGATAAGATTCATTTTAAAGCACAGCCACATTCCTCTTGCATATAAATGGCCCATCTTGAATCAAATCAAGAAGCAAAGAAAAGTAGAATGATGACTGTTAGAAGAGTGTAAAAGAATATGAAGCTAAGATGGCACAGTAAACCCTCACTATATGTAACTTCTGAATCCCCAAATTTTTACATTCACCAAAACATAATTTTTCACATAAAATGCAGTGAAATCCAGCTTCACATGAGCGACGGCACGGACAGCAACAGGTTGAAAGTAACAAAGCCCCGTGGAGATGTGCTTGCAGGGTGGGCAGCTCTGCTTCCCTCCAGGGCCACCTGCCAGTACAGTGCCAGCCACTTGCTTGGTGCAGCCACAGAATTAGTTAGCCTCCTTGTCATGACATTAGGGGTCCCTTTAAAATAGGTGTCTTTTTCAACTACCATTTTTCCAAAATGGGTTTCAAATAAGCCTAATCTTTTACTTTGAACTCAAATGATCAAAGCTAAACTGCCTCTCTCATCACAGTGAAAGAAAAATCTTTCTCTGGCCTCATATTCATCTCTCTTCACTGACGACATCCCATCTCCTGAAAAGAGTATCTCCCTATGCCCTTGCATGCTCGCGCGCTCTCTCTCTCTCTCTCTCTCTCTCTCTCTCTCTCTCTCTCTCTCTCTTTCTCACACACGCACACACATACACACTCTAAATTCCATTCAGGAGTCATGTAACCACCCCAAAGCTTTCTGTATCTCAAATTCTGTTGTTGTTTTTTAATTTTTTTAAAAAAAGAAACTTAGATTACATAAATGTTACACGAAAAATATAGGGGATTCCCATATGCCCCGCTCCCTAGCCCTCCCAATTTTCCCACATCAACAGCAGCCTTCATTATGGTAGTACATTTGCCACAATTGATGAACCCTTCTTGGAGCATTGCCACTAAGCGATGATTATAGCTTACATTGTAGTTTACACTCTCCCGCACAATTTTGTAAGTTTTACAAGATATACAATGTCCTGTATCTGTCATTGCCATGTCATTCAGGATAATTCCCCCCAAATTACATGTCATTCAGGATAATGCCCCCAAATTACACCTATTTTTCCCTCTCCCTCCCCTCAGAACCTCCAGTGGCCACTGCCTCCACATCCATGATAAAAGTTCTTCCATTGCTAGGATCGCAACAGTCTACAGTAGAAAAACTGTAAGTCTACTCTAGTCCATCATCCATTCCCAATCCTAAGGATTCTGGGATGGTGATGTCCAGTCTATCTCTGATTGAGAGGGGGCTTAGATCCCATGGGGCAGATGGATGGGACTTTCTTGCTTGCGGTTGCAGACTCTCTGTTCCTTGCAATGGTCGTTGTCAGTCTTCATCTCCTTGTTGGTTGTCCTGGGTGAGTCCAATGAACTGGAGAGTGGGTGTTGCAAGGCTGTTGAGATCCAGTCAAATTCTGTTTTGAAGTTTAGCTGTAAACACCCCCAGTTGCCCATCGTTCACTCCTTGCCAGGCCTCGTGGTCTACAGATGCCTGTAGGTCACCTCCCCTTCCCCCTACCTGTTCCCATGTGGGAAACCTATTGGAAAGCCCTTCAGAGCTACCCAGTTACAGACAGAGGTGGCAGAATCCAGCTGTAAGTGACTTTGAGTATCTCTGCTGGTTTAAGAACAGGAAGAGAGGACTTTCTCATAGGTCAAATCCAACTACAAATAACTATTTTTCTGAGTTCCATGACTTTGGTCATCCGATCAGTTTAAATTAAAATGCATTTTGTAATTGACATCTCCGGTAAGCTGTCCCTAATAAAATATCATATTTAATGACTAATTCCCAAATTTAAAAAGTTCTAAATCAAATTCAGCACTGACCATGCTTTCTTAATAACCTACCTACCCCAAGATTTGAGAAGTGACTAAGCATTCATTTTAAAAATTAAAATGTTAACTGACAGACTCCTTATCTTCTCAGGTTTTCCATGATTCCTGTTAGGATAAAATTAATGGAACCAAGCACATCTATAATAAAGTTACACCTGTTCATGCTAGAATCGGTGGACATTTCCTGAAGAGGAGAGACACAATTGGCTACTGCACAGTTCACTAAATGACAGATGGGAGATGACCACTTTGTAACCAATATATACCCCGAAAGCCAGGGACTAGGGATCCTGGTTAGTTCTCAGCTGCTATAAGGAAAGGACCCCAGAGTGGTGCCCGAGCCTCCCCCTGGGCCTCCCTGCACAATGCTCTCTCCCCCTTATCCAAGCCTCTTTTCCACCTGGGTTTTCTCTCCATAGTCACCTATACCACCATCACCACCTGTTTAAAATGCAAAAGAGGTCCTTTCAGTTCTTACATTGGTGATGTCAAAGTAACATTAGCCAGGAATTTTCAAAAGAGGAAGCCTGCAGCTGTTGGGAAAGAAATCTGGCTGCTCCAAGTATTTTGTTAGCTGAGAAAGGACTTCTCCAGATGAAAAACTGCCCTCTGACTAATCAAGTGAGGCCCAGTAACCAGGAAGAAATGCAGCAGGTGAGACTTTTTAAATTGCTTCCCATTTCACATAGAATTGAGGTTTGGCACTCTCTGCACACACACGAACACACACACACACCACTCTGAGGTGACATGACTTTTCTTAAAGTCTGGTTTGCTTTAGCAAGTGAACCAGGCCTGGAGAGCCAGGGAGAGGCCCAGTGTGTAGTGTTGGCGGTAAAAGATGCAATGTACTGTGAACCTTTTTTATTTCCTCTTATGCAGACTTAGTACCAAAGCTAATGGGACCTTGCTGTTTTGTTGTCTTTATTATTCCAGAGCTTCTTGGACAGAAAGGTGTGAAAGGCCAAGGTGCAAAGATTGATGCCCTAAATGCAGGCGAGGATGTTTCAAACCACAGCATTTTTGCCAGAGGCAGGATCTGCTGTACAGTTACCTATAGTTTAGGGTAGACTAGCAGAACTAGGTATAACCTGCCCCCTGCTGCACGGCACAGAGAAGTACGTATGGAGTGTACACTTCATTAGAAAGAATTTTAGTCTGAAGACTTGCGGCAGATGGGAAGCAAACTGGAAATGGCAGGCAGAGGTTACTCTCCTAAGTCCACGCCAATGTGAACAGGAAGCGGGTGGTCAGAGGGTGGGAGGCACTTATCAAAAGGACTATTTTTAGATTCTGAGACCAGCGGCATCAGCACCACCTGGGAGTTTTAGAAATGCAGAATTCAGCCACCACCACCTCAACCCCCACACCCCCACCCCGCCCTTTGATCTACTGAATCAGAATCTGCATTTTAACAAGGTCCCCAGACATGCATATTTACATTTGAGAAGTCCTGAATGTGACTTCAGAAGGAGCATTTAATACCAGAGAACAATCCACCATTTCCTAAGGTGTGGATCAGATTGAATTGAATTGAAACAGTGAATAAATACAACTCAGTAGGAGCCTTTCATCTCATCCTGAGAAGATGCTTATGTCCTTTTTTTTTTTTTCTCAATACGTTTTTTATGAGTCCTCATAAAGTCCTTTCACAGGCTCTTTAAAACCAAAGACACTTTAAACACACACACATTACTTACTACATTTCAGCAGTATCTGGCGATTGCCAAGCAGGTTCTTTCAAAATCAGGCCATCCCAGCAAATATTTGACAGGCACCAGATTTTATCCCTGCGGCAGCCTCTGGTGTTGGCCATCGTTCTTGTTTGCTCCAGCCTCCTCACCCCCTTCCCTGCTCCCTTCCTAGTAAATTACGTCGCGACCTGACCCTACAGAATCGAGCTGGCCACCGGTGGCATTGTCAGGCTGTTGCTAACCCGGAGTGTTCTTTTCTGCGCCAGGTCAGGGAAGAATGCCGGCTCCTGAACGCCCCACCGGTTCCACCCCGAAGTGCAAAGCCTTTGTCCACAAGTCCTTCCATTCCTCCTCGCACAGTCAAGCCAGCGCGGCCTCAGACACGTTCTCCCAGCCCCACCTTGTCCTACTATTCTTCAGGGCTGCACAACATGTAAGTCTTCGTGCGAGGTCCCACTTCAACAAGATTCTTCTCAGCCACCAGTTCCCAGGTTCTCGAGAACATTTTCAAGGTAGCCAGAACCTAGGCAGGGTGGTGGGAAAGGAAATTTGTTTTTGAGTTTCTAAAAGGATTTTACTGCAAGAGCATGATAAGGACCTGCTAGTTTTGAGCTGGAAGCACCAGAGTCCTAGGAAGAAAAGATTCCTCAAGAATCTGAGAAATTCAGTGATAAAGGCCAACAGGATTCTCTTGGAAGAAACCCGTGGATGTCCATCAGTTCACACAAATTAGCATCTCCTCTTTCAGATAGCACCTTCTAACAGGACCTAGAATGGGAAGGGTCCTTGTTGGCTATCTCCTGAGAATTTCTACCCAGTTCCTTCTTGACCATCACTGTTGGGTTGTCATTCACTTCTGTCACTTCTTCTAGTAAGCTCATTGATTCTTCAGCAATGCCACGCATGCCATTGTTGGCAAATGCTTCTGATTTTTTAGAAATCTTTCATAATATTGAGTTGAACTCTGTTTCCATGTAACTTTCAACTATATCTTCTGTCTAGAAACGCAAGATAAGTCCACCCCACTTCTCTTTGTCCACCCATGAAAATTTCAGGTCAACTATGATATGTCTTGTCTTCTCCAAAAGAAGCAACCTCAGTTCCATCCACTGTTTCCCCTGGCGTTGCTGCCCAGTCCCTCCTTAGCATGGTTACCCGTCTTTGAGCACACTCTAGTTTCACTGTCACTCTTAAAATGCCACATCCAGAGCTGAATGTACTATTCTGGCTGTGATCCTTACAGGTATTTTTTGTTGTTGTTGTTCTCTGGACATTTACATCCTTTTGCTAATGTTACTTGGTTGTAGATAAACCAGGGCAAGTATAACAAGCATCCTACCTCAGACTTTCTGATAGAAATGGAGTAACAGGTAGTGGCGATGTAGTCATGTAGTAAGAGGATGGCAAGTAGGAGAAACCCTTTGACTCAACACTTGCCCACTGCAGGCATCACTGATCACTTTTGTTGCCTGTTGGTGCTAAGCCTAAAGATGGCTTAAGAATTTCTCTTTTCACAAAGATCCAGGCATTAACAATTAGTTTATATATATATATTTATATATTTGCTATCTTCACTGTAGCATTTTAAATCATTACATACATATCCATAATTACCAATGTATCCTATTAAAGATTCTTTTAAAAAAACCCAATGAGGTTAATGGGTACTTTATTGAATTCATGATAGGGAATGTTATATTTTTTTCCTAACTACCTTGTTCTATTCAGAAATAATATATGTGGATAAATAAAAAGCTTGGGGTTTTCGCTTTTATGTATTTATTCATTTTACTAATCTCCCTTTCTGTGTTTGCCTTTAAGCAACGTTACTAAAAGTGATACAAGTCCTTCTGAAAGTGCTCCTGTTTCCTGCTATCCATGTAACCGAGTGAAAGCTGATTCTATGGACCTGAAATCCCCCTTTGGAAGTCCTTCTGCTGAAGCTCTGTCCTCCAGGCTCTCCTGGCCTAATCATTTTTCAGGAACATCTGAGAGCCAGACCAGGAGTGATTTCCTATTGGAGCCAAGCAGGAGTTACAGCTATCCTAGACAAAAGACACCAGGCACACCAAAGAGAAACTGCCCAGCGCCTTTTGACTTTGATGGTTGTGAGCTCCTGGCCAGCACCCCCAGCTCAGTGGCTGCAGAACTCAGTAGCAGCATTTCTGGTTGTCCCAAGTCGGCAAGCTACTCTCTAGAGAACACAGATGAGAAAACTCTTGTAGCTGGCACGACAAAGCAGAGTATTTCATGCCCCGCCTTACCCCCGAGAGCCCCAAAACCAGTGGAAGAGAAAGCCACCTCTGAAACATCTCCTTTGCCTCTGAAAATTGATGGTGCTGAGGAGGACCTCAAATCTGGGTCACTGGACCTCTCCGAGGACCAATATTTTGTTAAAAAGGGCTTGCAGGACATCTTCTCCATCTCCTGTCCTTTCTCATCTCCGCTCCACCTCCAGCTGGCCCCTAGGTCCTGTGGTGATGGATCACCATGGCAACCGCCTGCCGACCTTTCGGGGCTCTCGATAGAAGAAGTGTCCAAGTCGTTACGGTTCATTGGCTTGTCCGAAGATGTCATATCATTTTTTGTTACTGAAAAGATTGATGGGAATTTGCTTGTTCAGCTCACAGAAGAAATCCTCTCAGAGGATTTCAAATTGAGCAAACTGCAGGTGAAGAAAATCATGCAATTCATTAATGGCTGGAGGCCCAAAATATAGCCAAATAACCCCAGCTAGCATTGAACGAAACTGATCCATTTGCGTGCTAGAAGGGGTGGGCTGGGACATAATTTCATGTGTTTTTGCACTAATAACCTTCTCTGTACATAAGGATAAGAGAAACACTTACTATGCAGATTACATTTTTGAATGGTGAACAGGCTATTTTGTACATCAATAAAAATGCTGTACAGAACCCTTAGAGGTGTGCCTTGTACATCACTCAATGCTCAACAGCTGCTAAAAGAAATAAAGGCATGTCCAGAAAAATCATCCTTACCCGAATAGGTTTATGTGAGAAGGTGTATTTATTACAAAATAGCCAAAGCCAAATGACATAAGAATCTTTAAAAAACATTTTGAACAATAATTCCCTTCTTTGAGGTGGGGGGTGGGCTGACTTTAGGCAATTAACTATATTCTGTGCTCTGTTGTCTGGATTGCTTAATGCTAATTGTTTTACTCTTGTGTCTGAACATGGTAGTGATATGAAATGACACTTTAATGTTACATGCTCAGTGGGGATCTTTTTATCAAAAGGTATTTTCTAAAAGTCATGTGTTGACAGAGGATATGTGATGTCCTTAGAAATAGTGCAAATTGTGACCACAATAATTTATCTGTAAGTGCTGCTAATTTTATTGAGCAGAGAAAAGAACAATATGTACATTTACATGTATATTTGTGTGTGCACAATAGACGCGTATGTTTTGAAACAGCATTATAACATTTGTTCACTTTCCAATCTCCATTGAGGTTTTAGGGCTGTTAACAAAGTTGACTTTCTTAGGAATGGTGGGCAGAAGCATTCCAAAGATTCGAGAGCCCTGTCACTCAGAGCTGAATCGTATTAGGCTTCATAGTGGAAAGCTGGGAACAAATCATTGGAGACTCTGCACTGAAGAATGAAATTTTATTTAAGCCCATTATAGGGCTCGTTTTTACTTATACTACTCTTGTGCTGATATCTGGGGAAATGACAGTTTCTGTAAAATGAGAATTCTCTGGTTTGAGGGTCTCATTCCCCCGTCTTGATAGTGAGAGGTCTAAAGAGCATTTTACAGCTGGTAGGTGTTCTCATCATGCTTTGGGCTTGATGAGAAATCAGACAAACCTACTTCTATTAGTATACTTGTTATGTCTGTTGAATTATTTTTAAAGTATCATTAAAAGAACTTATGTCACAAACCTCTTCTTTCCTTTCTTCCAAAGAAAGTACTTATTACCCTATTTTTTATTCCAAGAATTCCAGGGCATTAGTCTAAATGTGATGAAATATTCCAAAATATAGTGACATCATCATCATTCTTGACTTTTTGAAAGAATGTAAATCTTAGAAAAGTTCCAGCTGTCCAAGCAAGGCATCCTCCAAACAGCTCTACTCCCCAGAGTCTGTCCCCAGATTCTGGATGTTCTGACAGCCGGTGATAGACATGTACTATGTGGCCTCTTGGATGAGATAGGTCAGCCAATAAGGTGTCACTGTGACTTATAAGCTTAGATTATATTTTATTATCTGCTTGGTCTTCCTGCTCACCAAAAAAAAAAAAATTTAAAGACAAGACACTGTGACACTGTCCCCCTGGAACCTGTGTCTTTACACCAGTCTAGTTTTGCAGACCTTATTTTCTTTGCAATATGTCTTGACATTAAGAATATATTTTATAAATTATTTCCTGATTAATATTGAGGTAAATTGATACCTATTCTTGTTTTCCCATCTTTGATCTCCTTTTTTAAAAATAGCATTTTTTTCCTAACATATCTCTGAAAATGTACACCCTAGGTAAAAACTGTACCCTGTAAAATTTGACAAACTGGAGCACATCTTGAAATGTAACTGACAAATCTATGAAGAAGTTTCTGGTACAATCGCATGACATGAGATCCCTCTCTTTAATGTTTCAAAGGCATCCTTTTGTGTGAGTGGGAATTCCTTAGCAAAGGTAAACTCTCAGAACTTTCCTTTAAAATGGAAACAGACAAGATGCCATTGAAAAGCTGAGAATTTTTGTTGGCAAACCCTCACTGAATCGGTTTTAAAACCCTTGGCACTTGGACACAAATTCAGGAGGAGGAACAAGGTTGGTTTTGCTTTACTGAAAAGGTGATCTCACATGAAAACTGACTTTTTATCCTTTTCTTTTTTCTTTTGCTGTTACTTTTGTAAAAACACACAAAACAGTTTTTTTGTCTTGACATATTTATGTCAAGTTTATGTTGTGTGGCAATATGGAGACACCTTGGGGGCAGAGACAATGGTCTTTCATTCATATGTTCATTCATTTATTAAATACTCATCAAGCACCTTTTGTGTGCCAGGCACGAGTCTAGTGCCAAAAAAAAGACGCAGCTCCTACCATTGTGGAGCTCATGAGGTTCATATTACTTACATTTTATATCACAGTTCCTGGTACCTTTTAAGTTTATGTAAGGAACATGAAATCTCCTGTATGTGTTGTCCTGTCTTCAAAGAATCCACAAATGGGGGAAATGGCAGCCTCTTTTAAAGGTATAAAGCAAATGCCACCAAACCATTGAAACCTACCTCCCCACCAGTCATTGGTTTTTTGTTTTTTTTTTATTGACTTGGAATTTTTTTAAATTGTAATAAATATCTTCTGCATCTCCAAAGCTACAAATATAATTGCAATAGATTCTGAGCTGAACACCTTTCCGTAGAGGACTTTGTCACCTGGACTAGACAAGGCATTCACAGCCCGGAGAAAATCATGACAAGAGGTAAGGAAGCAGCACTTCCCTCCTGAGAGCTGCTCTTTTGCAGCATAAAGTGATGTGCAGAAATCCTTACAAGCAGAACCTTTTCTAACCAGCCAGGTCAAGACTGAGCACATCATCTCCTTCTGGCAGGATCCCTGCAGTCGATGTGGTGACCACAGTGCTTGGGGAAAAGTGTCAAACAGGACCCTTCTTTGGATCCTTAAAATTCATGACTCATCATGGTCCTCATCAGAAAAGAATAGAACAACAATCAGCAATAAACCAAGCCAAGTAGCTAAAATCTCAAATGTGGACACAACTTAATATTGGGAAAGAGAACTCAAACACTCCCAGATCAGTACCTTCTCAGAACCTTGTAAATGCTTACAAGTTCTCTCTTCTTTAAGTTGACTTGCTCAGCTTAATGAACTGTGAAATTTACACTTGCGCTCTTTCACCCCACGTGAACCATTCAAGTTTGGGAAGCTTCACCAAACTGCCCATTCAGCTAAATCGTAACGTTTGTTCTTGTCTCATGTAGAAATAAAACAACAATCTTTGGGGGAAAGATTCTGACAATTCATACCGACCGTTTGTGGACACAAGCTTAAATACCCCTCTGCTCGAGTTCTTGACGCACATCCCTACAGCTCCTCAGAGAAGTTCCGGGGGTGGGCGTGGATGGATCAGGGCTCCATCTTGCAAACACTTTGTACACTACTCATCATTAGATTAACATTTTGGATAACAAACTGGAAGACAAAACAGTTCTCCAAAGAACTTAGTGAATGGTTCAGAGGAAATTGCAATTTCAGTGTACCAGAAAGGTAGATCTGCAGGCTGCACACAAGGCTTTAAAAAATATTCTGTTTATTCTGTCAGTTTCCACTCTTTATTTAGTAAATATAGACACACTAGGCTGCTAAGATAAGAGGAATAAAAGGCCCAGAATGCCAGTGGTGGAAAGTAGAACTACTGTCAGATTCTTATGGCCACATCTTGTAAATTGTATTGCTTGATCTTCAAAACTCTAGTGTTTTAAAATTTGTCTTGTGGAAGCCAGAAACAAGTGATAAACGTGATTTTGGTTAAAACTGTATACAAATACCTGTAATTTTGCTGCTCTCTAATTTTTAAGCTATGGATTTTGTAATAGAGCTTATCAGATTATGAGATTCCTTTGTTTACAGTCTCGGTAAGTAGTAGGGTTCAGATAATTTCTTAATTGTAAGCCTTTTCTGTCATTTTCATATTAGTTTCCATTTAAAATATTGTTTAAGCTGATAACCTAAAAATTGAAGTTAATTAAAAATTGGGGAAGTTTTCCTCGACTTTGATGGAAATGGTGTATTCATTTCAACCCTATAACCATCTCTACAGATTCTTTGCTTAGAAAATGTGGGTGGTAAACTACCAGTTAACAGTTGCATTATTCTCCAGAATGTTATCTAGTAGGCCCAATGTGTACCTCAAGATAAACATGGTATATTATGTCTAAAAAAAAACTCATTGTCTATTGATTTAAATGGTTCAAAAATGTCTATAAATAAATAAATTTTAAAAGTTGCTCTTCTTGTAGTTTGTTCCTCAGTGTGTGGTTTTTAAGGAGCTCTTGTCCCCATATGCCTTTGACATCTCTAAAAAATGTTATCTCTGCCTTGAGTATGAAATTAATCTGGAAGAATTCTTATACTGGAGGCCCATTCTGTATTAATAAAGAGATTGAAGACTATGGGTATGGCACCTAATCAGAAGTCAGTAACCAGGTTCCCTGTTGGCATTCAAAGTGAATCCAGTTACCAGGATGGTCAGAAGTTAGAGAAGACCAATGGAGATTAACTGGTGAGCTTTAAAGGGGAAAAAAAAAAAAAAAGTGCATGCTTAGAGAAAAGAAAGACAATACAAATTCTTATCTCCTTGCCTTAGTTTATGTTATTACAACTAGCAGGGGGCTACTCAAGAAAAGGCATGAGTATTCAGCACACTGAAGCATAGTAAGTTTTACAGAAAAGTTGGAGAATGACAGAAGTTGGTGAAAAGTTTTTATTGTATTCAAAAAAGCTTCCCAATAGTTTCTGTTAAATCTTCCTGTCTTATTTTATTCACCTAAACTCTTTCATTCCATTTTATACTTCAGCCTTTAATCCTCTCCCCTATTTTGCAGAGATAAAACCTGTGACTAAACTGACTCGTGGCCACTTTCCTGGATTTCAGGGATTTGCACTGGAGAGCCTATGGGATTGACATAGGTTTTGCCTACAATTTCCAAAGATCTACTCCAGTGGCCTATAAGCACTTATATCAGATACACCCTGGGACATTTGACTCCCCAAATTGGATATTGCAAAACAAATTTGAATTTAGAAATAAGGTGGATTATGGTCAGATATCCTCTAGTTCCTACATACGTGAGGCTAGAAAAAGCCAAATAATTGAAAATAATAAGTAAGGAATAAATGCTTATTTGATTGAAATGAATTTTTCCTCAAGATGCCGCTACCTGCCTCAGCTCTTAACTAAATCATTCACCATCCTAGGGATTTACCAAGTGTCATCCCCCAGGCTGATTAGTTTTCACTCCACCACCATAGCTCCCATGCATGTCCATCACCTTGTCAACCGTAAGCTTGGTTATCAGACATTGTCTTCATTGTCTTAGCTCCAAAAATAGATGTTACTTGAGGTTCTGCCATCAAATTTTTTTTTTTGAAATGTTTTTTTTATATTTTTAAAGAAGCTTTAGATTATATAAATGTTGCATCAAAAATATATGGGACTCCCATATGACCCACCCCCTCCCCTTCCCACACTTACCCACATTAACATCATTGATTAGTGTGGTACATTTGCCACAATTGAGGGACACATATTGAAGCATTGTTAATAACCATGGAATATAGTTTGCACTCTGCCCTGCACCATTTTATAGGTTTTCACAAAGTGTATAATGGCCTGTATCTGTTACTGCAATGTCATGCGGGATAATTCCAATGTCCCAAAAATGCTCCCATGTTACACCTTTTTCCTCCCCTCAGAACCTCTAGTGGCCACTGCCTTTATATCAATGATACAAGTTCTTCCATTGTTAGAATAATAATGTCTTATTTAGTCCATTGTTCATTTCCCAATCCTGAGGATTTGGGGATGGTGATACCCATCTGTTTCTAATTGAAAGGGGCCTTAGATCTCATTGGAGAGATGGGTGGAACTGTTCTCCTTGAAGCTGCAGATACTCTGTTCCTTGGGATGGGCATTGTCCATCATCATCTCCTTGTTAGTTGTCCTGGATGAGTTCATTGAACTGGAGAGTAGGTGTTGCAACTCTTCTGGGATTTGGGGCTCAACTGGCACATGAACTGACCAAAAATTTAAGCCTTTGGGACGTATATTTAACAAGTATAGCACTAATTATAGGTTCAAATAAAAGGGGCAGAAGAGCTATGTGTAGGGAAACTATAAATGAGTCTAACTCTGTTACACTAAGGAACATAAATTCCAAAGTAAGGCCACTGACAGGGTGCCCAATTCCTGAGCTTGTCTGCCCTGCTTACTGTATCTAGATGTCTCTAGAGCCTTTAGGAGCCCTGCTGTTTGAGGCACTGTTGACTGTGGCCATCAATGAGATCCTGCTGAGAGGTGCATAAGTGTAACCTCTGGAATTACCTCCCAACTCACTTTGAAAACTCTTAGCCATAGAAACTCATTTGTATTTAATAGTTCCCCCTTTTGGACTAGGTTTTTTTCCAAATGCATCACTAATTGGCACTTGGTAATAATCCTTCAGTGCCCAGGAGTCATGTCCCACACCAGGGGGAAGGTAGTACTTTTTTTTTTTTTAAGATTTATTTTTATTTATTTATTTATCCCCCCCTTGCTGCTTGTGCTCACTGTGTCCATTTGCTTTGCGTTTTTCTGTGTCTGTTTGTCTCCCTTTGTTGTGTCATCTTGCTGCATCAGGTCACTGCACCGAGCGGGCTGTCAGCTTCATAGCTGCACGGGCCAGCTCCCATATGGTAAATGGGAGCCCAACCGATTGAGCCACAGCCTCTTCCCCGGCAGTACATTTTTATGCTGAATTTGGCTTAGGGAGAGGCCACGTTTGAGCAACAACGAGACTTTCAGGAGCTAGCTCCTAGGCAATATATAAGGGTAAGTTTTAATTTCACAAGAAAAGGTTCATAAGTACAATCATCAATATTAAGGGCCTGGCATAATGGTCTGTCTTCCTTCACTAGGCACTGCCCATGTACTCGGGGAATTCTTGCCATTCTACTAGAGAATTTAGCAGGACTCCCCAGGATAGGAATTCAATATTCTTTCAGTTGTTGTGTGGGTCTCCACCCACCAAGACCATGCCCCATGTGCACTTGAACACATTCATATGCCTTAGAGGCATGCTCCAGGTACACCCCTCCCCACACATCCCCCTATCACCAACACTCTACCACAGTTGTGATTCAAAACCTCTCCAAAATCAAAGCAGAAAGAATAACCAAATAAAATTAATAAAATCAAATAATAATTTCAAAAGTAACAATTGAAATAGAAAAATTAAAAATAGAAAAATAAAATTTTGAGATAAAAAAATACATTGTGTCTTTTATCACTGTAACTTCTGTTCAGCGATAAACATACATACTTCTTGTATGTCTAGTAACAATTTCTTCTGTATGTTCCTTCAGTGTCTTATTTTTTTCATTTTACCTTATTTTTTTCATTTTACCTTTTCTTAGGTTATAGAAAAGTCACATAGAAAATATAGAGGATTCGCATATACCCCATGCCCTCCTTTTCCACTATCCCCTATTAATAACATTTTACATGTGTGTGGTACATTTGTTACAATTATGTACAAATATTGAAGCATTGCTACTAAACATGGTCAATGGTTTACATTATGGTTTACATTTTACACCATACACTTTTATAGGTTTTGACGAAATTTAAAATGACCTGTATCTGTTACTGCAATATCATGCAGAACAATTCTAGTGCCCTAAAAATGCCCTATGTTCCATCAATTCTATTCTTCCCTCCCCCTCCCCTCAGAACCTATGGTAACCACTAAGTTTCAATTTTTGAAGAATAAGATTCATAGTTACTTGCAATAATATTGAGGGTTTGGCATACTGGTGTGTTTTCTTTTACTAGGCACTGCCTATGTTCTCGAGAGATTCTTGTCCCTCTAATTGAGACACAGCAGGACTCCCCAGGATGGGAGTTTAATATTTTCTTGTTTATTGTGTGGGTCTCCACCTACTGAGATAACACACTATGACAAGATGAACACTTACATATTCCACAGAGTCTGCCATCACATTCTGATGCCTGCCATTCTTTGTCATCAAGATCAAGCTTTTGCTTCTGTAAGACATTGCAGAGGCATCACAGCAAGTGAAGTAATGTCAAACAAATGACACCAATGAAACTTTTATTCATCATAAAATATCTCAGTAAACTTTTAAGCAAAACCAATATATGAATTTGTTTAGAGATCCTAGAATAAGTTGATTACTTGTCAGTTAATAAAATTTTCTTTTGACAGTTTAAATTAAGCCAATGGTTTCAGTTTTCTATTGGCTGCAAAATGAAAGCTAAAAAGATCAATGTGTTCCCTTAGATTGATTCTAATATTGGCTCTAAAAAAGTAGGCAATTGAGAAGTAGAAATAATGGTTGGATGATCTGAGCTAAGAGTGGTCTCAGAGCCAGAGGCAATAAAGTGTGAAGACAAGAAAGAAAATTATCTGCTCAGAAGCACAACTAGCCCAGAGTTATTGTGCAGGGAGAATCACACGAAATTTGGAGCCAGAGGGGACCAGCAAAGTGACCTGTCCAACTTCTTCATTTTGGAGGAATGAACCCCATTTTAGAGGAATTACTCCCACCCAGACCACATACAGCTAGAACCAAAGGTAGAAAGAAGAAGTCTCCTGGCTCCCCCATTCCACTACAACACTATTTCCCAATTTCTTTGACTTCAAATTTTACAAATAACTTTTAATGGTATTTTAGTGCAAGGCATGCTCTACCCTGGTCCTCCAACCTCTATTTCTTCTCAGGCTGACTCCCTATTCCGTACTATGTAGAAATCAAGAGAAACCTCTCCTGCTTATTAAATGGACAGTCTGAGCACATGCTCTCCTTTTGGTCAAAAGGGTTATCACTCAGTGGAGATACTGAATGATACAGATGTAAGAGGAAGAGATGTAAAAGATTCACACACAGCACAGACACCTTTCAGCTCACTGAATCCACTGTAGCTGCTAGGAAGAGTACAAGTTTACGGTTGCACCTAGGTAGAGAACCAGCTGTAGTACTGAACATTGCCACAGGGTGTCGGGCTTTTCCAACCAGCTAATGACTACCCAAGCATTTGTCCAGTGAACCTGATGGAGTACGATGGTGAGTCAAAGATTAGTACAGAGTCAACATTTTAAGCTCAGCTGTAATGGAGGTATTTATCTTCCCATCAGTCACTTTTACATCTTCCTCAGCCAAAGGTAGTAGAATCCTGACGTTGTGTGTGTGTGGGGGGGGGGACAGAACGGGGCTCAAGAAAGATTTGAAAAGTAGGGCATGCAGTGGGCCCTACTTTGGACTTTATGTTCCCCAGTGTGACAGAGTTGGACTCAGTTATGATTTCCCTACACATGGCTCTTCTGCCCCTTCTATTTGAACCTAGAGTTAGTACTAGAGTTGATAGATTTATGTCCAAGAGATTTAAAACCTTGGCCTTTCCATATGCCAGTTGGGCCCTGAATCTCAGCAAAGTTGCAACACCTACTCTCCAGTTCATTGGACTAACCTAGGACAACTAACAAGGAAATGATGATGGACAACGGCCATCCCAAGGAACAGAGAGAGTCTACAACTGCAAGCAAGATAGTTCCATCCCTCTGCCCAATGGGATCTAAGCCCCTCTCAGTTAGAGGTGGAGTAGACATCACCATCCCAGAATCCTCAGGATTGGGGAATGAACTATGGACTAAAGAAGACTTACTGGTATTCTACACTATAGGCTTATTGTGATTCTAGCAATGTAAGAAATTATATCATTGATGTGAAGGCAGTGGTTCTGAGGGCAGGGAGAGGGAAAAACAGGTGTAATATGGGAGCATTTTCGGGACTTAGGAATTGTCCTGAATGACATTGCAACGACAGATACAGGCCATTATATATCTTGCCATAACCTACAGAACTGCGTGGGAGAGAATGTAAACTACAATGTAACTATAATCCACGCTTAGTGGCAATGCTCAAAAATGTGTTCATCAATTGTAACCAATGTACCACACTAATGAAGGATGTTGTTAATGTGGGAAAATGCGGGAGGTGTAGGGAGGGGCATATGGGAATCCCCTTTATTTTTATGTAATGTTTATGTAACCTAAATATCTTTTTTTATATATATTAAAAAATATATTAAAAAAAAAAAAAAAAAGGAAAAGTAGGGCATGGAGCAGTTTTTTTAATACAGGTGTCCACTGGGGAGAAGGGTAAGGAAGGTGGGGATGCCCTGTGATGGATTTTCAAAGTGCAAAATTGACCTGTCAGATGCCATTCCACTTCTCACTTCTGAGTTGTCTGTGGAAGTTTGAATGTGAATAGTGCAAATCAGAAGCTCTTGAGTAAAAGCAGTTGTACTTCATTTGTTTTTATTCCACTGGTTGTTATTGAACAACCAAACCCTCAACCTGAAACAAAACATTTCAAGTAACATTACACTAAAGGTGGCTTTTGAGTTAGGATTGAGAAAGCGGATCTCTCACCATCCTCCTCCTTTACCTGAAAAATCAAACCATGAACCCACTTAACTGATCCTGGAAGGAAAGACAAAGAAAAGATAAATCCTAAGACAAAGAGAATTGTTGTCAAACTTCAATTTTGGCTTAAATGTGTTTATGCTTCATTTCCCTTCATTTTTGTTATTTCCTACACTCAGCGCACCTATTGACAAAGTAAAGAAAGTCTCTTTCAATTCAATTTTTAAGAAGATGACTGACACAAAATCTAGTAAACTACCAATAATTTAAGTTTTCATAGTTTGGATTGCCATCTTGAAACAATGAAACATTTAAGGTTTTCATGTTATCATACTTAGCTGGTTCGATCATACTTCCGTGGTTTAGGAATATGGGCCGTGGCAAAATGTGATTGTCCTGAGAATGGGCCAAAGTTCACAAACCACTGTTCTTCACTTTGTAAAACATCCACTGGTTTCATGTTTCTTTTTATGTTACCCCTGTCCTACACACTAAGATCCTTGCTTTTGGTTTCTTGTCTATATAAAGAATGCAGAGTTATGCTAGTTCTTCATATGCATCCTATTTCCCCCTCTAAAGTTGAAAAAATGTAACGATGTAAATTATATTACCAGTGACACCAATGCAATCTTCAGTGGTCATCAGATTGCTCTCCTATCCTTGATGTGGGCTCACCCAAGAACCCACTTAGCCTCAAAACCTGTGTCCTGAGCAAGACTTTAAAAACCCTCTTGGGGAGCAGATGTAGCTCAAGTGGTTGAACGCCTGCTTCCCATACATGAGGTGCCGGATTCAATCCCCAGTATACCTCCTAAAAACAAAAGCAAAACAAACAAGCAAACAAATGAAAAAAACAACTCAGGGAATCTGATGTAGCTCAGTGGTGAGCACTTGTTTCCCACATACGAGGTTCAATCCCCAACTCTGGTACCTAAAACAAACAAACAAACAAAAAACACCTCTCACTCATCAATGATGTATTCCTGTATTTAAAGATCCGTGGAGTAGATATTCCCGTTCCTACCTTGAACAGATCTCCATTCTTCCTTCTGTACCTTGTTTTGCAACTCAAATAGTTCATGTGATACTGTGTGGGTATGTGAATTATAGCTCAGTTTAAAAAATGTTCATCTATTCCTCCAGGGAGGCGAAGAAATTGTGAATCAGGTCATTTTCTTCCTGTTTTTTCTCAAGCCCACAGACTGTTAATTTTCTTTCTAGTTTTCCAATTAGATAAGAATGATGCTTGAGCTCTTGTCATCAGGGGTTCAGCAGTGTACTGTGGTTATCTTAGACACGTTTTAGAGAAGTAAGATTTCCCTTTATGAGTCACCCTGGATGATAGAAAGATATGGAAGTTATGTTTTCTGGAAAAAGAAAAGATGACTTGTAGAGATACTATTTTAGTAACTTATAAAGTACTGGAATCCATGAATCAGTTAATCATTGATAGTTTGTTACTTGGAAGGCAGAGTAACTAACTTATCTTACACAGAGAGCTAACTGTAAAAGAACAGTGTGAAATATGGAATGGGAAATCAAAGTACATGTTCTCCTTATTCAGTTATCTATTAGGTATATGGCACCAGAATTAATACTCAAGGAAAAACATGGTGTTGTTTAACCCTTGTCAGGTTCTTTGAGAGACGTATTATTTACTTTTTGCCTTACACTCTTGCCAATATTGCCCATTTTCAGAGCATTCACGTTCCATCCACTGGCTTTGTCTTCTGGCTGTTACGCAGCATCAGGGCGTGATTTGGCTTTAGAGGGAGTATTAAAGGAGAAGTCAGCAGTTGTTGCAAAAGTGGGGGATCTGATACACAGCAAGCACTCGGTGATTCCTGCACCCATTTCCTAGACTATCCCATTACCAGACTTTTAAATTTATCTCCTGACCTTGCCCACCTGCATTCCTAACTGACCCCTGCAGATCTTATTACTCTCTGATATGAAGGACCCCATCTACTATGCCTTCCCCCATGCTAATCTCCCCTCAAACCTCTTTCCCTGGGACTTCTTAAATCTTTGCCCAGACTTAGTCCAAATTTCATACCTCCCTAAATTCCCTTTTGCTTTCTCATTCTATCTCTCATGGCCCATGATAGCGCATTAAAACATTCTCTAAACCTGATTTTCATAAATGTGCTCTTACTCACAGCCAAAGGGATCCATCAGGCAAACAGAATGGGAGAAAGCTTACTGATTTCATATGCAGATGGGAGAAGGAAGGGCAGCTAGTATGCAGTTGTATGGAATCATTAATTGAAATAATTTGGCAGAAGTACCTCCTGAACAATAAAAATAGACCTTCTCAATAAATACTAGATGAATGAGTGCTAAAGACAAGTTAGAAATTACTTCAAATGTCAATGAAATACTTAGTAGCCAGCCCTCACCTTCAGCATGCCTCTGAGAGACATTCCTCGTATGTTTAGAGGAAAGTATGTGTCATTTGCTCCTGGGTTGATTATCAGAGTTATTCTTCGATTCCCAACCCTGGCCCCTGCTCTCAGCCCTGCCATAGCCATGGGCTCACTTCCTGCTAGTCATGACTGCCTGGAGCCCCTGGACACAGCCCCTGCTTAGACAGCTGCTTCTCCAGACAGGCACCACCAGACTGTCCTGTCCTTTTCTCTCCCCAGGACCACTGTACAAGCTTCTGTGTGTGGCTGCGCTACGACCATGAGTCACAGGTGTGCTTGCTTCTAATCCCAGGTCCCTGGCAGTATATACGCGAATACCCACACATCCTCTGAGGACGAATGTTCTCTCAAAGCCTCACAGTCTAATGCCATCAGGAGGAATAAGAAATGGGTCTAACAGTAAACCACAGACATCTTCCTAACTACATCCTTAACTATACAAATACCCGGCCAAAGGTTTGAAAGGCCACCTGTAGGCATGTTTGGAGCCATCCTCCAAGTCAGGATGTGCCTTGAGGGAGGACTGATCTATCTAGTGACAATACTTTAACATCTTTGGAGACAGCCAGTCCTAAATTCCCATCAGGGTTCTGCTCCTTATTATCCATCTGACTATGGGCCTCGTTTTCTTATCTACAAAATGAGAATAACAACACCTACCTCTCAGGGTAGTCCTGAAAATTAAATGAATTGAGATATATATAAAGCTCCTAGCATACCACTTAGTTCAAAGTAAGATATCATTCTGTTTTGAAATAAAACTTTAAACCACTTTAGAAATGGGGGATAGAGAGAAATAACTTACATATTCCTTCTAGCCATATATTCATTCAGCAAATATTTATCGAGTATATATTGTTTTCAGCACAACTAAGTTTTTAAGTTCTAAAGCTGTGCTAATGAATAAGACACATTCTCTGTCTAAAGCTAAAGGTTTACAGACCATTAACATAGTTATAAGTAACATTTATTGCATGTTTAGTGTCCTATATGCTGGGATATAGTAAATCGTGTGCATTATCTCATTTTATCCACCTAGCAGCAATAAGTAGTTACTACTTACCCCCACTTTCATAGAAGAGAAAACGTAGCGTAAAAAGGGTAACAGATCCAAGATCACATAGCAAGTGGTCGATCCTGGAGTCAAGCCCAAACCTTTCTGAGCCAGAGCCCCTGCTCTTTGCAGAGGAATATGTACAAGGTGCTCAAGTACTCGTGGGAGAACTTCACTGAGTCTTGGAGCTCAGAGAAGGCCATCTGAAGGAAGTGACATCTAGACAGGAACCTGGAGGATATGGAAGAAGATGACTCTGGAAGTGGAGGGAGAAGGTAGAGGCTATTCACAGAAAGAAACCAGCATTGCGAAGTCCTGGAGATATTAGAACCATAAATATAATTTGCAGAAATTGCTCTGTAGGACTGGAGTCTATTAAGTAAAAAGAACACTGAGAAATAAAGCCAGAGAGGTAGAGAGGGGCCAGCTTATCAAGGTCATTGTCAAGCAGCTTAGGGAGCCTGGACTGCATCCTGAAAGCAATGGGGAGGCTTTGTCCTCCTAAGTAGGGGATGACCTGAGCAGCTAGGATTGTTCTGGATACAGACTGGGAAATGGATTGAAAGAAGGAAAACCTAGGTGCTGAGAGACCAATTAGGAGGCCATATAAATTCATGCAAGTGATTAGGGGAACTGGATCAGCCAGAATCAATGGGACATAGAGAAATGGACAAGTTAGAGCAGTGATTTGGAGGTAAAACTGAAAGGACTTGGTAATTGATCAAACATGGCGGCCAGTATTTATCTTTGAAAGCATGTTCCTAAAGCCTCCCAAAGCCCTGCATGCCTATATACAATATGGGGAAGTGAGAGTAAGAGATTAATATTATGATAGTATTCTGGGAGCTGCTAGATATAAGAAAAGACAATAAAGTATGGATTTTATGACAAATCATGATGCTTAAGCCAGAATCCCTGCCAGATCCTCTCCTGCTTCAAAGGATGAGACTGGAACTGTGTCACAGAGGATCCATCACTGGCTGAACTCCATGAGGATCTACAAAAGGGTTACCCCTCAATGAGTAGATCCCTCTGTTTTCACCAGCCACCCTGGGCTCTGCAACATTCAAACACGGTGAGCATGGGATTTCCGCAGAGTCAGAAGGCTACCATGACTCACTCACAGGAGCTTTAAAGGCAGCACTTCAGCTGGTCAGTGACGATGAAGGAGAAAGTAGTTCCCAGAGCAGCTTCAGTAGCAGCAATAAAACAGGCTGTCACAGCTTACGGCAGTGGGGGCAAGGAGGGATTGAGGATGGTGTCCAGGCTGTCCACTTAGGCAACTGGATAGAAAAGAAACAGAGAAGGAGGGTATGAAGAAGACAATGACTGCATTGGGTGAATTACATTTCAGGCAGTTCATCAGTTAAAATTACGTGTCCAGGGAAGCGGCTGTGGCTCAATCAGTAGGGCTCCCGTTTACCATATGGGAGGCCCCGGGTTCGGTTCCCGGGGCCTCCTGGTGAAGGCAAGCCCGCCCGCACGGCGTGGTTAGCTGACCCAGCGAGCACAAGCAGCAAGGGGGGGATAAATGAATAAATAAATAAAATCTTTAAAAAAAATAAAAAATAAAAAAATAAAAATAAAATTACGTGTCTGCACGGAACCAAAACTCAACTACAGTGGCTTAGTCAAGCAGGGGGTTGTTTTATTCAAGTAAAAAGCCCAAAGAAGGCAGTTTAGGACTAGTGCAGCTGCTCAAGGAAGTCATCCAGGACTCAGGAAACTTCACGTCTCCTGCCCTTGCCAGTGGCTTTCATCCTTGGGATCATAACATGGATGCTGTACCTTCAAGCATTTTCCTGACTTCTAAGCATAAACAAAGCTTGGACATGTGAAGAGCAAAAGACACAGGTCAACTGAGTCTGACCCTTTTTAATCAGGAAATATATTTCCCAGAAGCTCTACTCCAAAAATGTCTACTTGGCCAAAACTAGGTCATATGACCATCCCAACAGTAAGAGTTGCATTCTCACCATCAACAAATTGGGGCTCTGTGAACAAAGAAGAAGAGGTCAAACATTGGCTTGGCAACCAGCAGAATCTGCCATGGACATGCAATAAGTATTCATTGCCTCAATGTTAACAGTAGAAAGATGGGCCATCTGGGGGAGATATTTTTAATACATGAATGAAGAGTTTAGGACAGAACTCAGATCTAGAAGAGGTTAGGCCATCATTTCTCAGGAATCACATCCTTATTCTTGCCTGTATTTTCAGTTGTCTCAAGCCCATCAAAAAGTTTGAGAAATGTGGCAATATTATATTACACCTTTTGGAAATTCATAATACATTTTAATATATTGAAGGCTTGGGGAAATGCTCAATAAAAATCTGTTTGAATATATATTTAACCCAACATTTCTCCAGTATTCCCCAGACAATGCTTTAAGAAACAGCTGGTGTAGGGTGGTACCTTGAGATCATCTAGTTTAGTATCTTATTGGCCATGTGGTTCAAAAAGAATTTAGCTGTTGCCAGGGGCAAAAGAAAGATGGTGTCTCCACCCTATTATAATGGTAAATTCGGAGCCAAATTCCTGTGCAGTCACACAGAGACCCACACTTAGGAACCCATACTTAGGCTAATGCTCTGCTGTCACCATTTGAAATTCTTAATGATTTTGAACAAGGGGCTCTACATTTTCATTCTGTACTGGTTTCCACAAATTGTGTACCAGTCCTGGGTAAAGAGAATAAAGATTAGCCAAATATGCTGCACATTTTTACCTTTTTCCTATTTCAAAAGAAGCAGTGGCCTGCTAGGTTAAATAAGTTTGTCCCTCTCACTGAAATACATAAACATACATGAAAATGCTGGAACATAGCAGTGTTCTCTCATTCCAACACCACTTATGCACTCCTTGTTTTTGTTTTTTGTTTTTTGTTTTCGGGGGGGGGGGAGGAACTCAACAAGTTAATATGAAACGTTGTGAAAAATGAAATGAACCTTACTTCGTTATCAACATAACAGGATATGAAGAGGAATTTAAAGTAAACTTTTTAAAAAAATAGTAGAACAATTAAAACCACTGGACTATGAGTGCCTTCGAGATAGGCATTGTGATTTGTTAATTTATGTATGTTCAACATACAGCACAGTATGTTGGTGAGTGAATGAATTTGACGAGGCCCATCCACAGAGAACCTCCCCAGTCAGCCAGAGCCACAACCCAGTCACCCACTGCAGGCTCTGGTGAAGCTGGGATCTATTTTTCTAGTGCCCACCAACCCTTTTGTCAAGTTTATTTGGGGCTATGGAATGTAAATGTGTGCTCTTCTTCCCACCCCCAATACATACAGGCATCTACCACAAACCTCACTGGTTCTCCACATTCTATGAGATACCTAAAAATAGGAACAAAACTTTCAAAATTGGAACTAGGTTAAAGATTCTTTCAATTAAGAATTTCTCTGGAAATCTCTGTAAGTGAAAAAGTTGTAAACAGACTTACCAATAGGACTAACCAAGAAAACAAGAATTAAGTTCCTTTTCTTCCTTAGCTTTAGGCAAATATCATTCAGAATTTTTTATTTCTTTTTCCGCTGTTCTATCACTTCCATCCTAAAATTTATTTATACAGATGACCCTTTTTCACCACAGCTCCCATGATGGAATACAAGAAGGCATTACAGCAAAAAAGAAATGGTGTTTTCCACAAAGGATAGTTTATGAATCTATATGCCTCTCAGCCTAAGATAACCCATGTCCAACTTTCTTGGACTTTGAAAAGCTTAAGTAGAGTCTTGGGAGCAGTATTGAAGAAATAAAATTGCCCTTAGGAAACAAGAGTCAGGTTTTCACTTCTTTGTAAGGAGAAAGTTAAGGCCAAAAGGAAAACATTCTTTTTTTAAAAAAGCAAAAAGGCTTATCTATTAGCAGAAAGAAAGGAGATTCTTTTTCATTATTTGTCATGTAAAATGGCAAAATAATGAACCAACAAGGGTTGACTTTTTCACTGGAAGGATAGATTTGGCCTTTGGGCTTCCTTTTTGAGATCAGGAACTGGGTCTCATTCATCTTTTTATCTCCCCCACAGCAACCAATACAAGGATTTGGCCTTGGTGGGTGCTCAGCAATATCTGTTTGTTATCTGATGGGTGAGTGGGTGGGTGAGCACATGGGTTGGTTGGTGGATTTAAATTCAGTAAATTCCTCTCTTTTCTTCTCCTACCTTCTATCAGCATTTTTCTTGTTCTCCTCATCTCCATCCCCTGACACCTTGCCCTGCCACTGTCCTCAATGTCATTTAAACCAGCCTGCATATAATCACATTGGTTCCCTCAAGGCCAGTCTCCTCCAGAAGGTGAATTTGGGTCTAAGCTTCTCATTTTGTCAATGGATGTTGAGCTCCTATGTCTTATTTATCTTAGTCCAGGCCCCCCATCTCTCCCCGACCTTCCCCTCAGCATTGTCCCTGCAGGCTATGTTCAATAAATATTTAGCCCACCTGGTTTGGTCAATTTAAACATTTTGAATGTTTAAATGCTCCTTTTGAAAATGTGCTCTTCTTTAAACAGTGTTTTTTGAGAAAGGAAGATAATTGCCCAAAATACTAAATGTCTTGAAATGCTTGTATTTGCCCATTTAAGAAATCTTTTTTTTTTTTTTCATGCCTTCATTTAGTTGCTATCTAATGAAATAATCTGTCAGAGCTTTAAAAAAAATACAGGGTGCTCAATTTTCCTAGGTTTTTTTATTAGTTTTTCTTTTCTTTTTTTTCCCAAAGTAGTAAAAAAGTTTTCAACTCAATACTGTAAATGTATAAATCTCTCCAAATTATTATGCAGTTTACTTCCTATAGTTTGAAACATTTGCCTCTATCAGGAATTCCTTCTCTTCCTATGTGAACAACTAGATACATTTACCAGATTTGCCTCAAAGCAGGGAGAACATCAGTAATCATTTGAAACATCTTTAATTCTCACAGGCCATTTCATAAAGAGGATCTCTTTACTAATTCCTTCTTTCAAAAGTTTTATGAGAGCATAAATCTAAAAAAGTACACAACGTAGTGTCCTGTCTGAGATTTTAGCAAAGACAGGCAAAGGTTAACAAAAATTAAAGGGGAAAAAAAAGAAATTTAACTCATTCCATTTTATTGAAAGCAATTTCAAAGTAGCTTATCTGTTATGAAGATAACTTCATCCAAGCATTTATTTAATAGTTAATTAGCAACATCTCTTAAAAGATTTCTGCAGCCTAGAAAACACAAGGCCATAATCCTAGCTGATAATATCAAACTGATGAGCAAAGACAACACCTACGTTTTCAGCTGATGATGTGGCCAAGATCATGAAATTCTGCAAAACTCAATCTAAAGTGAGTTATAAATCGCCCAAATACCAGCTAATGGATAATGAGATTCTATTCTAATGTTGATAATGTGCAATGTAAGTGCTTCCTGTTTCTTAAATAGGATATCTTTGACCATTTAAACAAGTCCTTAGCACAAAGCATCCACAGGCACGAGTATATTAAAAAAGCCATTTTGTGTATGCCGCTTGGAGGTAATGAGAAAGTGCTTCTCGATGGGATACGCATAAGAGGAGACATCAATGTCTTATTAATAGGTAAGAGCACGCGGAGTTAATAGTGCATTGATAACTTATTTTTATTGTCCCCTCCTCACCACGCTTGTGTAATTCGGTGATGTAATATTAGCAAGAAAACAAAAAGGCAAACCAGCACAATTACTGTGTCATCATTTTCTTGTATAAAAATGTGCTTGCCTTTATTGGAAACATTTTTTATCCTTGATAACATCATTTGACCTTTTTCACAAATGTTCATGTGCAATACATCACCCCCCATCCACCTACCCAAAATTCCCCACTTATCTCCTTGCTCTCACTCTCTTATCTGGCACCAAGTTCCAACTTTGATCTACTCAAAATTCTGCAATCAAGTACCCTAAAATAGCTGAATCTTTTTATTGTCACAGTCTCTCTCTAACCTAAGCTAGTCCCCATCTTTCCGTTTGGCCCAGGGAAGGCTCAAGTGTACCTACAGCAAAGTGCCCAGGGTACTTTCATGTATCTAAGAGTCAGTGAATCTTTACCCATCACATACTCTATCCCTTTCCCTGCCGGGCATTCAGGGGTATACACAAATACATGTGGCACAGTATCTGTCCTAAAGAACTGTCTAGTTGTGGAGATGAGACAAATGTATTCATTGAACATACATTTATTAAGTACTTGCTCCATGCCAAGCACTGCCAGGCACTGACAAAACACAAAATGGAAGGCATAATGCTTGTCCTGTATGGGCTTACAGTCGAGATCAAGAGGAGAGAGATGTTAAGAAATGAGGGCATCGAAGTGCCATTGGCTCTGTGATAGAAGTGTAAGCAGAATGTTGACAGAGCATCAATAGAGTATCAGAAAGGAAGCGGGCATTCAGAGAAGGAAGATGTCACACAGGTGGGAATGGTGGAGAAGTTTTCAAGAGCAGGATTACAGCTTTCAACACTTTCCTTGAACGGTCATTTCAAGAACTCATTTAAAAATATTCCTGAAGAATACCTGCTTCCAAGATTTTCCTCATGATCTCCCAAATTCAGTGCTGTAATTTTACTCTGATTTCCACTTGATGTCACCTTCTTTTAGAGGCTTGACCAGACTTCCCAAATTAGCCACCCAATAACTTCCTTATTTGTAATCCTTCACCTAACCCTTGTCAATATTTGCTATTTTTCTTACTGGTTTTGTTTAGTGCCTATAAACTCAAAAAAAGCTGGGACTTTGTTCTGTTCACTACTGTCTCCCCAATGCCTAGAACAGTGCCTGGGACATAGAAAGCTCTCAGTAATGTTTTTGAGTGGATGCATGGTAAATTCACAGTGTCTTAGTTTGCCAAGGCTGCTGTAAGAAAGTACCATAGACTGGTTGGCTAAAACAACAAGAATTTATTGTCTCACAGTTTGGAAAGCTAGAAGTCCAAAATCAAGAGCTCGGCAGGGCAATGCTTTCTCTGAGGTCTGAAGCATTCTGCTGGTAGCTTGCTGGCAATCCATAACTCAACCTCTGCCTCTATCACATGGCCTCTTGTCTCCCTATCTGTCTCCTCCTGGCTCTGGGTCTAAATTTGCTCCACTTCTGTGGACTCTGGCATGTTGGATTAAGGCCCAGCCTGATTCAGTTTGGCCTCATCTTAGCTAATAGGGCCTTTGAAGATCCTATGCACAAATGGGTTCACATCCACTGATCAGGGTCAGGGCTTGAGCATGTCTTTGTAGGGGACACGATTCAACCCATAAGATACAGGATTTTCTCAAATCTGTCCTGGGGCTGGGCCACATTCCTTTCTCCACTCTTTGTGCTCTTCCTACTTTTTGTCTCCCCTCATCAGCCTTGAATCAATGTCCCAGATTGTTTCACAGGGAAAGATGTTTTACAGCTGAGAATGTTCATCGCCTCCTTGCTAATATCATTTCTCTGTGCCCAAACACCTTAGAACAAGTCATGGTCAGAGCTAAGGCCTATGACAATTGTGAAACTCAAGCTAAATTTATGCAAATATCAAATTATAATAATATATTTTAAACAATAAATAAACTATGAAAGAAAATAAGTTCTGAATTATAGAGAAATGTGGACTTTTTGCCATAAGTTTATGGTCAGTTCAAGTTTCATGAGGATTTGGAATTTGAGTTACATGTTTCACTTACTTCCTTGTATTCTATGTCAGACATCTGAGAAAAGGGAAAATGGCACAATTATATTTGATGGGCAAGTGAAACTGTCCCCTAAATATTATTTGGACCTCCTTAGCTAATAATAACACTAATCCAAGTGAGATATTGTCTCTGCTTTAAAGCTTCTTTTTCAAAAATAATTCCTTGAAATGTGTTTTTTTTTTTTAACCATGCCTTTGATTGAGCTAATTTATTCAATTCAATTCCATTCCATAACTATTTACCAAGTACTTCCAGGTGTTTGTAGGGCTAAGGAGGGGAATGTTTAGGGATGTAAAGATGAATAAGCCTCTCAAGAAAGCTAAAATCTGGTATCTTGCCATGTGTTCTAGAATATTTTAATATAAACATCCCATATTTAAAAAGAACAGGCCCTGTTCACTTTGTGTTTTCAATAGTCAAAAACCAGAAACATTGGGAAGCGGCTGTGGCTCAATCAGTGGGGCTCCCGTTTACCATGTGGGAGGCCCCGGGTTCGGTTCCCGGGGCCTCCTGGTGGGGGCGGGCCCGCCCGCACGGCGTGGTTGGCTGACCCGGCGAGCGCAAGCAGCAAGGGGGGGATAAATGAATAAATAAATAAAAAATCTTTAAAAAAAAAAAACAAAAAACAAACCAGAAACAAAGTCAGAGAACGCAGCATGGCTGTTGCAGAAACACATCCTCATGGTACACACTCACCCAGCCCCCCAAAATTGCTAGGGTTCTGGTTTTCATGGTTACCTTCTCCATAGGAAAATTAGCAGAGTATCTGTTGCACTGAACTCAAAAACAAAAATGTCCTTTGCTGCTCTAGGAGATTGCATCCACAAGAGGCTGAAAATTAAAATAAACAAGGGATTGTCGATTATTCAAACTAGCCTGCATTAAAAACCAAGAAGAACAGCCAGTCATTTAACTGTCAAATCAGACTGCGGCCACTGCTGTTTTGAGGGGAAAGATGACTGAATGGCAAGTGTTAATAAACCCGGGGAAAGTGCAAAATGAGACACGGGGAAGCAAGGGAGTACAAAACAGATGGACAAATAGGGTTTGAACAGGAGAAAAACGGAATCTTTAGATTGAGTCTTCTAAAAACATAGAAATAACCCTTTCTTTCTGAAATATTTCTGTCATTTTCTTTCTGTTTGCTGTCAAAAAAAAAAAAAAAAAGAAGAAGCCAGGAGAGGGGGAAGGGTGGCAGAGCGAGTGGCTGCTGATGAAATGACACAGATCACCAGGGTAAGAGAGATGCATTCCTTAAATTTTGCTGTTGTTGTTAACAGAGAGATTTATTTGAGGAAATGTTATAACTATAAAAACTATATAATGTCTTAATTTCCACCCATACAGTGGTAGATTTGATATAATGCATAATAAAAAACTTCTAAAATCCAGAATGCACTTAGTGCTACACAGTTTGATCACTGTGCAATTAGTTGATAAGTGAACCTCACACAACAGCTCCATGTCAGTCAAGACTACAAACACCCTGTACAACACATTTGAACCAAGAGATTGTGACACGTTAGGAATACAACAACATCAGGGCACGGTGGGGAGTCCTGGTGTCAGAAACAAGGCTGACGGCAGGGCCACACTAGTCCTTCGTGGCTTCTCCTTTGTTTTAGCTGAGGCACTCTCTCTGGCTTTGGCCAACATACAGAACTTGATCTCCAAACCAATGGTTCTGGTCAGGGGCGGTGGCATGGCGATGCCGACCTGCCGGGGCTTGTCCAGGATGCTGCTGAACAGCGGGATGGGTGCCAGGGAAGCCCTGTGAGCGCACGCTCCTGCACGCTCACCACGTGGTTCTGCTCCTGTGGGCTCGGCGTTGGTGTCACACTGAAGAAGCTGTCCCACTGGAGCCACCCATCCAGGCCAGCCCGGTAGATGTGCCTGTTCCCGGCATGGGGCAGGCACCAGGGGAGGAGGGTGTTGAACTGTCAGGCCGCAGAGTCACAGGCCTTGCCCGCTTCTCCGCAGGAGCAGACCCGGTTCCACAGCATATTGTGTTGCTTCACATGTTGACTTTCATACATAGGTGTCTTTTAAGACTCGAAACCCAAATACAGGCCAATGAAAGTAGTCAATTCACACAGCCTGCTTCTATTATATTGGGAAACAAAAGAACTATTTGTTTGCCTACCATTTGGAAATGAGTTATGTAGGTGGTGAACCTTGCCTTTTAAGATCCAAAGCTTTTCTCTTTGAAACTATTTGTTGAATGAATAAGTGAATGAAAGACAATGAATTGTGCAGTCACACTCAGCAATAGACATTGAAAATGACATCTGGAAACTGGAAACATAGCACACAGTGCTTTACCATCCAACAGTGGTGCCTTGGGGCGGAGAGATGGAAATGGGAGTTAGGATCACAGCCTCACTTAGGCTGGAGTTGGACACAAGAAGCAGCAAAGATTGGTGGGATAGGCAAGAGGCAGACTGTGACAGCCACTGAGGACCCTGGTCCAAGAACAGTGCCAGGTTTCTTGGAATCTTCAGAGGGGACATGGCCCTGCTGGTATCTTGACTCCACATTTCTGGTCGCCAGAAGAGGAAGCGATAACATCTAACATCTGTTGTTTCAAGTCACTCAGTTTGTGGTACTTTGTTATGACAGCACTAGGAAACGAAGGCAATTGCCAAATTGCTTCTGTCTTGTCTTACACATAGTTTATAATATATGAACAATGGAGTAGAATCCCTTGGGCAATTTATCTTGTTTAAACCAATACTGTAATGTTTTGTATCTTATTACTTTCTAAAATGTTTCAAATATTACAGAGCAAATTTATATAAATATATACATATTTATAACAATTTCATATTCAGTTCTTTAGTCCTTTGGTGGCTATCAAATTGTCAAGTTCTGTTTTCTATTCTGTTATGACTTCAAATGATAATACATCAATGATGCGGGAGCCTACGTATTCTATTTAGTTAGGAATTATTGTCGCCTTGATTTAAAATTCTCAGCTGGGAACAGTATCTGTCCATTATTCTTGTCCTCCTTTATTTTTCCTGTTAGAGTTTTCTTAAATGGTGTGTATTTGTATGTGTCCTAAGTTATTTTTCAATAATTTAATATTTGCATAACCAAAAAATGGAAATTTTAGTTATCATTGTGTTTTTTTAGCACTGTGGCATTCTCATGAATTAAAAACAATAAACTTTGCATATTTCATTTGTAGAACTAGGAGATTTTCTTATTTCTGGTAATTCTTTATATATTTCTTTGAATTTCCCAGTGATAGACCCATAAAATATACAAAAAAGTAATATGTTTTTTCTCTATTTCCTTTATATGTGTGTGTATATATACATACATATATATATATATATATATATATGTTGTTGTTTTTTTTCCCTTCTCAACTATCATTTGAATTTTTAAATGGTAACTGGGGCTTGTTTTCCTGTCTAATAAAACTGTCTCTAATACTAAACTAAGCATTTTCCTCATTTCTCCAAATTTTAATATATGCTCTTTAAGATCAAACAGGAAAAAAAAAACCATATGAGATTAAGTATAAAATTAAAATGCTAAATAGGGTGGAAGTCTTTAATTTCTTTTAATGAAGAATTTAAAAACATCTCTAAAGAGAAGCTAATTTGGAGCATAAATCCTGGAGTCTTTGGAAATAATGCAGCCTATGAGTGGGGGAGGCAAGGTATATGTGAGGTGGGTGGGGGAAGAAGGACAGGTGTATCGTGGGGGAGGGGCAGGGGGTGTGTGTGGGGGGAGAGATTCTGATAACCAGATCTGATTTTGTCGAACAGAGATATATGTGGCAGGAAGTCACTCTCCCACCTCCCTCTCCAGTGCTGGTAGGTTTTTTTTTTTTTTTTCCAAATGGCCCCATGGTCAACCCATTAGAAAGTGGCACAAAACCTAAGCTAGGTCAGTCAAAATCCTTCCCCACAGTGCTTCAAATGGAGGTGGAGGCAGGAAGAACCGCGACCTTGCTATAGGATCTGCGTCTGGCACCACTGCCAGATGTGTCAGCCACATCCCTGACACAGAGAAGGAGCAGGTTTAAGAGAACAAAACTAACACAAAGGGAGATGGAGATGGGGGCCAGGGCCAAGAGGAAGTCCACTTGCATGCACGGTTCAGAATCCTGCCTTTTCTGGGGCCAGCTGGGGCCCAGTCTTCCCAAGATAAGGCAATAAAGTCCCTGTTCTAAGCTAGGTGTGTGTGTGTGTGTTTGTTGTTTTTTTAAGATTTATTTATTTTTTACTTTATTTATTTTTTACTTTAATGCATTTCTAACACCCCCGTTTTCGCTGTTTTTGTTGTTTTTATGTCCATTCGCTGGGCAATTCTCTGTGTCTGTTTCCTGCCCTCTCTTCTCATCCTTCTCTTCCTGTCTTCACCGGGATTCAATTCTGGGAAACTCTGATGTGGGAAAGAGGTGTTCTGCCACCTGTACCACCTCAGTTCCTGGTTTTTCAGCACGTCTTGTCTTGGCTTTCCCTTGTATCACTCTCCTGTTACATCATCATCTTGCTGCATGGCTCGGGGGGGCCTGATGGCCTGCACACCTTCTATATTTTTCTCTTCTATTTCACCAGGAAGTCCCAGGGATCGAACCCAGGTCCCTCCATATGGGAGATAGACACCCATCCATTTGAGCCATATCTGCCCCCCTAAGCTAGGTTTTAAGTTCTTCACTTATAACCCAGAGTCCTGAGTTATACAGACCAGTGTCAAGTTTTAGCTCAACTGTTTCTGGAGTTTTTCTCACTCCTCTGGAATTCCACTGGGGTATCCGTGACTAACCAGCAGTGATGCACTGTCTTTAAATACAGCTGAAAATTTCTCTCTCACTTCCCATAGGTTCTATCTGGTAGCAGTGGTTAAGGGCATGGGTTCTAGAGTCAGAAGGTCCAGGTCAAATCCCTGCTCCAGCACTTGCTAGAAGGGAGATAAAGACCCAGGTCCAATCCCAGCTCTAGCACTTGCTAGAAGGGAGATAAAGGCCCAGTGGTGACAGCTGGAGAAAGTGTCTGTTTACATGGCCCCTACTTAACTGGGATTCCTTCTTCTGGAGGGCTGCTTGGAGGCTGGCATATAGCGTAGCTTGTGAATGTCACTTGTCAATGGTCTTTCAGGGAATTACCTCAAGAAAACGTTCCCATTCTGCCAGTCAGGGCTGTCATTCTTTAGCTTTTTCTTCCTTCCCTGTTCCTTCTTAAATCGTTTTTAGAAATGATCCAGGGAGTTAAAAACAAAAGGAAGAATAACACAGAGGCAGAGGTAGCCCAAAGAAGGAACAAATTGGAAAGAGATTTAAAGTAGAATATGGATACTTTTTTGGGACTGTTAGAGCGTCCAAGAAGAGAAATGTATTCAGTTCTTTTTTTGATATTAACTACCTTTTCTATATATACCCTAATATTGGCTTAGAGGCTTTCATAGGCGAGTAAAATAATTAATTCACTAAATGCTGTCAAACTGGAGCCAAGAGCGCCCTCGTGAATCAGGTGCTTCTGTGGCCAAGGTTTGCAGATAACCAAGCTTGTGTTGTACTTGGCTGATAATAAGAGGCTGCCTTATCATCTGTGCATTGTCAGCACATCCTGACAAACCTACTGTGTTGAGAGTTTTCCAGAGCTCCATAAAATGAAATATTTCACAATCCTAGCTGCTTTGGGGCCTACTAAATCATTGTCATTCAGGTTTATGATGATTAAGTCATTTCCCAGAAAGGAACAGGTAAGTTCTTGAGAATCTGAGGGGTTTTTCTTGTTTATTGTTTTTTTTGTTTTTTTTTTTTTTTGGTTTTTTGTTTTGTTTTGTCATCAAGAAATGATGACAAAAAAATTAAATCTTTATGTGATCATTAGAATTAAAACACCAGTAAATCCAAAAAGAGTATGAAATACTTGGAAAAGGATAAATAACCCAGATATCTCCCTTTCATACATTATTAAGCTAAACACACTTGAGGTAGTTACGTGAAAAATGTACAAGCAATATCCCTTTAAATTTTTTTCTTTCACAGTTTAGTTGGCCTAATTATAGTGGTTAGAAAACATGTATAAAAATAAAATCCAATTAGATTTTAAATGCTTTTATTTTAACTATAAATTATTTTAAATCACTGCTTTTAAAATTCAGAAGAAAAATATTATACCTTCTCACTCTTCTCATTCTCCTGCCCACATAGTCCTTTCCTAAGTCCCTGGGAGACCTCTTCATGTGTGAACACATGTGTGGGTAAAGAGGGAGGAGGGAGAGAATCTCAAGCTGCCTTTTGGAAACTGCTGTAGCCATTAGCTGTGGGGCAGAAGAGCTTTACTGAATTTGAGAACCTAAACCATCCTTATGTTATAGGGAGGACAAGAACAGTTAAAAGGGTTTGGCACATCAGAGTAGTTCCTTAGTAAAGCCAATCTCTTGGTTTGGGGAAAAGCCTCATTTGTATTCTCAAATCCTCACTTTTCCATACTTTCCAAGATAGTTTCCTTCCCTTTTGTTTTGTGGGAAGAGGTTTGATTTGGCTTGGCTCTGCCAAATCACTTTCAAAGATTTCTAGTTTCTGAATGAGTTGGACTTAAAGGGTGGACAACATGCACACCTCTCACTCCTGAGGTAGCGCTGGCTCCTCAGTGAGATGGCAGCCTTGCCTGTGGTGCACTCGTGTGGGACAGAGTAGAACAAGCATGAGTTTAAGGTCAGATGGCCCTCAGTCTGAAACTAAGATTTCTTCTCTGCCAATTAAGGGTAATATCATCTATCACAAAAGACCTTTCTTGAAGATTAAATAAGAGCATATATGAAACACCTCACATAAAGCCTGCAGTTGAGTACAGGCTCAAAAATGTTAGTTACCTTCTTCTGACCAGTGAGTGATGATCTCCATGGTCCCAAAGTTTATGCTCTGTCCGTCTTGAGTAGTTTGTTTTCACCTCCTACGTTGGTTTGAAATATAATCTCATGGTTAAGTTGCCAGTGAATAGCTTTTCCCATAATAGCTTTTCCGAGCCATCTTACAACTCTGAGGGAAATTTCCTATAATCAATGTCTCTAATGACAGCAAGCACCTTGTTTCTAACGTAAAATAAATTTCAGGACTAAAGTTAAAGTTATAGAAGGCTTCTAGTCTAGCAGATTTGGCAGAGTCAGACTTGATTTCAGTCATGAAATTTGGTTTTGAGTGAAAATTCTAGATTCCAAAGGCTAATTATTTATCCTTTAGGCAGTCCAATGTTTTAATTTAAATATAATTAGTGATATTGAAGATAATCTGAACAGGGCACTGTTCTTTCCAGGGCCTAATTGTAATTAGAAATGGAAAAGTGGAATCAGTAAAACTGCAGGAACTTTAAGGTCATTTTGAGTCCTAAGATTAAGTAATGCTCAATCACTCTCTGGTATTTAAGGAAGCAGATTTACTCATCAATATTGCACAAAAGTGTGAATGAAATATTGAAGGTGCTTCCAGGAGTATTTAACTACTAGGGTGTGATTTGTATATAAAGTAAGGTATAGTTAAATTCTATGTAAAATGTGAAAATTGTCATTTGAAATAGCACAATATTAAAAGTATTCATAAAGTCTCTATGTACAAAATTTAAAATAATGTATGCCTCCCAAATTTAAAATTCCTCAAGAATATCATTATGTTAAAGCTACTGGTCCACATGAATTGAAAACTGTGATTGTGCTCTACCCACAATGCAGTGCCACTTTAGCTGGTTTCCAGAAATACCCATTGTTTCTCGTCAGTCAAAACTGGTAGAAACAAGTTGTATTACAAACGCACAAGCATAAACCTCACAGTTATAACTTGGAAACTGGCTGGCAAGTGGCCAGAAAAGATAGCATGGAAAAAAGATCTTTAGATGATCGAGTCCAATTCCTTCATTTTACAGGGGATGAGACATTCCACTGAAGGGGCCTGTTCTCTGCTTTGAAACAATGCTGAAAATTCTTAAACTCTACCCTCTAGGGAAGTAGTTAGTTAATTATTACCTCAGGACACATGTCTTAAGTAATCACAGGGAACAGGGAATGATAAAAAATGTAATCATTCAAAAGTGCCTGGTGCTTGTATCATAGCAGGTCCCGGGTATGACAGGCTGAAATGTTTCCATTTTTCCTCTCGCTTTAAAGATAACTAAATGGGAGTTCTTGCATAACTGAAAAAGAGGAAACATTTGCTACCAATCACATATTGTTATATAAACTGCTATATGCTCCAGTCATAATGTTTGGAAACAACCACTAAACAAATCCATGCATTATTTAAATGCTTAAAGTTTAAAACTAATGGGTAATAAAAATTTGGACCCATACATAAATGAATGACATTTTATGAAAGTGTATATATACACGCCCAAACCCTTGTTCTTATGACATATTCATATGCCACATAGAAGGATTATGGTTATAGTCACATTTAAGAAAACAGGAAGGTTTTTTCTTGTATTGGTGCTAGAATCAAAAATATAAAACTCTGAAAACTTTATCTCCATCTTACTTTGGTAATTCCTGACTATGGAGCAGTAACAGTTTGTTCATGACTTAGTAGTGTTAATCATCCAAGGACCATGCACAGGAGACCAGCAGGGCTTACAGCAAATGGCCATGATTCTGCATAGAAAACCATGACGAACATGTATTGTGAGGAAAGGCCCATCAGCGATTGCTTTTGCCAACCAGACCATCAACTGCTCCTGCCCCAACACACTGAGAATAAGTGATTTCCATCTAAGATTCTTCCTCCTGCTTTTTTATCCTCCCTTTTAAATCATTTTCTTGTATTTTCTCTTCCAATGATAGCAGCTTTTACTTACTCAGGGCTTATGGTGTGCCAGGCATGGTTCTAAGCACTTTACACATATTATATAATTTCTCACAACATTATAAATTAGTGCTATATGACTCACTATAGAGATGAGGAAATTAAAGCTTAGAGAAATTAAATAATGTGGCCAAAGGCTCATAACTAGTAAGTGGTGTGGCAAGGATTCGAACTCTGGCTGTCTGACTCGTCTTTGCCCTTAACCACCAGCATATGGGTGACAATTTGTCTTTCATTACTAAGGTGACTTCCTACAGGTTCCTTTCAATTGGGGTGACAACACTTCCCAGTTTGCCTGGGACAGACTCAGTGAAAGGAAAGCCTGTCATAAAGAGTCATATTGACAGCATCCTTTTTCACCCTCAAAATTGTCCCTGTTCCAGTACTTTTTTTTTTTTTTTTTTTTTTTTGCGGTACTGGGACCTTGTGTACAGGGAGGCCAGCCCTCAACCACTGATCCACATCATTTCCCCTGAGTTGGCTCCCGCATTGTTTGCTCATTGTTTTGCTCATTTTGTTTTTGCTCATTGTCTGTTTGTTTTTCTTTAGGAGGCACCAGGAACCGAAACTGGGACCTCCCATGTGGGAGGCAGGCACTCAAATGCTTGAGCCACATCCACTCCCCTATGACACTTTTAATACTATCTATTTTTCATAGCTACCATTTGTTGGGTGCCTACTATGTAGCAAACAAATTATATTTATTAAATGAGTAAGCCTCATAAGAATTCTGTGATGTAGTGATTATTGCCCCCATATTATAAGTGAGAAAATTGAGGCTCAGAGATGTTAGGAAACTTGCCCCAAACTGCATAACTAGTAATTACTGAGCCAGAATTCAAACCCAGATCTATCTAATGCAAAAGCTCATGGCTTTATCTTCTACCCTACTCTCACCCCTTCTGAAAGGCCGGCAGCCAAAAAAAATCATCTGAAATGTCAAAGTCTTCCATTACTGCCTGCATAGAGTTCAATTAAGGGCAGCTCTTCTCAAAGTGTGATTCACCAACCCCTGGTAACCTCCAAGACCCTTTCAGGCATCCTTGAAATAAAAAATATTTTCATTTTAATACTAAGATATTATTCACATTTTCACTGGGTTGGCAATTGAAAAAAATAGTGTAAAAGTATGGTAGATAAAACTGCTGGTACCTAAGCACACATCAAGGCAGTGGTACCAATCAATACTAATAGTAACTTTGGTCTTCACTATCACACACTTGCAGTAAAAAAAAAAATTTTTTTTAATGCATAAGCCAATTTTATTTAAGAATGTTCTTGATGAATGCCCTTGAATAAAACATTATTAATTTTATTAAATATCCATCCTCAAGTTATACATCAGTTTTAATTCTGTGTGATAAAATGGGAAGTGCTTACAAAGCATGTCTCCTCCAGAGTGAAATACAATGGTGTCTCAGATAAAAATACTTGTAAAATTTTTGAGTTGGGAATTGAACTGCCTGCTTCTTCATGGAGTACCATTTTCACTTTAAAGAACAGCTAGAGGATAATTATAGTTATTGAGACCTAGTCATTTGGCAGATATGTTCACAAAATTAAATGAATTGAAAATTGTGATGTTACATATATGTATTGAGAGAGTGATAACTAGAGTAACCACTAAAAAAAAATAAGAATAAAAATAAAAAGAGATAGACTTAAAAGCACTTTAATCAAAATGGAATTCTAAATAATGTTCATGTAACCCACAGGAAGACAGATAAGCAATCAAATAAGAAAACAAGCAATAAAATAAAATAAAATAAAATGGCAGACCTAAGTCCTAAACTATCAATAATTACATTAAATGTAAATGATCCATATATACCAGTTAAAAGACAGAGATTGGCAGAGTTAAAAAAATATGACCCAACTATATGCTATCTACAAGAAACTCACTTCATTTATGAAGATATAGGCAAACATGTAAACATTAATTGAAGGAAAGCAATAGTGGCTAAATACATGGCACATAAAATGGATTTTGGAACAAAGAAAATTACAAAGGACATTATATAATGATACAAGGACCAGTCCACCAGAAAGACATAATAATTCTAAATGGATATATACCAAACAACAGACTTGCAAAGGACTAGCTCTGTGTTTCACTGATTTTTCTGAGTACTATTGATAGAAGGATAGATGCATAGATTAATGGAACAAAATAGAGAACTCAGAAATAGACTCACACAAAAATGTTCAACTGATATTTTACAAAAATGCAAAAGCAAGTCAATGCAGAATGAGAACCTTTTCAGGAAATGGTGCTGGAGCAATTGGGTGTCTATAGGAAGAAAAAAAAAAAAGAACATCAACCTAAGCTTCACCTTCATACCTTGTACAAAAATTAACTGAAAATGGATCATGAATTAATTGTAAAATATAAAATTATCAAAATTTTAGTAAAAATAGAAAATCTCCAGAATTTAGGGCTGTGCAAAGAGTTTTTAGATTTAACACCAAAAGCATGAGCCATAAAAGGAAAAATTGCTCTGCAAAATACCCTGTTAAGAGGATGAAAAGACAAGCTATGGAGTGGGAGAATATATTTACCAACCACATATCTGACAAAGGGATGGTATCTAGAATATGGAAAGAACTCTCAAAACTCAACAGTCAAAAAGTAAACAATCCAATTAGTATATGGGCAAAAGATGTTTCCAAAGAAGACAGAAAGATGGAAAATAAGGCATGAAAAGATGTTCAACATCATTAGTCATTAGGAAAATTCAAAGTAAAGCCTCACAAGATATTACTATACACCTATCAGAATGGCTAAAATAAGAAATAGTGACAACACCAAAAACCAGCAAGGGTGCAGAGAAACTGGATCACTCATACATTCCTGGTGGGAATGTAAAATGGTATGGCCACTCTGGGAAACACTTTGGCAGTTTCCTAAAAAACTAAATATGTGACTACCATAAGACCGAGCATTTGCACTCCTGGTCATGTATCCCAGAGAAATGAAGACTTATGTTCATACCATACCTGTACAGGAATGTTTGTAGCACCTTTTTTTCCTAATTGCCCCAAACTGGAAACAACCTAAAAGTACTTCAACAGGTAAATATTTAAACAAACTGTGGTACCTCTATGCCATGGAATACTACTCATCAATAAATAGGATGAACTATTGATACATACATCAACTTGGATGACTCTCCAGAGAATTACGTTGAATGAAAAAAAAAAGCCAATTCCAGAAGGTTCTATATGGCATGGTTCCATTTATATAACATTTTTGAAATAACAAAATTATAGAAATAGAGACAGATTAGTGGCTTCCAGGGGTTAGGAAGGGGGTAGGAACAAGAGGGAAGTGGGTGTGGCTATAAAAGTGCAACATAAGGGATACTTGTAGTGATAGAAATGTTCTGTAACTTATCAGTATTCTGGGTGTAACGTTGTACTATTGTTTTTCTTTAAAAAAAAAAAAAAAAAGATTTATTTATTCCCCCCTCCCATTGTTTTTGCACTCCCTGTCTGCCTTCTGTGTGTTCTTCTGTGTCTGCTTGTCTTCTCTTTAGGTAGCACTGGGAACCAATCCTGGGACCTTCTGGAGTGGGAGAGAGGTGCTCAATCTCTTGCACCACCTCAGCTCCTTGGTCTCCTGTGTCTCTTATTGTCTCTCCTCTTTGTCTCTTTTTATTGCATTATCTTGCTGCACCAGCTTTCCACATGAACCAGCATTCCTATGCAGGCCAGCATTCCGTGTGGGCCAGCTTGCCTTTCACCAGGAGGCCCTGGGAATCAAACCCTGGACCTCCTATATGGTAGACGGGAGCCCAAGTGCTTGAGCCACATCCGTTTCCCCTATTTTTCAAGATGTTACCATTGGGAGAAACTGGGTGACGGATATATGGGATCTGTATGTATTATGTCTTACAACTGCATTAGACTCTACAATGTTCTCTAAATAAAATGTGGAATTAAAAGGAATTAAATGGCGAAGCAGCTGTGGCTCAATCAGTAGGGCTCCCGTTTACCATATGGGAGGCCCTGGGTTCGGTTCCCGGGGCCTCCTGGTGAAGGCAAGCCCGCCCGCACGGCATGGTTAGCTGACCCAGCGAGCACAAGCAGCAAGGGGGGGATAAATGAATAAATAAATAAAATCTTAAAAAAAAAAAAAAAAAAAAGGAATTAAATGACAAGGATGTAGCTCAATGGTTTAGCATATGCTTTGCATATACAAGGTCCTGGATTCAATCCCCAGTACCTCCTTAAAAAAAGAAAAAAAGGAAAGAAAAAATTGAATGAAGTGACCCTGTCACTATAAGAAAAACAGTAGCTGTTGCCAGTGATAAAATTTAAGCTTTCAAGCAAAAATTCAAATTTTGAAAAATTTGTTCCTGCCACCGTGAGCATTGTAACCTCCCAAAACTTAAGGACATTTTGATGAGGTCAGTGGTGATGTTAACTAATGTTACTTTTTTAAAAGATTTATTTTTATTTATTTCTCCTCAGCCCCTCGTTTACACTTCCTGTGTCTGTTTTTCTTCTTTTGTTTCTTTAGGAGACACTGGGAACTGAACCCGGGACCTCCGATAAGGGAGGGAGGTGTCTAATCACTTAAGCCACCTCTGTTTCCTGCTTTGTTGTGTCTCTCATTATGTTTTTCCTCTTGTGCCTCTTGCTGCGTCATCTTGTATCAGCTTGCCACACCAGCCCATCACGCCAGCTCACTGTTTTCTTCAGGAGGCACACAGGAACCAATACACGGACCTCCCATGTGGTAGGTGGGAGCTCAATTGCTTAGCCACATCTGCTTCCCTAATGTTATTATTTTATCTTGTATAATGTCTTTATTAATTCATTAGAAATAATAACCTCACTACATGTTAATATAAATAATATTTTAATGAAAATAACATTTTCCAAAACAAAAGAATATCTGGTGAAAAGAAGGGTATTATTTTACAATTCTTTGAGAAATAACATTGAGAACCGCTGTTTGAGGAGTTAAGCGTTTTCTTGTTGATTGTAGCTGCATGCTCAAAATTCTAAACAAAGGTCATGTACCAAAGGGATTATGTAATAAAACGGAAGAGCAGCCCATTTTAGAGAAAGGCACATATGTGCACCAAGGAAAAGGGAGCTGTCCCATTGCCCTTCCCTCTCTTGAGACATGACAGCATGAAGAGCATTCCAACTGGGGGAGTTTCCCTTGGGGCTCCCCATAGTCTCTGGGGGTCACTTGTGAAGCTACTACACCTGGTCCCCCAATAGAGAAAGGACCAATAATCTGGAAAGCCCTTTCTAATTGTTGCTCTTCCTTTTATAGACAAAACTTAACTTCCAGAAGAACCTGAATACTTCCCCTCATTAAAAAAAAAGAAGAAAATCAGTACTTTGACATTTACCAAAATAATGATTTATAGTATATCCAGTTATTCATAGAGAAAATCTATTTTTAGAAGAATGAGGCAATGGCAACTATTTAAAACTGTGCTTCTCATGGCTGTCATTTATTTTAGGTGAAATCCATGATGAAGAATCCTTTTTCATTTCGTTTGCTGGCTGTGTTGTTGAGTTAATCTTCAAAAAGCATATTGCTAAAAGGGGAAAGAACAATTGATGACTTAATTTCCAAATTTAAAAGCTGTCATTTAAATGAATCACAATGAAATGTCTAATTTTTAAATGGCATCCCCATCGGCCGTCTCCTGGCAGCCCTCCCAGCTGCAGGCGGCTGCTTCTCCAGGCAGAGGCACTGGGCCGGCTGGCTCATGTTATCAGACGCTGTAATGTTCTGGAGAGCACAGAAGACGGTTCTGATTGAAGATCTAATCTAGATCCTGGAGGATCTGTTATCAGTGAATTAAATCTAGAAATACCTAGATTGAAGAAAACGTTAATTTGATTCCTTCCCCCTTGGGAATGTGTTTGAATGACCCAGAGCTCTGACCAGGCATGTTAGTGTTGTTGTACTGTGGTGGTAGGGGTGTGTGTGTGTGTGTGTGTGTGTGTGTTTGTGTGTGTGCGCACGCGGGTACTTACTATCCCTACCATGTGCTTGACATATCCCTCCCTTTATTGACTTAGCTTCCTCCTTTCTCCCTCCTCCTCTCTGTTTTACCATTTTCTTCCAATTTTTACTTGCTAAGTTATAGCCTCTTAAAATTTCCAGTTTCCTGGGAACGATCCTGGAAAGTCCCGTCCATCTAACTGGTTGGTCCTCTTCTCCCTCACCACGTCCCCATTTTTCCTGCTCTGGCCCTTAGTTCATCCTTAGGGGGTGGCCTAGGGGACCATGCTGGCAGGCACAGCTCCCACCAGTTTGGCCTAGCGGGTCCAGCACTGGCTTATCTGTCCCTTTTATTTTGAGTCATAAAATAAGCTGTAAATTGCTGCTTAAAAAAACCCAATCTGCATACATTTTAAGTACTTTCCTTATAAGTGTGTGAAGTAATTGATCTATTATCTTATGATTGGCTTAAAAGATCTCCCTGATGTTGAGGAAATAAGACAGAAGCAGATGTGGATAAAACTATCTGCTGTTTGTTCCATACTATTGCCCACCTTTTGAATGACTTTTCAAACAAATTTAATTTCTCAATACCAGGTTGTCCATTTTTAAAATAATAATCTTAAAATATAGTATGTTGTGAATAATAGTTTTTCTTAACAAAACATCCCTTTGCTTTAGCTAACTGCAGCTTTTTTATTTTCAGATATTCTAATTGGGCATCTTTTTTGTTTTAGTTTCACTGAGAATTTCCAGAGACTCTGTTTTGGATTAAATAAAAACGGAAGAATTTTAAAGCTTCATTCTCAAGTAACATTAGACCTTATGCCATTTTTCGGTGCTCTTTCATGAGTGAGAATATGAACCTGTATATGAAACTCTGTGCTCTCTACTGTTGTACTATGTAGTGGATGTTGGGTCCCACTGCTCAGTATTGCCCTACAAAAGGAATGCCCTCTCCCAGTGGGGAATCTTCTTTGGGAACAGCCCCATCCAATGGCTTCCTTCGGAATGCTTTCTTGGGAACAGCCCCATCCACTGGCTGTTGAAGTAGGGGGAATAAAAAGACCTGGTCCCACCTTTCAGGCCACCCCAACTGGAGCTCCCTGTAGGATAGGCTAAGGCCTCAGCTGCCCTTGCCTCACATTCAGCCTCTCCCCACCCCTGTCCAGCTCCCCTCACTCCATTACAGGTGTTGTTCCCAAAAGCATTCCCCAATAAACCTCCTAAATGTAAACACCCATCTCAGAATCTGCCTCCAAGGGGAACCCAACCTGTGACAGGGTAATTTTAAGAGTCTATTCCCATTTTAGACATTTTCTGAGGCAAAACTTTAAGGCCTATACTTGAATATCTTCCCTCAGAGTTAGTCACTCCCCATGAAGTCTGAATTAGGTTGGAGCCTTCTTTAATGGAAAAGCCTCCCCAAGCCTGCCTACATGCTCTTCCTACAAGCTTGAGCTCAGCCACCATTAAAAGCTCTTTTGAACAAAAATACTTACAGGCCACCTCTCCACTTTGTCAGAAAGATTAGAACCTGGAGACAAAATCGGCTGTGCCTTTCAGGAGAGTCACAGACCCTCACCCCAGAAAAAATAGATACACCCATACACCATTTTTTATGCAATTCCAGGAGGATAATGAACCCCCATAAGAAGCCTCCACGGACCCCAATTTAAGAACCATCTATTTATAATGAAGGTAGCAGGAATTCACAGCTTCCAATCAGTTATCACCAGCAGAAGAAATGAAGAGAAGTTTAAAAAAAAAATCTATATAAAAAACATCCTAGTTAATCTCCACAAGATTTCCTCAATGGGCTTTGAATAACCAAGTATCAGACTCAACTTACATTTTCCATCACCATATTGGCTGTATTTGAATCGGTCCTTCTACCATATCTCTTCTTGGTACAGTAGACACTGACAAGGGTGACCACCAGCATCAGGGCAAACACAGCAGCAGTGGAAGAAACAGCGATGACAATGGTATCTCTAGTGGAGCCTCTCTTCTCACACCTTTCTCCCATGTACCACCAGTCTTCCCCTGATGGGCACCTACACATTAAGAACATGACTCAGAGTTATGAGTTGAAATTTGAATCTGAAAATCTTTACCACTAAAGGTGCTGGTAGAAAAAACAGAGAGTATCTACAACTGCAAGCAAGACAATTCCACCCAACTGCCTCATGGAATCTAAGCCCCCTCTCAACCAAAACGGAGTGGGCATCACCATCCCAAAATCCTCAAGATTGGGGAATGAACAATGGACTAAAGTAGACTTCTTACTATTCTATTATTATTCTATTATAGAACTATTATTATTCTAGCAATGGAAGAACTTGTATCATTGATATAAAGGCAGTGGCCACCAGAGCTTTTGAGGGGAGAGAGAGGGAAGAATAGGTGTAACATGGGGGCATTTTTTGTACATTGGAATTGTCCTGCATGACATTGCAATGATGGATACAGGCCATTATACATTTTGTCAAAACTTATAAAATAGTGTGGTACAAAGTGTAAACCAAAATGTAAACTATAGACCATGGTTACTAGCAATGCTTCAATATGTGTTAACTAATTGTAACAAATGTACCACACTAATAAAAGATGTTGTTAATATGGGCAAGTGTGGGAGGGGAAAGGGTGGGGAACGTGGGAATCCCCTATATTTTTTATGTAACATTATGTAATCTAAATCATCTTTAAAAATAAAATTGAAAAATTGAAAAAAGGTGTTGGTAGACATTCAGGTCATCGACATATGGAACTATTTCATTCACTCTAAATTTGAGGTAGACTGTTAGTCTAGCACTGGGAGGCCAGGCAGGGCCAATGGCAATGGGAAAGAAAAATGGAATTACTCCTAATCTGTTACTAAAAAAGCAGCCCCAAGGTAGGAAAAGGAGGTAGTGTGGACAATAAATTTCTCAGCATCTGTTATGGGTTGAATTGTGCTCCCCCAAAAGGATATATTGACATTCTAACCTCCAGCACCTGTGAATGTGACTTTATTTGGAAATAGGGTCATTGCAGATACAAGTTAACGTGAGGTCATACTGGATTGAGGAAGGCCCTGTGTAAGAAGAGGAGGGGAGACCCAAAAAAAGAAGGCTATGTGAAGATGAGGCAGAGACTGGAGTGATGCATCTACAATCCAAGAAATGCCAAGGATTGCTGGCAAACACCAGAAGGCAGAACAGGCAAGGGAGTATTCGCCCTAAAGTTTCCAAGGGAGCATGACCCTGCTGGCCCTTTGATTTGGGACTTCTAGCCTCCAGAACTAGAAGACATTAAATCTCTGTTGTTTTAAGCTGCCCAGTTTGTGGCACTTTATTACAGCAGCCCTAGGAAGCCAAGATAGCATCCCGGTCCCTCTATCTCTTAGCTACAGTCCTTGGCCAAGCCTTTCTTAGACCTTCAGTATCTTCATCTGGAAAATGGGGACAGCCACACTTATCACACCAGACTGAGGATTTAATAAGATATATAGGGAACGGATGTAGCTCATGTGGTTGAGCGCCTGCTTCCCATGTACAAGGTCCAAGGGTTTGATCTCCAGTACCTCCTAAAAACAAACAAATGAAAAGCCAACTCTCATTGGGGAGCAGATGTAGCTCAGTGGTTGAGTACCTGCTTCTCATATACAAGGTCCTGGGTTCAATCCCTAGTACCTCATATATATATATAATATGTAACATGTGAGGTTTTTTTTTCCAGGCGATTAGAATGTAATGAGGAATTTTTCATAATTTCATTGCTCTTGTGGCCATCCAAGATCCCAAATGGAGACATATATATTCTATGAATGGTTTTGAGATGAGAATCAACTGATTTCATTCTTATGAAATGTCAGTATTTAATCCTACATTGTTTGAGTGAGAAAACTTCTAAACAAAAGCACAGAGAAGAGCTTGTTCTAGACCCCTTACCTGCACTCAGCTTTGCCATCCCGGATAGTACAGAGGCCATCATTCTCACATATGACATTTCTGCAGTCGCCATTGGTGTTGGAAGTTGGGTTTGGTGGAGTTTGTGTAGAATTAAGGTGAGATATGTCTGGGGACAAAAGGAGCATAGATAGAAGTCAGCTTCTGCTTTAACAATTGTTTCGATCTTTAAGTTTCAAAATAGAAGGTGTTCAGGTTTCACATGTGTGAGAAATTCAGATAATCTTGAGGCACAATCCAGTGGCATCCATAAGCAGTGAAATAATACTGACCGGTCGACACCTAGATGCAAAAGGAACTGGGCCAGGCTGCTGGGCCACAGCTTAACCACATGTTTGCCTGGGCGGTTGGAGCTCTAAGGGGCCTAAGTATTTGATAGCAACCCCTTACGGTACAGATAAGAAAACCACAGCTCGGAGTTGTAAAGCAGTTGAAGGGTTTGCCCAAGGTCATGGGTCTCTTGCTTGGTGGAGCAAGTTGGTGGCAATTTGAAACAAGACACCAGATCCCCCTAATAACCAGTCTGATGTTCCTTGCAGTGTTCTGTGTTGCTTCATGTCAAAATAGGGCCAAAGAGAACGGATGAAAATGTGAGAAGGTCAAAAACATTTCTCTGCTACAAAAAAAAAAAAAAAAAGTTTGCTCCCTCCACAAAAGTTATTCCTGAATAATTTGTTCCAAGAGGTATGTTCTAGATGTACTCTAATTGACCTTAAAAGTCAAAATTTCATGAGTTTTAATTGTGTCACCTGCCATCACAAATAATACAGATTTACTGAGATGTGAGTTGACCTTTAATAGTAAATTACTTAAACCCTACCACATATTACAGGGAAACCACCAGTATTACTGAAAAATGTATTTATTGGTTGCCACGATTAAGTAATTTTAAAAGACAATAGATCAGAATTAGATATGTATTATATAAGTGTATCTTTTTTAAATATTTTCTAAAAATTTTTTAAAGATACTTAGATTACACAAATGTTACACAAAAAATATAGGGATTCCCATATGCCCCACTCCCCACACCTCCCACACACTCCCACATAAACAACATCCTTCATTAGTGTAGCACATTCATTGCAATTGATATATGTATATCTTTTAAACATACCATAAAGACAGTCCATTTCCAGTTTAATTTAATGTGCCTGTGTCATTTTTTTTATTTCTGGAATCCTAGACTATACTCCTACATTATAATAGCTATACTTTAACTTTTCTCTAAGGTTTCCAGCCTAAAGGTTTCTATCTGTTGCTCTGGTGGTGGTAATTAAATTCTTTATCCTGGAATCCTCAGTGTTTCCATTTGAATTATTTTCATATTGCTAATGATTCATGCCTAAAAAGGATCCCACTCATGCCCATTTCCTCCCACATCTCTAATATACCTAAAAATGGAGCCAGAAGAACGCAGTAAGTAATCAATGGCCACAACAAAAAATAGCTTATATAAAATTATTTTTATCGACATACCTTCCACTGTCAATAGAATGTATACATCATTTCCTTTTATAAAATCTCTGCTTTTCAGCCTCTCCATGGTTATAAAGGCACTGGTTCCATAACCCGTACCTCTTTGAAACTGAGTTCCATTAGGGAAAAAAGCCACTTTTCCCACTTTGGAAGGCCTGTCCCAAAAATAGTTTCCATTATCTGAAAAAGCAATTAATATTAATGGATTGTGTTTAGCATCATCACAGCTTTTGGTGGTAGGAAAGAACAGGCAATGTAAAGCACAATTAGGGTAGAACTCAAATAATTAAATGAAGCTGTTCACCTGGGATGTATTCCCTGGGGCTTGTTCATTTTTACTGCCCTAAGGAAATGAGATTGCTTGACAGGAAGGACCATACTCTGGGATATAAGTGAAGAAGTACCAAAAGTTTCCTAAGTGGGGTTATCACACTGTACTGACTGAGCAGTGTAAAAAATCCTTTGACCATTAGAATTATTCCTTAGTGACCTCCTGAGCTATAGGTTGTCCTTTTAACTGAGTTACAGCATTATCTTCCTGAGAGAGATTCTGACATTAGTGTAGAACAATTTATCTCATTAACTGAATTATTCACCTAACTGAGCAAAGTCTCTCCAGAGTAAAAGATAACAATAAGCACTGATGATCCACCCAATCCTGACCCATTCTCAATGTCATTCAGGGAGAAATGTTTTGGGAAAAGTGAAGAAACCCTGAATGTGAAATAACCTACAATTCCCTTTGTGAATATTATTTTTTTTCCTTCAGATTAAGTTTTTTTCCCCCTCGGTTACTTGGGTCCACTCTTTTCATACACAGGTTTCAGATTTAACAATAGTTTTCAGTTTGCCATCTTTCCATTTTTTTTCTTTATTAGGTTCCCAGTGGACAAGGGATTATTAAAATTAGAAGTATAATCATTGCTTCCTGGGCACTGCTCCTTTTTTGAGACTGGGAAGACTGGGAGTGATGTCACCATTGGCGAGGTCTCCGGAACTCTTTAAAATATGAAGTTATAATCCATTTCCACACCCTTTCCAATGCTCCAGGGCACTTGCCCAAAATCTTCCTTCTGAGCAAAAAGCATCCCCTGTTCCAAGAGCTGAACCATTTCTGACAATCCCAGTGCTGTGACCAGGCAGCAGGGGGTAAGAGAAATCTGAGGAACTCTCCTTCCCAAGCCCTTCTACAAGCATCTGTACTTGATCTCTGCTAACTCTTGTAACAAATCTGTGAGGTTATTATTATAGCCCCAATTTTACAGCTCAGAACACTGGGGCTCTGAGGGATTATTTGCTCCATGTCAGATAACTAGTCAGGAGCAAACCTTGAGTTTGAACCCAGGTCCATCAGACGCTAAAGCCAATGCTCCTTGCATAACACGAGGAAATCACGTATACCCCTCAATTCCCAGGAACAGAGTCCGTATCTTCTGGGTTTCCTGGAGACCTTGTTGACATTCCTGACACTCTCCTGCCTGGAAGACTGTCCACAGCTGCTAAAGACCCCACCCTAATTATCTTCTGTTCCTAAGATTTGGGGCTCATATTAAGTACAAAGTTCCCTAGGTACCTGGCTGAGCAGTCTCCCGTCCCCCATCATCTGCCCCTCCCAGAGCATGAATCAGCAGTAAAGAAAATGAGTCACGAACCAATGATCATAAATGGGTCTGTAGTTACACTCCGCTGGTTGGACATACGCTGTCGAATGTCAGGATTTTGATCCAAGAGTGTCATCGTGGCTTGTTGCCAAGGACATGGCCACTGTAATTGATCATCATTGGCTCCAGAGATCAAGTGGAAATATATCCCTACATTAGTCAAAACGTTTAGATTCAACTGAATCTGAAAGGCATACCCTTTAGAAGAATAGAATGGAGGACTATATAGAGTTCCATTTGGGCTGCCAATGAGCTGTGTGACATTCCTTATTCGCCAGATATGATGAGGGCACTGTGTTTCCGAAAGATTGATGTCATCAATAGACAGACCACCCAGTGTTGCACCAGAGCCTCTGATTCCTTCAAACACCACTCTAAATTTATTGGTCACTTTCATTGTTACGTGGTAAAGTTGCCAGCTCCCAGTGGGGATTTCTGAAAAAGAGTCTCTATTATTTCAAAGAAGACAAAGGACTATGAACCATGTACAAATCAACCTTAGCGTTCTAACCTTCATGGACAAATGATCATCCAAGAGCTCCTGACTCCCACAAGTCTGAGGTATGGTTTTCCGACTCCTCTAGCCCAGGTCCATTTACTTCAATGAGTTTTTGTGGGGCCAGACTGCTCTCTGGAATAACGGGATGCATATCTAGTTGTTTCTCAAACAGGTCACCCTTTCCCAGGGCTGGGTAACAGCAACAGCACTTAACTTGTGAGTACTCCATGTCCTACTTGGGCATTACTTGCCATTCTATGGTAGTTAAAGGATCAAGGAAGCCCAGTATTCTAACACTGATTCCTGTGACACTAAGCCAAAGCCTTCTTTAAAATATTTATAGTTTGTTCAGAATAAATTCCTTCAGGGAAGCGGCTGTGGCTCAATCAGTAGGGCTCCCGTTTACCATATGGGAGGCCCCAGGTTCGGTTCCCGGGGCCTCCTGGTGAAGGCAGGCCCGCCTGCATGGCGTGGTTAGCTGACCCAGCGAGCACAAGCAGCAAGGGGGGGATAAATGAATAAATAAATAAAATCTAAAAAAAAAAAAAAAAAAAAAAAGAATAAATTCCTTCACACACAAAATTTTCTGTCAGTGTTTTGGTAATATTACACAGGAATCAACCAAAACCTAGAAAGCCCACTTCCTACAGTTTACTCTTCAAAATCACTTCCCAGTGACACAACATCATAAATATTTATCTGATATTTAGTTACCTCCTTTCTCCTCAGCCTGGACTACCTCCTCAACTATTATCCACTACTCCTAGCTAACAACACATAGTAAGCCATTTTCTCTATTTTCTTCTATCACATACTCAAAGGAGAAGCAGTACATTTTTTTTTAATTCAGAATTCTTGAGAAAGAGAACAATAATTCATGTCAAACTAGTAGTTAACAGAATGACTTAAAACCTAAAAATATAGGTACTTAATGAGAAATGTCATTGCTTAAAGATAAGAAATGTCCAAATAATTATAGAAAATGCCATTGTCTACGGATGGACCACAGATTGAACAAAGAACTTTCCATTTCTTTATTATCAGTACTATCAGGTTAAATTCCAAACTCCTAAGAAAGTTTCTTAAGGGCCTTTTGTGTTGTTGTCTATCAATTATAACACCCCAAATTTGCTAAGGTGGAAAGGATCTTCCTTCCAAACCTGAACAGTAATACACACAAACATACCCAGGAGAGAGTAAGAACTTCACTGTACATAAATGTTCATGAGGAAAAATATCACTTATATTTAGGATTGTTTCTCACTTTTAAACAGGGGAAAATGTCATGACACATAACATGGATCCATTTCATAATAGATTTTACTCCCTTCATTCGAACCAAGAGGTCAGTATGTGGAACAGACAGTAGTATATTTACCAGCCCACAACTCCTCCCTTCCTCGGGGAACCTTCCTAGCCATCTGCTTTAGAAAATGGTCGACATGACCTACCTCTCTGACACATGATTGGTACGAAGGCTGAGTGCCCAGTTATAGTGCTACCTTCTCCCCACTGAAATTGCCCTGGAAGCTGGCATTTAACCCAAGCCATGACAGAGTCCTTCACTGGAATTTAATTTTTAAGTTGTTCTACTCTGGTGACATATCCAATAAGATTGAAGTTGCAAAGTACAACAGCTAAAGCACTTTGTCCTTATGGACAAAGCCATTTTGAGATAAAACAAGAAGTCTCTAGCAATATCCAGGGACAGGTCCAGCCCTATCTTAGGCCAGTTCCTCCCTTGTCAATTCTACAATTACATTTCATTGAGCCAGTAACTTTGCCTATTTTGCCTAAGCCAGTTCACACTGTATTTCTATTACTTGCTAAGAACTGATCCCCACAGTGTCAGAGAAATATCTACAATGTCTTAAGTGACTATCACACAATACAAGACACAAAGGATCTTTATTTTAGCTTCCCTACCATGGCACAAAATGAGGATCAAGCTCTAAATGGAAAAGTAATGATTTAATAGCCCTACCCTGTTGTCAGTTGTTACATTCAGTAAAGAAAAGAGTTAAGATTGCCTCACTCTGAACCTAAACCATTAATAAGAATGGTGATATTGTACCTTTTATTTCTTCCACAAGGGTTAAACTGCCGTTCACGTTGCCTACAGGATATTCCCTGATGTAGATGTTCAGTTGGTCATTTTCATTTCCTCTGTTATATAAATAAAATTGCAAGCACTGAAATCCTCTTTTAGGGTACAATATTCTACTTTCCAGCATTGCTGAGGCTCCCACATTTACAGAGCTACTGTCAAAATGCATGAAGAAACCAGAACCTATTAAAAGGACAAAAACAGAATTGAGAAAATATGTATCCTGGGTATAGGAACATGTTTGTTAACGTTGGTGGGAGATTCTTCTCACGTGGTCTAGCTAACATCAATATAAAAGATAGAAATTTCAGGAGTATAAGCTACATATCTGGCACTTGGAGAAGCTAGCTGATTGACAGATTAAAACTTAAACCTATCTTCTATTTATGAAATGTTTACTTACAAGAGTAGGTGTTTTCTTGTGGGCATTGATCTTTACTTACCTCCATTTGCTGTGCTCTTACTGTCATTTGCTATGAGCTATAAAGTTTAGGTCTCAAATGACAACAACAAAAAAATCTAGTGTGTCACAGGAAATAAGCTTCGGGTCAGGCCTAAACAGCAGGACCAAAAGGCAAATTCTACCAAGAACACCTTTCAAGTTCCCCAACCTTAGTCCATATCCATATGGAGTAGTTAGCCTTGACAAGGTGTCACAACAAATTGTCCTCCCTGTGAGAACATGAAAAAAGGAAAAGGGATATTAAATCAGGGAAGGATTTGAAACCTAGGTAGGCAGAAAGTTTTAGCATCGGGTTCTCCCAAGGCTAATTCAAGGTGAATTTTATAAGTGATCCAATGGAGTAAATACTTCCAGAAGAGTTAATGCATTCTGTACCAAGAGCCGGAGAAAGAAAGAACCCTGTCAGGGAAACTAGGACCTTTGCTTACCTGCCTGTTTTTTAGTACTTCCTAAATTGTTTAGTTTTAACTGACCACAGCAATTATGAGGTAAGGGTCCTTATTTAATGTTTTTAAAGTGATATGCATAATGGAAAGGCTGGTAATAACTGGACTACATAATTTCAAAGACCCCTCTCAGGTCTCTGCTGCAAGTATTTGCAATACTCTCTAAAGGCAAACAGCTAGTAATTCTGGTTTGTGTGTATATTTGTTTTCTTTATCTTATTTCAAATATTTGCTTAGTTCCCACTATATGCAGAGCAGGGCACTGTGTTGGGCGTTTAAATGTGGTTCTCGGAACAGGCAGTTTGTGAAGGGGACAACATTAGTCAACTTTTCTCTTACTATATATAATTAGCTCTCAAAAACTGGGAAAAGTGCAGCTACCTGGTCTGGTCTCTCTCTCTTTCTGTCTCTCTCTGTCTCCCTCTCTCTCTTCCTCTTTCACTCTTTCTCTCTCCCTGGCCTACGCAGGGCCACTATCTAGATTTGCCTTTAAAAAGAAAAATCAAAGGAAAAGCACGTCTTGGCTATTGGAGACCTCCTCCCTTACCTAGTTCATCTGAGCTATGAGGCAATAACCCCAAGCTCTGAAATCTAGTTTTACATATTTGCTGCCAGAAATGACCAAATAAATAAAAATTTGGTGCTTGTAGCCAAATAAATGACTATTTAATTCAAAACAAAATTACAATAGAAAAGGACAGTCATCTGAATAAAATCACTTTCTACCTTCATTTTAAGCATTTTTGTAACAGGGGAATGTAATCACAATCAGCCGAAATTCTGAAATTGAGTAATTCACAGCCCAGTGCTACTCACTGGAAAGGGTCACTTGTATTCTGCAAGCTGCTAGAAAACAACCCCACCACCCTTGAGATGAGTCCTTCCAGGAGGTGCATCTTCTGCTCTGGAAACCAATAGAGAGAGGCATCAAAGAGCCCAGTTCAGATTCATAGAAAGAAAAACCGACTCAGAGAGTAAAAACAAAGAAATCAACTATGCTCTTCTAAGGCACAGAATCTATTTCTTTGTATCAATAATAATAACTCTTACAGAGATTAGAGATAAAACCCTAGTCTTTTGTGGCAAAGGAAAAGGCTGGCATCACTGAGTGTACAAGCAAGCAGGCCCCAGCTCTGTTACCTTGGCACTGGCCCATGTTGGAGTGGTCACTCTCTGGGCCCCCGGTAACCTGCAAAACCCGCTCCCAGTCGGCATTGTCACGTGCACTTTGGATCATACCACACACATTTTCCAGTTCAAAATTGCATGAGTCCATATAGCTCAAGGAATAGGCTGCAAAAGCGAAAAACAACTACTGACACTCAGACAACCTGATAGTGATAAAAACTGAGCTTATCACAGAGGTTCTAGAAAAGCCGGAATGATGCTTGAGGAAACACCTACCACTTTCGGGTGAGGGTGGCTTGAACCCCATTATCTTCAGAAATCTGGCTAAGAGATTAGTTAACTCTATAGGTCTGAATAAGCTGCCTGCCCAAGTCTGTTATTTTAATGATCTCTTTTGTGGAAACCTGAGTCTACACTCCCCTCATTATTTGGATTTTAAAGCCATAACCCAGATTATTTAATCCCATTTATATGACTACTTTACACCTCATTTTGGTTGAAAAGAATTTTAGATATGAAGTTGATCCATATTTGAATTAGAAACAGCTTCCAAAACCTGCCTGGGAGACATTCCTACAGAGACCATTTGTTTTTACATCTAAAGACCAGACCTTCTGAGAACAATGCTGCTTCCACGTTGTAAATTGGGATCTGGAAACTGTATTTTTTTTCTCAGAACATCAAACTTCTGTAATTTCAGAAAGCCCAGAAATGCTCAGATAATTTGCTTTTCCTACATAGGAGAAATAGAAACAGTTTCAGAGAACCTATCACATACAACAATTATATAGTCGATTCAACTTTAAGAGATCGTAGTCGCTGAAGTCCATCCGTTGGCCAATCACGTCCATGAAGTCTGGGATTCGTGTTACAATTGTTGGCTGTGTTCCATTTTGGAATGCAGTTTTGCTGTAGTGCATTACCGAAGTGTAATCATAGGGGACATTCAGGGAGTCGGAGACTTGATCATCATAGGTGTTAAAATTGTGCTCTTTGCCTAAATGATAAATGAAAAATATTTAATTTCCCGATGCTCATAAAAATTCAGTTTATCTTACTCCAAATAATTGCTCACTTAAAAATGGAGAATGTAATAAACATAGAAAAGCATTTGCTACAGGTAATTTACAGTATTTCAAGAGTGTTTTATGCCTATCTTAGAATATAATATTCAGGTTCAGAATTTTGATATTAGCAGTCAGGCTGAACATATATAAGATTTCATTATAGCTCAAAGTTGGAGCATAAGCACTGGGCCTAAGGTTCTAAGAACTGTTACTGGAAAAGAGGATTCTAAACAGTGTTGGTGAAATAGCCAGGGTCATTGGCAGGTGATGAGGAAAGGGTGGGGACATCCACGGCAGACAGAGATGAAAGTAAGGGGCCTTTGGGAGGTGTGGTAGGATGGGACCTGGGAATAGTAACGTAGACAGGAGTCAGTAGAAAGGATTGACAGGAAACAGATGTTCCTCAAGCGATTGGGCTCCCGTCTACCATATGGGAGGTCCAGGGTTTGATTCCTGGTGAAAGGCAAGCTGGCCCATGCAGGAATGCTGGCCCACAGGGAGAGCTGGTGCAGCAAGATGACGCAACGAAAAGAGACACAGAGGAAAGACAATAAGAGACGTAGCAGACCAGGGAGTTGAGGTGGCACAAGAGATTGAGCTCCTCTCTCCCACTCCAGAAGGTCCTGGGATTGGTTCCCGGTGCCACCTAAAGACAAGACAAGCAGACACAGAAGAACACACAGAGAGCAGACAGTGAGCATAAAACAACGAGGTGGGGGAGGGGGAGAAATAAATAAATAAATAAATCTTTAAAAAAAAAGAAAGAAAGGATTGACAAAGTCAGGGATTTCATGGTTACTAGAATATGTGAGGGTGTGTTTAAAATGAATGCACTTCAAGAAAATATCAGGCTGCTTAGCATCATACTACTAGGATGGGCAACTGATCACAACTTGAAATCAGATAATTTTGTGAACATAAAAAGTGACTCTGGCAGGGACGGATGTGGCTCAAATGGTTGGGCGTCCGTCTCCCATATGGAGGGACCCGGGTTCGATCCCCGGGGCCTCCCAGTAAAAAAAAAAAAGTGACTCTGATCTCCAAAGCATAAATATGCTCTATCAAATGTAGGTAAAAACTTCTACTAAAAATAAGACTTTGGGAATCCTAAAGAGTGAGAAGCCATGGTTTGAAGCTAAACACTTCTCTTGCTCTAGAAATCTTTTAGTTTGCTGCTATGCCTTATACCTTGAAATCCCCAGAGACTGGTAAGGTAAGGACAAGTGCTGTGACATCAAAATTGTGATGTCTGGAGACATCAGCACCGGCAGTCCTCACAGTACCTCACGTATAATAGCAATACCATTCCAACCGCCATGCGCCACCCAGGCAGGACAGATGGGGAAGCTAAACATCACTGTGGGGGAAAATGTGGGAAACATGAGCTCTAGTCATATATAGCTCGTAAGACCTTTATGGCTTTGAACACAAAGTTGAGGGTGTTCAACTACTGCAGTGTTTCCCAACATGGGTTCCTTGGAACAAGAGACACACGAGATACTAAAAAAAAAAAAAAAAAAAGGCCATGGTAAAATTACATTGGGAAATTTACAATTCATGTTAGCCCAGCACTGTACAGCAGTATAAATAAATATAAGCTTAATTCCTTTTACCCAAAGATTTCCCAAACTCATTTGACCACAGATCCCTTTCTACATGATACCTGTGAGCATACTGTGGGACAGTACCCCATAGAACATGCTTTCGGGACACACTAAACTAGTTTCTAAGATCATATCAGCACAGAAGTACTAGGGTTCTGGGATACTAGTGCACTACAAGCTTTAAAGCACTTCAGCTCATGCTGGGTTAGAGCTAAATATAGTAAGACACCAAAACATCAGAGGTTTTCAATTATTTACCGTTAGCACAGATGGCAACTTGCTTAGAAACTGTCTTTAACACAAAAATTCAAGAAAACAGGAGAAAGGTACCTGATTCAATTCTGTCCCAAATTATTCTGACATAATCATCCCGATCAGAACGTGACTGCTCATGCCAAAATCCCAGTGCATGGAGGAACTCATGTTGAATCGTTGCTATTCTGTCACAGTTTGCCCCAATGGAAAGTTCTTGTCTTCCAACATGCCTGTTCCCTACTGATGACCAACAGCTTAGAGGAGAATTTACATGAGAAGGGGGAGAGACTGTTACAAGGATGCAGGTTTGAATTCTCAGAGCAGACTCCCCAATGCCTAGCCCCTTGCTCTTACATCAGGACCCCGTGCGTTTCTCTCATAACCCAGATGAGGTGTGAAGAACCCTCCAGGCAAGAGGATTTTTGAAGAAATTGTCCTGTCACCAATATTATGCAGGAGCAAATCATCCCCCAGTGAGACTAGTCCTGACTTTTCCTATTAATTTCAAAGTCTTGGAGATGGTCCTTTTTACAGTGATGCCCATTAATGAGGGTTTTATTGGGACAGTAATCACTCAGAATTGCTGGGTTCAATGTCAATAACACTGTCACCTTCTTAACTCAAATTATAAAAGTTGTTAGGTTAAAATGTATGTGTGTGCCATGCTTTACTTGAAGGGGGAAATAAAGCATGTAAATTACAAATGGGTCAGATTTCACAAGGTTGTGGGGTAGATAGCAAGCAATCTCACACATCTTATCTTAATGACATTGGTAGGCTGGTAGCATATAGGAAAACATTATTTTTATAGCTAGAGAAGCTAGATCCAGCTAACCTCTTACTCTCCACCCAGCAAGAGAAGCCCCTAACCCCCACCCTTAGGGCAAGGCGCAGGCAATTGCTGTGATGTAATGCCCCAGACACAACAGTTCTCATTAGAACCCTTGGAAGACCAACCCTTCATCTTACCCACTGCCCTTAAACACTGATATATAGTTTGCTTCTCCAGCCCAAGGCTTGAAGTCAATGCACGTTTTTAGGCGATAGCGTTCAAATGCATTGAGGATAACTCCCTTAGCGTTCATTTCTGAAGGAAGAAAACAAGCAGAAATATACAAATTAAAATATTCACCAAGAACAATTCACCATGGAAACAGGCCATGCAATATATTGCTTATCTTATTCCCTTCATGAATGTTCCATGTTTTACTTTTACAAAATTTTGTATTCAGTGCCAATTAAACAAGCATTATATGCAAGTATTTGATTATTGTTCAGATCCTTCATTTTACCTTTCCCTCATTTTTATTTCTTTGGAGCCATTAGAGGTGCATTACTGAAGAGTAAAAAAAAGCATTTCTTTACCAAAAGAAACAAATATTAGATCACAGGCAACCAAAATGAAAAATTGCTGTCACATGCTTCATCTGAGGTGCTACAGCATATATTTAAAACCTCACAGCAGGACTTTTAATCTGAGGATCTTGAAAATGGAGGATCTCATGAATACCCTGAAATAGTAAGAAGGGTAGATTGATAATATATGATGATTAGATAGATAGTTGGATAGATAGATGGGTAGATGATATGTGTATGTGTGTATCTATATATGCAAAGTACATTTTCTGAGGAGAGCTTTCATAAGGTTCTCAAGTGAGTCCAGGTACCAAAATAGGGTTAAGAACCATTGCATTGATGACAGATATAGGCCATTTTTTATCTTCCCATAAACTGCAGAACTGTGTGGGAGAGAGTGTAAACTACAAGGTGAACTATGCTCAGTGGCAATGCCCCAGGATGCATTTATCAATTGCAATGAATGTACTACACTAATGAAGGTGGTTGTTTATGTGGGAGGGTGTGGGAGGTTTGGGGAGTGGGGCATATGGGAATCGCTATGTGTTTGTGTAACATTTATGTAATCTACGTATCTTTTAAAAAATAAAAAATTATATACTGAAAAAAAAAAGAACCATTGCATCAAAGAAAAGGGAAATGTGAACAGGAAGGTATATATGCCAAAGGCAGAGGCATGAAAGCAACAAAGGCAAGCAGGAAAAGAAGCTCTGAGGGCAGGCTTGGAGGAGGCAGCAATCTGGGATGTATATGGGAAGTTCATCACAAATGGGGTCAGGTATGGTGAAGTGGAGAACGATGGCAAGCCAGGTGTGGGCAGACAGCACGGTCAAGTGGAAAGCGCTTGGTCTTTGGAACCAGACACACCTGAGTTCTTTCCTATCCTCACCACTTACTTTTGATGGATAACTTTTACCACTTTAATTTACCTTTGGACCTTTGGTGTCAACAGCGTGTTAAATGAGGGAATAGAATCAACTTTGCCAGGACATTGCAAGAATAAGAGGAGAAAACTCAATGTGAAGTTCCAAGTAAAATGAATGCCTCTGTGTAGGCACGTCTAAGAAGGTCAAGAGCAGATCCACATAGGTGAGGATCCAAAATCCGTGAGCCTTTAAGAGGCACCCAGAGTTCAACACAAATGATAATGTTCAATACCACACAAGACGGGAAGCGGCTGTGGCTCAATCAGTAGGGCTCCCGTTTACCATATGGGAGGCCCCGGGTTCGGTTCCTGGGGCCTCCTGGTGAAGGCAAGCCCGCCCACACAGCGTGGTTAGCTGACTCAGCGAGCACAAGCAGCAAGGGGGGGATAAATGAATAAATAAATAAAATCTTAAAAAAAAAAAAAAAAAAAAAATACCACACAAGTGATACATGTTCATTGTAAGTAAGTTAGAAAACACATATTAACACAAAGAAGGAAATTTAAAATCCCATCACCCAGGAATAATCAACCTCTCTTACTATTTCAGTCCTTTTTGCTTATGAATATACATAACATACATATATTTTTATAAAAAATTAAGTCACAATCTACATATAATTTTATAAACTATTTTTTCACTAAATAATATAGCACTAAAGTCTTTCATCAATAAGTATTGTTTTTATTATTTTAATGATTATGTTGTATGGCTCTCACATATTTAAGTAATTCCCTGGTGTCCAATATTTACATTGTTTCAAAATGTCCTCTACTATAACTAGCACATTTAGATCACTATTTCAAATCTAACACTTCCTTAAAATGAGTCCCAATGATACTAGCCATCAAATCGTTATTTCAGAGCAGAATGTTAAAACAAACATGCCAGTGCCTCCTAGGCATGTTATCAAAGTTTGTTGAGGAACGTTTCTACCCTGCATTGAATTGTTTTCAGAATCAAATAAAGGAACATCTGTGAAAGGTTTGGATGCTGCATAGCTCTCTATCAGGACAAGACCTTTCTTTAGCATGTGCCTTAATTTATCAAGGGCCTTAATTAACTTTGTGTCATAGATGCAGAAAAGCCCCACCTGGGATCAATCAAGTTCTCTAAGTCCTTAGGCTCCAAAGGATGAGGCAAGTCTTGGACAAGCCTAGGAGTTAAGTAAGCAGCTGTTCAGGATTATTATTTCCTTGTTAGACCCTTCAGGTCCCTAAAATTGAGCCTTCATTTCCCATCCCCACTCCATTACCCCCCACCCTCCATCCCCTTTAATTTGGCAAGATACTGTAAATTTTCACTGGGAGCTATAAATGACTGCTTCAAGTATTATCCCTTTCAGGATTATTGTACCTAACAGCCAGATTATACCTGAAGTTAAGCTAAAAGTCTAAGGACCCACTAGTAGAATTTCAAATTATTGACCCACCAGAATTTGAGGAATAGGATTTTCCAGAAATCACTGCCAAAAAAAACCCTTCATAGATATTTACTTTTTCTACATGTCATAGTGGACTTGCTCAGCAATTCCCTAGGCCTGAGACATTTCAAGGTGTTATTAATTCCTAAAATGTGAAGAGAGACTCTTCTTACTTTGAACAGAGGGTATGAGTTGAAATCTGTGATATTACACAGGGGTATTTTTCGTAAGTATCAAAACCATAGACCTGAAAAAAATGGCCTATAAAAAGTTTAATTATATTATCATAATAGATAATAGATCTTGAAAAAAAATGCAACAATATTAAATGAAAAAAGCAGAACAAAAACTTTAAAACACTATTTATAGTAATGTAAATATGCCCACAATTTGGATGGTAGGATCAGGGCTGAATTTTTTACCTAGTATTATTCGTTCATATACCTTTTTATCAGTTTTTTAAAAAGTATTTATTATCTGCCTGTTATGTGCCAGGAACTATGCTAAACCTCAAATTTGCAAGAAGAAAAATAATTCCTGTCCTTAAAGTGTTCACTACCTAATTTTATAATTTTATTTAAAGACAAATAAAGCTCAGAGGGGAGAAGAGGGTAGCTTGCTTTGGTTCAAATACTTGACAAAAATAGCCTGAGAGATACAGTCCAATTAAAGCTCACTTGTTTCCACAGAACACATTTAGGAGAAAAAACGTTGTTTAAGAAAAGTATAAAAATTAGAAACTAAAGTATTTTAAGTTTTTAATCAAAAGTTTAAAACAGAAACAAATATTTAAAATTCTTTCAGTTTCTGCCTTATTGCAAAAGCAATAAACATCTTTTTCTCATCATATTACATGAGTTCTGTATAGCTTCTGACCACTAATTACTCCTGTCATGTCTTTTTCTACCCTGCTTTTTTTTTTTTTTTTTTCTATGTTTCTGGACAGTCTTTCCTTCTCAATCACTTCTATCAGTTATTCCTTCTGTACCAATTCCAAAAAATTGTTCTCCCAGCCTGAGTTACACTCTTGCCCATCTTCTCATTCAGGATAATCCCTCAAGTGACTGTCATTCAATAAGATTCAATTATCTATGGAGTGCCTGTTATGTGCAAGGCACTGTTTGAAATGTTCATTCATACCCATAGCTTCAATGATCACCTACTTCCTAAAAGCTCCCAAATAATCTATCTTGAATGACCATCCCATATACCAACACTTTACTTGATAATTGGTGACTCTGATGCATTTTAAATTCTGCACACCAAAAACTAAATTCTACCACATTTCTTATCCCACCATCAAAACATATTCCCCATTCTTGTTAAAGACACTACCATCTACCCAGTTACCCAAGACCAAAACCTGGCCACTAGCAGCCCTTTTACTAGATCCCACCCCTCTTCTTGACCTCTTAACTCACTAAATTTAACAATTGCCTCCTAAATCTCTCTTAGATTTATCCATTCTTGTCTATCCCCACTGAGAGATTCTTGGTTCAGAACTTCTCATTTCTTCCCTGAATTGCAATAGCCTCCTCATTGGTCTCCCTACTTTCTTTTTACCCCACTATTAATATATCATTTATACAACAAGAGTGATCATTCTAACATGTGATTTCAACAATCTCACTTCCACAGTAAAAAATATATTACCATCAGTATCATACCAAGGTCTTTAACATGGGAAAGACTCAAGACCTTCCCAACCTGGATCCTGCCTATCTGTCATACCTCATTATCTCCCCGATCCCAATCTAAATTCCATCTAAAGGTGTCTCTCTTCTCTCTGCCTTTGCACATAGAGATCCATCTTCTTAGAGCACCCTTCCCTCAATGTCAGAGGCCCCATTAGCCCACATGGCACTTTTGTGCAAATTAGAAAGCAGCACCTCATCTGGGTGGGATGCTGAAAGGGTTGACTTGGCTATTGGATGAACAGTAAGTACTCTCGTGAAAATGAAATAAAACAAAACAAAAAAACCCACGAATGCTCCATGGTGAGCAAAATGCAAAACACATTTCAGCCCACTTGCCCCCAACTCCCAGGCGCCTATGAATGGTGTGCAACGTGCACAACCTTAGTCCCTGCTACCTAGCACCACCTGCTCCTTAATACATACACCTTTACATCTGGGTTGAGTTAAAGGCCCCTCCAATGTGCTCCCGTAGCTCTTTGACTATATCACAAAACATCATGTTCATTCCATTCTATAATAATTAGCTTGGACCTATCTGAATCTTTACTGAAATGTAACACCTTTAAAGAAGCATTTCGCAAACAGCAGTTCCTAACTGTTTATCTGTGACATTGTTTTCACCAGTCTAAGGAAAAAATGAGGCCCATGTCTTGAGTTTTCCATTATCATTATTATATTTTGTCTGTATAACTCTCCCCTTCATTCCGCATTAGGTTCTGACTTTTTAAAGATTAATGTGTTTCCTTTCTAAAAACATGAGTATAAAAGATAGTGGGCTCATTGTTTTAACCTGACATGGCAAAATAAAATTTTGGTAAAACAATGTCACTTTCCAAGTTTTATTTGGTAGGTTGCTTTGTGTGTTTTACTCCTGTGCAAAATCTGAATATACGAGAAACCACTACCCTAAGATAAAAACTAGCTCCCTCATTTTTATGTCCCTAGCACCCAGCATGGTACTTGGCACAGAGTAGGCATTCCATAAATATTGGTTGAATTAATCCCTACATTGGTCAAAAAACTCAGCTAGCATTTCAGACAGAATCATTTAGGTTATTACTTTTCATATAATATATATGTATATATAAGTACATATAAAATAGTTCATTTTGCCTACTTTTCAAAAAGCAAATGTACAAAGTGATAAGCAACACAACCTTAAAGACCATATAACCTACCCTTAGAAATATTGTAATCATATTCAGTCAGGGACAGACATTGGTTATTGATACTATTGGTTTGTACTAACCCAAGCTGTCTTCTAGTATATATGGAATGGTATGAGGCCATCTATATGCCTCTCCAATGATAGAATTTCTATCTTGTGCCTGTCAAAAATAAATAAATGTGAAAAGGGTTAATTAAACAGATTAGGTAAAAACTTAGTAAATAATCAATAATTAATCTATTAATATAAATGAAGTTTAAAGCTCTCCCAGCCAGCCTAACCAAATTGTGAGTGTGTGTGTGTGTGTGTACTCCCCTTTTTGTCATAATACAATGAAGTTTCTAGGAGGAAATCATTCATTTCTGTCATTAATTTTGTTAATAAAGTTGAAGAATAAGTAATGCAAAATTACATAAAGAATGATCTTTAGAAAGATGAACATAAATATTGCTAGGTTTGTAAATTAGTTTCCTACACCAGAGATTAAAAATGTATGGAAGAGGGGATGGATGTGGCTCAAATGGTTGGGCGTCCGTTTCCCATATGGAGGGACCTGGGTTCGATCCCCAGGACCTCCCGGTAAAAAAAAAAAAAAAAAAGTATATGGAAGGAAGTGACAGCAAAATTTCAATAACCTGGGTCCTACAATATCAGGAAAAGCCATATATGTGAGCTGGGCCAAAGTTTTCAAAAATTGTTTAAAGGTTTAAATTTTCTATAATAAATAATTAATAATATTTCATTATATATTCATCCAGCCAACAAAGTGAGCACCCTTCTAGAGACTAAGGGTCCAGTGGTAACAAAACTACCAAGGTGTCTGCTTTCATGGACTTTAGATTTAGTTGGGGAGACAAACAGTATATAAGAAAACAAGTAACAAAACAGGATAAATTTAACACTAATAGAGGAAAACACCATGGGAGATGTGGACAAGAGTAAAGGAAAGCTGTCGGGATAGGACCCTTTGAGGGAATGATGTTTAAGCTAGATGGGAATGGTAAAAAAGAACCAGAATTGAAATAGGCCCTAGGAATATCATTTCACAAAAAGGAATCCGTAGTTGCTATAGTTGTGAGTTGAGACGATGCTTGGGATGGTTTGAATATGATTTGAGGCCAGTAGCATATAAAGTTAGGGGAAAAAAGGAATGAGAAGAGAGAAAAGAAGAGGAGAGGATACAAGAGAATAGGTAGGCAGGGGTTAGATTGTGCCAAGCCTTGAAGGCTGTGGCTAAATTTTGCTATTATTCTAAATACAAGAGGAAGATATTGAGGAGTTTCAAGCCTGAAAGTGAAATGATGTCATTTACCTATATAAGATCACTGAAGATGGGGGAGGGAGCATGTAGGAGATGGAAACTATTATAGGAGGGCAATATTTGAAATAAGAAGATGGATTAGGAGGCTATGGAAAAATCCAGGCAACAGAGGGGCTTGAATTAGAGTAATGGGAAAAAGTGGGCTGATTTGGGATATATATTGGAGATAAAAATCAAACTTGCTGAAGAATTAGATGATGGGAGGGGGGTGAGGGAAAAGGAAGAAGCAAAGGTGATTCCAGGATTTTTCACTTTTTCAGTGGAGTGGGGTGGGGCAGTGGTGATCATTTTAATAAGGAGGAAGACTGGGGAGGAATGGTTTGCGTGGAAAATCAGAGTCTGTTTAGGACCCCTTAGGATCCAGATGTCTTTTCAGTCATTCAAATGACTAAATTGACAAATTGACGCTGGGATAGACCAGTCCAGATTTCAGGGGAAGAAGAGGACTGGAGTTATAGATTTGGAGTCATGGACATAGAGATGATAGTTAATCCCCTGGCACAAGAGGAGCTGGAGAGGGAGAGAGAGCAAACAGAAATGCAAACCCAGAACAGTGCAGTGCTCTGTCTTAAGAGGAAGCTCACAGTGGGGACTGGGCGGATGGTGATGTTACTAATGACAGCAAACTTTAAAGCTCCCTTCAACCACGTGAAGGGTCCCTCTGTTCATCTGTGAGCTAATGATGAGTATATGAATAAGTTTGGGAAGAGCTGTACTTGGCAAAGCTATTTTAGCTGACGTCAGGTTTGGAAGTAACAAAATCTGTTTCTTAGTAAAAAGCCTGATTCCTTGAGAATTTTCACAAATTCTGTTTAGCTTTACTTCAACTGAGGTCGAATCAGCGAGGTTCCACTTAAAAACGAAAATGTCATATTGCTGAAATAATGAAAATCACTCAGATCAGTGAGACCAACACATATGTAGTAAGTGATGGTGGCTCTAACCAAAGAGTAAATCAGAGTAATGGGTGACAGAGGCCCTATCATGTCCCTTCTAGGACAACGTGGGCATTGAATGAAGGCTTCACCGTTGCTCCTGTGCCCTTAGAGACGGTTGGCCTTGGCAAAGCCCATGCTGTCAATCATCCTGAGATACCTCTATTTTAGCTCTCAGTGAACTAACAGAAGAATCTTGCTTGCATTATTTCAGCTCACCTCATCAAGTCTGATATCTCCCTCAAAAAGATCCAGTCCCAAATCTAAGAGGGAAAATAAAAATTCATGTTAGCAAATTAGATTCAAAATCCCCACTTAAAACAAGATTTTTTTAAAAATCCACAAACCTTCATTGATATCGAATATGTCCCAATCAATTCCACCATCTACATCTCTGACTGAAATAACAAAGGGAAAACAAATTGGACGTTATGTTTTTGAAAGGAGAAATCTTTATCAATTATCTAATTACAAGTAAGCAAGTTTCTTTTGCCTCAGATAACTGACTGCTGGGTTCTGAGTCAAAGCACACTGATTGATTGAGAACCTCCCATGAGCCAGACTCTGAGCTAAGGGACTTTTGCACATCTGCTCTGTCCTAATTGCTTCCCATGAATGCCAACTTCAGAAATAAGAAATTTGTCACTCTATAATATTAAGCTTGATTTAGAAGACTAGACTAGATTACTAATTAAATAGGAAACAAATGTTTACTTTGATCAATGCAGCCCAATCTACCTATATATGTATAGCCCTTGCTAGTATAACTTGGAACTCTCAAGCAAAATTCCCAAGTTAAACTTGACTTACTCTTTTAAGTTGCAAAGGGGTAGCTAGTATGCCAAATCTCTAAGTGTGCAACTGAATAGGAATGGATTGCTTCATCAAGTCCATCTGACTTGCCACAAAATAACAACAAATAATAACAACCACCATTTATGGGGTTTCTGTGCCTCAGCCACTGCGTTTGGCCTTTCCTATACCACCATTTATTTTTCTGTTGGGCATAGGGGACCCTGAAACATCTGTTAATAAAATGACCCTCAATAAACCAGGACACAGTGCTTAGCTTTAAATATACCCTAAGTTCTTCAATTCTATAATTTACAGCAAAATTCAAAATAGACTCACCAAAGTTTTCTGGAGTTGGCTGGGGAAAAAAACACAATTAAAAATATATTATTAATGGATTAACAAACTGTGGTCTATTCACATGATGGAATAGTATTCAGCTGTAAGAAGAAATGAAGTCGTAAAGCATATGACAGCATGGATGAAACTGGAGGACATTATGTCGAGCAAAGCAAGCCAGACACAAAAGGACAAATACTGTATGAATGCATTACTATGAACCAAATATATTGTGTAACATATTGTTTGATTTTTAAAAAATTTATATGTATCCATTACATTTAATTGAGAAATGTATATATTTACTCATCTGTGTTTACTTTTTAGTTTTTAATTGTTTATATTTTCAATTATCAAATGTACAAAATAAAGTAAAAAAAAAAAAAAAGAAAAGAAAAAAATATATATTATTATGATGCCATAACATAAATTGTTTTCTTGGTCCCAATTTATATCTAGACATTTGTTTTTCTCATTAATATTATGCATTACTTTCTGGCATATATATAAGACTGTGGGTTAGGAGGCTAAGATGACTTTTTGGACCAAGGGATCTTCTCATTCCATATAGAAAATTAAACTGCCTATTTTAGGACTTGAAAGCAAAGGAAACAGGAAACCAACTTCACAGATTAGAAGGAAGACAGAAAATAAGAATCTAGCCCTCAAATTAGTGAATAATTATCATATCTACTTTAAACATGATTTTCTAAAGTTTGCATGGAGGAATGTTTGAAAAACCTAATAATTTATTCCCAATGTTGAAATGTTATTATAATTTACAATAATCCTTTTGAAAAATCTTCTTTGAGCTCTCATTCATCATGTTTTACTTTTATGTTTCCCTCAAGACTCTGACTTCAAGGACAACAAGAAATGTTAAGAAAAAAAAACCGATTGGTATATTGTGTGATTTTTTTAAAAAAAGACTTTTGAAAATAGATTCTCCACAAAGGACCAAATGAAACCCAGAGGACATGGCCAGTGGGAAAAAAAGAAATAGACTTGAGAAATTTCTTAGTCCATGTAGTCTAGTCAAATTGCTCATGGGGCTGGTAGACAGTAAGTGTGGATTATATTCCTGGTTCTACCAATCAAGGGCAAGTCAATTCACCTTCCTCATACTCAGACTATCTGCAAAATATGGTCAATAACTACTTTACATGGGTGCTGTGAATGCTATGTAATATATACTATAATAAAATGTTACACAAATGGAAGGTACAATTCTACTATATGGCTTTCATTCCTAGATACTAGAATCATTTGGACTGTTTGACAAGATGTGGGAATGAGCTGGGTTTTTTTTTGACATGAACAAAGTGCCTCGGTTTTCTTACACTTGAGCCACAGAAAAGCACACACTCACAGGAGAATGCCAATTCACCACTGAATAAAATTATCAAGTATTTGTTCATAATTAGAATTAAGTGATATCCCTTGTTCTCAATGCTGTAGTTCCTGATCATAGACTATCGGCTCAATATGATTGCTGTTATTATAAAATCACAACTAAAGGTTTTTCCCCAGACATTTGAAATTTTATTTAGAACCTTGGGTTTGTTTGTGGTACAAAATACCTGTCGCTATAGAAAGATTGGTCTAAATTGACAATGAGGCAGTTGAGAATGTCCATACTACAGGAAGTATTTACTGTGCCTGTGACATTCAATAGTCTACTCAATCATGTCTCAAGTTGTTATAACAGCAATCTGCATTTCATTCAGCAATAAAAACGGAATGATTTTCAAGATTCACATTTTCCATCTTATCAAAAGAAAACTTGTCACATAATAATGAAAGCAAATAAAATAATAACTTTCTGTCAATGTTTCTGACTCTCTCAAGTAGGTCTCCTTCTTCCTCCCTTTACCTGGCCTTCCCCACTCACCAAAAAAAAAAAACAAAACATTTCACTAACACTTTGAAATTCATTAAAAAAAAAAAAAATAAACAAACAACTCGTCCCTTAACAATCAGTATCAACTGCTTCCAAATTTTTCTGATTGTTCCCATATACTGTTTCCTTACCAAGCTGGCAACCAGGAGGACAGAGGCAAAGAACAGGAACCGAGGCAGACACTGTTGAACCATGCTGGAGCTTCCAGTAGAAAGCTGCAAACTATGGAATTTGGAGTAGGTTTTATTTTTTAAAAGGCAAACATCATAACTTACAGCCTTTGATCTCAATGATCCACAGCTCACTGCTGTAGTAATACCCCCAATCAAGGAGGTAAAGTCCAGTATCCATAACACAGCTCTACATAGTTTTGTTTTGTTTTTTTCTTTATTTCTTTCCTGTGTCAACATTTAATAGCCAAGTGCCTAGCTAACACCTATTAATAAAATAATCCCTCTAATATATACCTACTGCTCCCCAAGACTATTACACAATACCTGGGCAAAAGAAAATACCAAATTAATTTTTAGTCTGGAACTTTCTAATAAGCCATTATGAAGCTACTCTGGCTCATATGCTGTGCTGCTTTAATGTATCTAGTTATGTCCACTGCTCTTTCATTCATTCATTTCATAAAAATTTATTTATCGAGTTACAGAATTCATCAATGCAGGGTGAAGGTTGACCAAGATGGCAATATAAGATGTCCCTGGGTGCTGTTCCCCAACAGAATTTTTGAACAATGAGCAAAAACTGGCAGTGCCATTTTCCTCAAAAGTCCAGAAAACAGCTAAAGGGTTGAATAACTAGGTGAAGGCCAAATCAAGAAAACTCAGCTTTAAAAACAGTAATGGGAGAGGAGATAGCTCAAGCCATTGGATGCCTCCCTCCCACAGGGGAGGTCCCACGTTCAGTTCCCAGTGCCTCCTGAAAAAAGAAGATGAGCACACAACAAACAGAGACAGCAAGCACAAATAACTGGGTGGGGGTGGGGGAATTTTAAAAATCTTAAAAAAAAAAAAAGTAATCGAGCTTTTGGCACCACCTGCACTTCCAACTTGGTGCAGCCAGCCTGCACTCCCATTGTGGGTCTCTGGCTCTGGTCTGGAGTCTTAGGTTGATGCCAGTCTATCAGGTGGCAGTGTAAAAAATTGAACCAGGAAACTTTTCTCTGGCTCATCCTTCCAGACTTGCCCTGCAGGCAGAAGCAGCTTAATGATAGCTTTTTAAAAAAAAAAAAATATATATATATATATATATTTTTTTTTTTTTCTAAAAGATACTTAGATTACATAAAATGTTACATAAAAAAATATAAGGGATTCCCATATGCCCCACTCCCTACACCTCCCACTTTTTTCCACATTAACAACTTCTTTCATTAGTGTGGTACTTTCATTGTAATTGAGGAACACATTTTGGAGCTTTTAACAGTATAAGAAACAATTAAGTCAAAGCAGCCTGGGGCAAAAGTTTATAGACGTTCAAGTTCCTGGAAGTGGTGGAATTCCTAAGGCCAGTGCAAGTACAAACATAAAATAAGACTCAGGCTCAGAAAACACTGAGAGAACCCTATACTTCACTTTTGCCTCTGGCTGATCTTCCTGACCAGGAAGGCTAAATTCTGACAGAGAGCAGCAGTTAGCACAGTGCCAATCTGAAGAATGTAAAAGATATTTTTTGCATTGGTTTGTTTGTTTTTGTTATCTCCTTGCAGTCAAAGAAATCTCTGTCATCTCACAAGTTGAATACAAACTTAAGGAACAGGGAGCCCAGGGACTAAATCTCAGGGTTAACATATTAAAATATTAAAATTTACAGTGTATAAAAAAATTACAAGACAAGCAAAGAACAGGTAATGATGGCCCATTCAAAGGAACAAGATAAAAATTCAGAAACCATCAACAAAGAAGACCAGAGTTTGGACATACTAGATAACAACTTTTAAAAAATATTCCTCAATATGCTCAAGGAGATGAAGACATAGAAAACAAACTGAAAGTTATCAGGAAAATAATGAACAAAAAATATGAGAATTTAAATAAAGAGATAAAAATTGTAAAAATGAACCAAAAAGAATTACTGAAGTTGAAGACCACAATAACTGAAATGAAAAACTCCCTAGGGGATCTCAACTGGTGATTGAAGAAAGAATCAGTGAACTTGAAGGCAAAACGACTGAAATAATGCAGGCTGAGGAGCAGAAAGGAAAAAAGAATGAGAAAATTAAACAATGCCTAACAGACCTATGAAACACCAGAAAGCATACTAATATACACATTGTGGGAGTCCAAGAAGGCAAAGAGAGAATGGGGCAAAAGGAATATTAAAAATAATAATAATAATAATAATAATAATAATAATGGCAGAAAACTTCCCAAATTTAGCCTAAGACATGAATGTGCACATTCAAATAGCCCAATGAACCTCAAACAGAATACACTCAAAGAGAGTCATGCCTAAACACATACTAGTGACACTATTGAATGTGAAGGACAAGAAAGGAGTTCTGAAATCTGCAAGAGAAAAGCAACATGTTACATACAAGGTAGTCCCAATAACATGAGGTGCCTCTTACTTGTCAGAAACAATGGATACAGGAAAACAATGGGACAAAATTTTTAAAGTGCTAAAAGAAAACAATTACCAACTGATATCTGATGAGCCTGTCTTTTAAAAATGAGGGAAAGATCAAGACATTCCCAGATAAACAAAAGCTGAAGGAGCTCATCACCATTAATTTACCCTACAAGCAATGCTAAAAGGAGTTCATCAGACTGAAAGGAAAGGACACTAGATGTTGGATTGAAGTGACATAAAGAAATGAAAACCTCCAGTGAAGATAACCATATGGGTAGTTTTTAAAGTTCATCAATACAATACTAGAAATCAATATTAGAATTCTGGTATATTTCATATTCATATTTCATATTCAGACATAAAGTAGCAAAATAGCAATATATCTCATCCCTGAAAATTCCCATCAAGCACACTCAGGTAGGTGTTAGGGTAAGAAGCCAGAACTGGTCACTGATATTCTAATAAAATGTTTCTAATCCATTAATTCTTTCTACTTTTTCCTTCTTTTCTTGGAATAGCTTCTTTTTAGAGACAGCCTACACCAAAGGTTCTTAACAAGGGGTCCATGAGCTTGAATTTAAACTCAAAAAAAGCATTATTCTTGTGGGGACCTGTTGGTGCAGGTGTGATTTATTTATTAAATAATATACAGTATAGTGGGGACTTAGTAAGGGGTCCATGTTTTCACCTGACAGGCAAAGGGGTCTGTGGAACAAAAAAGGTTAGCCTATACACTAGCCTACACACTAACTCAGTTTCCATTGTTTCACTCTTACTTGTGTGGCAGAATATTTTTGAAATATTAATTTTTCCACAACATTTCCTTCCCCATTCAAGCCTGATCTTTGTTCCATTCCATGCTAAACAAAGGGATATGAAAAGTCATGTAACATAGACAAATGATTTGAGAGGATGCTTCATGAGTATAATCAAGTCATTCCCATCCTCTGGGGGAAGAACAAGAATTAAAGAACAAAGTTAAAAAGAGTAGGTATTGATCCCCTAGATAGTTTGTGGGATCCAAAACCAAATGGCCTATTTTCTGGCTAGAGCCACAAGGAAGCAATAACACTCCACAGAAGAAAGCATATCTTGGCAGGAGGAGAATAATTCCTGTGAGACCAAAAGTGACATGGAAGTATCATGGAAAGCCCCCAGATCTGAAGGCCATGTGGATAGGAATAAGGGTGTCTCCAAAGCAGGCTGCACAGAATGAAGATAAAGGACCAGACAGAGATTTAGATGTTTCAGAGGATGCCTGTGAGGATAGATGGATGACATCAGGGACCAGATGGGGCCTTCCCAATGCCTTGAGACTATTAAGCTTAGGCACATGCCTAAGGGTAAAGGGTGGAAATCCTGAATTTAACTGGCTGAAATTAAATTTCCATCATGAATGTGAACAGCGACCCAAAATAATATTACAGTTACAGAGAAATAAATATACTTATTATACTCATCTGTTTTCTGTGAGCTGAGATTTGTAACCAAAACATCTGGCTGCAATCTCTGTGTTGGGACAGGCAGCACATATTCAAAATTGGAAAAGGAAGAAGCAGGGAGGCTGGTAAGCAAAGGATCTTTGGAGTCTGTTTTGAACCCTAAATATAACCTATGATCAGAGCCTCACTAGGAATCTCATAGAGAGTGGCTGAAATCCAACTCCAAAAAATGTGTTTTGACTAAAATTACTGGATATCTTTTACATTTCGTTCTTTTTGGGGTTGTCAATTAAACTCTTTAATGTAGAAGCTACATCTGGCCAGTTTACCATTCCTCCAGCTCCCATCACTTGTATCCCACCCCTAGGAAACATTTACAAGTTTCATCATGACATCTGGTGTCTGTCTGGTCCAAGGAAACTGACTCTGCTTCTGGTTGCGGATCCACCTCTGGTCTTCTTTTCTCCACATGCAATATCAAGAACAGGAAACCCAGTGCTTGAGATTCTAGTCATTTTGAATTGCTCTGAGATCAGCTAAAACCACTAGGGAAGAATAGTTTTCTTAGGAAGGTGATTCTCAAAATCCCTATGGAATATGAATACATTCTGAACATGAGGGAGGCTTTCAAACAGGAAATGGTGCAGAGATTTCAACAAAAGATTCAGAAGACTTACATCTTTCCTCTCTCCATGCCCATTTCCTTCACCTGATTTCCCCTTCCAAAAAAAAAAAAAAAAAAAGTGTTTTGTGAGTTATTTCATGGATTTCCCAATACTAATTCCTTATGAAATCTTATAAACAGTTCTATAATATGTTGGGAAGAACATATATTTGAATTTAAATTAAATTAAATAGATCTAGAAAAAGGAATAGAACGGAAGTGGTTTGACCAAGAAGTCCCTGGGTAGCCATTAGGACATAAATTCAACAGGGGTCTAACCTCAGAGGAGCTCATGAGACATCTGCCCACAACATCTATATCCCCTGGTACTGGGCACACTAAATCACATTCCTCACATAGATCTTCCAAGTCCTCCCCCCAGAAATTATAATCTCTTACCCCATGTTTTGAAATTGTGGTATGTTAGCTTTTGCTTCTCTTATTTGCCAAAATCTTCATGATCACTAGTGTGGTAGTTTGGGAATGTGTGTAACCCCAGAAAATCATGTTCTTAAAGCTGATCCATTCCTATGGGTGTGAACCTATTGTGGGTGGGACCTTTGGATTAGGTTACTTCAATTAAGGTGTGACCCAGAGTGAGTCTTAATCCTCTTATCAGGGAACTTTATCAACAAGATGAATACAGAGAGGGAGACAAAGAGAAAGCCACAGAAGCAGAGAGAAAGTAATAGAAACCAAAAGCTGAAAGCAACAGAACCCAGAAGAAAAGGGAGAGACCAGCAGATGCCGCCATATGCCTTGCCATGTGACGGAGGAGTCCAGGATCACCAACAGCCAGACGTCAGGGAGAGAGCATCGTCCGATGATGCCTTAATTTGAACATTTTCATGGCCTCAGAACTGTAGGCTTGGTAGTTAATAAATCCCCATTGTAAAAGCCAATCCATTTTTGGTGTATTGCATTTTGGCAGACTAACAGACTAAATCACATAGTTTACAGAATAGCTACTGGAGACATAAGAAGTGGCTATTCATTTTACATCAGCATATAACATGCAGAACTGTGTGGGAGAGAGTGCGGTCTACAATGTGAACTATGGTCCATGCTTAGTGGCAAAGCCCCAGGATGTGTATATCCATTGCAGGTGATATGCTACACTAATGAAAAATGTTTATGTGGGAGGTTGTGGGAGGTGTGGGAGGTGGGAAACATGGGAATCCCTGTAATTTTTGTGTAACATTTATGTAATCTAAGCATCTTTTAAAATATTTAAAAAAAAAAAAAAAGAAATGGCTATTGTTGGGAGCAGATGTGGCTCAAGCGGTTGAGCACCTGCTTCCCACATAGGAGGTTCTGGGTTAGGTTCCCGGTGCCTCCTAAAAAAACAAACAAACAACAAGCAAATAAATGAAAAAACCAACTCGGGGGCGGGGGGCGATGTGGCTCAGTGGTTGAGCACCGGCTTCCCATATCTGAGGTCCTGGATTCAATCCCTGGTCCCTGTACTTAAAAAAAAAAAAAAAAAGAAGTAGCTATTGTCACCACTTAATACAATTGGCTTAACTGTCAGCCACAACCTCTGATTGAAGGCCAAGATACTATCTACTGGATTTCAGGAGGAGCCCAAACAACACAAAGGACAATGCAGTCACACCTTTGATGCTTAGAAAAGTAACAAAGGATCAGGAGCAACCCTTCAGACTCAAGGAGCCAAGTGACTGAGGCAATAAGTGGAAATTCTTCCCCTGCAATGGGATGATCCCACTTCAGAACCCTGGACTGATTTTATACAGGGAGTTTTTATGCTCGCAGCAGCCCACAAAGGAACAGTGAGGAAAATTGCCGCAGCATGATGAGATAAACAGCTTCCTCCCCAGACTACAAAAGGATCACCAGGTGGCTCTTAGAGTCTGGCAACCCTAAATTAACTCAGCAGGCCTCTTGACATTATGAATTCAAGCTCGAAGTCTAGAGTGGGCATCCATCAACTCTGTGATGGAAATAGTGATAGCTGAGGCCGCTTCTAACTTTATGTTTACTTGATGGGACTGTAAAAGAGTTTTAACTGCCTCACACTCAAGCCCAGTTGTTTGCCACTGTAGATCAGGCCTGTAGACACCTGGAGGGAAGGATTCCTCACTGTCCCTCCTGTGCTTTGATAGTATTTATGTATGGCACTCATTACCAGGATTATAATTATTTATTTATAAATCTGCCTCTCCCAAGTAACAAACTAGGGAACCAGTCTCATTCCAATTTGTAACCTGGTGCTTGGCCCTTGGCAAATGCTTGGTCAACATTTGTTGAAATGAATAGAAATGAACTTTGTAAATCAGTGTGCACCTATGAATTGCTTTAATTGCCTGCCTCATCTCCAAAAGTCAATAAAATCACATTTTTATCCTGCATAGTTTTGTCCAGCAAGAACTGGTGTTTTCCACCAGGAAGTAATGCAAGGTTTGTTTGTCATATATTACTGTGGATTTTCTGTATAGATATCACTGCTTCATGATTGATTTGGGCCCAACCAGACTTAAGGACAAAATCAACAGGAGTATTTCACCAAGGGTAGGATTATGTGTGTCTAACGTCAAGATGATTTTAAAAGCCACAACAGTATTTTAACAAAAACATGTAAATTGAGACTATCAGTGGATATTTGGGTCAAAGAAGGTGACACCGTTATAGTCTCCTTATAGATGATCACCAGAACTCAACCTGATTTAACAGTTGGCAGGTGGTACCTTCTTTGTACCCAATAGTATGCGTCATCTAGCTTGTTTTCCGCTGCATTAACTTTTTGTAGTTTTGTTTTACAATGTGTATCTACTGAGCTATCACCCAGACATGTGCTAGAGTGACACACACTTTTCCAAGAATGTATAAATGACACTACCTGCAGTACAACAATAAAAAGAAAGCAGAAGGTGAGCGGGGTTAGAAACCTGATAAAGACTGGACTGGTGCCTTGGGAGATGAACTCGACTCTGCTACAATGTACTGCCAAAGTGTAGGAGGGTCCGTGGTGTCATTTAAGCATTAGATGTTTCTACAGGAGGAAAATTGCAGGACAGAAGCCAGGGAAATTTGACAGACGTGTAGTCTTCTTTCATCCCTCTGTTCTCTGGGCTCCAGCTTTTAACTCTCAGTAATACTCAGCCTAAGCTACTTTCAACTACAAAATTTATTGGGAAAGAAAACATTTAATTTATGTTTCATTTCACTATAGTCTACTGTGAATCAAAAAGGTGTCCTAAATACCTAAAAGTGTTTGGCTTCCATTCTTTTCTGTCATATGCACACTCCTCTGCTGTTGCCAGCAGCTTATAACAGCAATCTTTAACCTTTCTTATCTTGGGACCACTTTACATTCTGAAAAATGACTTAGGGCCCCAAATTGTTTTTGTTATTTTGTATTGACTTACCTATCAATTAATATTGATATCAACTGATATCAATATCAATCAAAACTGAAAAAACATTTAATTTTTATTAATTCATTAATTTATATTAATAATTATATTTGTCATTTATGAAACCATTACATGTTAGAGTAAATAATATATTTTAATGAAAAATAAGTGTATATCCAAAAACAAAAATAATCGAGGGTGGCATTCTTTCACTTTTTTGCATATCTCTTAATGTCTGCCTAATTGGATTATTATTTATTTATTAGATTAATAATTATTAATTGGATTATTAATTATAATTGGACATTTGGAGTCTCATTATCTGCTTCTGCATGCAATCCATTGCAATCATGTTGTCTGTATTAAAGTAAGTAAAGAAAATTCAGCCTCAAACAGAAATGTAGTTGAAAAGGGGAGGAGTAGCTAATAGCTTTTTTTTTTTTTTTCATAATTGTGGCTGTACTTCTTAAATACTACACCCAAACCCAAGAAGCTGTAGTTTCTGGAACCACATCAATGAACTTTTCACATTCTGTTACATGAAAGCTCATTGGTCTCTCTTGCATTTGTATGAATCCTTTACCTATGTATAACTTCATAACATCATTCGTTTTTTTCAGAAAATCTTGGTTTACTAAGTTATACAGATCTTGCAAATGTTGACAATTATACCTTATTTTAAAAATTACTATTAATATCACCACCAATCTCATCAAAAAAGCCTTTCAGTATTGAGGAAATTGTCAAGTTCATGTCAAGTTTTCCAAAATTCTGATTTTCTCTTGAAATCTCAAATTTTATCATTGGTAAATTCTGTCAGTTGGTTTCCTTGAGGTTTTCAGGCTCACTCCATTCATCTCCAAGAAAATTTCTGCCAAATACCTAATGACCATAGTTTATTTCCGTTGCTCATTGGGTAAAAATGGTGTTCCATCTTAGTCGCACACATGCTTTTCTAAAACCAAGACAATGATCAGACTTTGGAACACAGCAGAAGTGTTTCATGTGAGCTTCCCACTTGTCACACAGAATATTAACAGGATGTGCACACTAGGGTCTAGATTTAATAAAATTAATTTTTATAGCTTTATCAGGACATTTTTAAGTGAGAATGGCCTTTTCTAATTGCAAGTGCATGGCATTGAAAGATACAAAGACTACTATTACCATTGCTTTCACACCAAAGGTCAATTGTCAAGATATTGGTTGGTTTTTTATGAAAATAGTGTTGACCTGTGGACCCCTGAAAAGGTCTCAGATGCTGAGGGTTCTGTGATTGAGAACTGTTGCATTATAGTAAAGGGAAAGATGGAAATGGACTCAGAGACCAGGGTTTGAACCCTTCGCTAAGAAGTTTAGCAATGTATTAGCTACTTGAGCATAAGGAACTTAAATTCTGTGAGCCTCAATTTTCTCACCTATAAAAGAAAAAAAATTAATGGGCAGGGTTAGCATATTAAAAAGAAGATGTATAAGTAAGTGCTTGAAATATTGACCAAACACTAGAATATAGGCCAAGGACATGTATGTAAGGGAGTTTGTGTACAAGGAAAATTATTAGAGAAAAAAGAAGTGTTCTTTACTTAATGTATTCTTGCATTCACTCAAAACTCTTTATGAAGAGCTAGATGATGGGGATATACAAGCAAATGGCATGATCCCTGCTGTTAATAATTTGCAGAGGGCACGACCATTTAAATCAAGCATAATGGCATAGTCTGATCAGTGCTATAAGAAATGGGTGTACAAAATGCCAAGGTCAGACAGTGAAATATTTGCTCAAAATCTACATCTGCATTTAGGAAGCCAATTTTAAAAAGGAAGATGGGTTCTTGGGCCAGTTCAAATGGAGAAGAATTAGAGGGCCTGGTTTTGGCAAGGTTTATCGGGTCACCAAAATACCTGATGGATTAAGAGGGAGCCCAGCTCCGAGAGGTGCCAACCCCCCGCCCCCCATTCTGAACTACAAACTGTGCCCTTGGGGTGGGGAGGACGCATCATGGCGACCAGTGTCATAAGCACTGGATTTTCACTTCCCTACCTTGGTGGTGAGAAGATGGCTCCTCCCACATACATTGTGAGAGCCTTAGAGTATATGACAATATACAGCTCTTCCCATTCTATGAGAGATGACTTCCACTTTGGCAGGTGCTATTGTGAGTGCCAGGGCCTCCAGTCGTTGACTTTGCTCCATATGGCCAAAAGGGCTAAGTGCTAATGGAGTAGGGAGATGTGATTCATTGCAGGTTGGAGTAAGAATAAAAGGGAAGGAAAGACATTTGCTTCCCAATACAAGTGCCATCGTTTAAGCTACTTGTGTTTCCATGGAGGAGGCTCCCAAGGTGAGAGTCCAGAAAGGTTATACCAAGGCCTAGAGCATCAAAGAATACCACCACACAGACACAGCAAATTAGGTCATCATTTTTTCCCAGCAAAACAGGAAGATAGCAAGTACAGGCTTCTGTTCCAACTTCATCTGAGGGAGGAGGGAGGAAAAAGGAAGATAAAATGAGCAGCCATGGAAACAAGTGTCATTTTACATATGGAGTAGGGAATTTTACTATCAGTATTAGAGTTTGAGGACCAGGAGTCAAGAATAACCTGCATATTTAACAAATTGGCCCTAAAACTGGTTTTTCAGAGTGAGATGACCTGATTGGCTTTAATTATGCTCGAAACTTCTGAGGATGGCTCCACCATAGATGATCCTTTGCAGTAATACAGATATCTCTCAGTATGAGGTTACAAACAAGAAGGAAAATCAGAAAGGACAATGAGTTGCATGTTCATACCTTTACAACATGATATGATTCTTATATCTATCAATAGATGGATGAATGGGTGTGGATAGATAAATGGATGAATGGGTGGAGAGACAGATGGGAAGGTAGATTAGTGGGTGGTTTGGTGTGAAATGTGAATTTTGGAGACAAAGATGAAATAAATTTTAAGATGAAATTTAAATGACAGGCTACCTCAGGAGAGATATCTCAGGGCTGATTGCCCAGAGAATGGAGAGCACAACTGAGAGTCTGAGCTCTGGCCTTGAACTGGAGATTAGAAATCATTGTGAACCTCTCAAATGTTCTGTATCAGTAAAGGGCACTTACTTCCTGTCCCACTGATGCTGTGTCAGGGGATTTGGAGAGCAGTGATACTGGGAGCTAAGAGACTGGAGACTCACCCTCAGATTCTCTCAGGCTTAAGGCCCCTTTATGGCTATAATCCTCTTCACATAAAATTCATGATGGCGGGCACATTCCTCAAACTCTATTTACTTAACTTGGGGTTCACAGCCATGCATAGAATTCAGGGATTCTGTGAATTATATAGAGAAAATAATTACATCTCAATTTCATTAACTCTAACTAAAATTTAATTTTATCACAGCGCGGGTGTAGCTCCATGGTTGAGCACTTGCTTTGCATGTACAAGGTTCTGGGTTCAATACCCAGTTCTGCATTAAAAAAAAAAAAAAAAAAGTTTTATTATCAAAATCTGTGACTTTGTCACCAATAGAAATAAATATTTTCATGTCACATCACAGTAAGTGCAGATATCCCAAAATATTGTTATACTCACTGCTACTTTGAAATTATGGTAGTCATTAGGCCCACCACTAGATCATGGCACTTAACATGTTAATAAAGAAATACATGTGTTACTACATCACAGATTTGTTCTCCTTGGTTTCCTTAGTAATCTGATGTATTTTATTTCATGCATTTTAAAACATTATTCCAAGAAGGGATCCATGAGCTTCTGACAAGGGGTCTATAGCCCAAAAGCAGACTAGAACCCCTGCCCTAGTGTGAAAGCTGCCCCTTTCTGTTGTACCCCATCTTGCCTGGGTATTCATCACATTGACTCTCAGGAAGGGATAGGCAGTTTTTTTGACAGTTCCAGGAAGCTGCCCAAACCATCAAGTCAGAGCTCTGTAAGCAAGCTGTTTTATCCATTAGGCACCATAGAAACAGGGCATAGGGCCAGTGAGCTGAACAATGCTGTCTACAAAAATGTTTAAGACCTAGGAAAAAAAACTTATTTGCTCTAAACTAAAAGTTACAGAAATTAATAAGTGTTTAATTAGATGATCTACCAAATACATGCCCATCTCATTTGTTGTAAAATTTATTCATAAATATTGTTGCATTTGAAAAAGATCCACAGAGCAGATTTTCTCCCTGTGCAATAAATCTCTACTGATGGAGAAGAAAGGCAATAAAAAATTAAGTTACTCATAGCCAAATATTTTCCAAAGCAAAATTATAAAAATATGTCCAATATTTAATGTGAAATGTTAGTACATTTTAGTGTCTGAAAGGATGTAGGGTGGGGCTCCAAAATAAGAGGTGGGCCCAGGCCTCCAAAGGTCTCAAAACAGTCCTGACAGGAAGTTGTAACTCACCCTCTTGGCACACAGAAGGAACACAGTCTCAGAATTTAGGCCTTGGAAAGATTCCCAATAATATTGATATCCCCTTCTTTTCTCTCTCATAGGCTTCCCAATACTGCCACCAAGCTCCTTCAGCCTTAACTTGAATCCCGCCTCGGAGTCCCAGCCTCAACCTTCCCTTCAGGGTTTTGCAAACAGCCCTTTCAGGCTTTGCCGGGATGTTAGCTGGACTCTGCCCAGATCCCAGAACCTCCAACAAGGACACCTGGTCCTTTGGGCATCAGAGCAGATGTGTCCTCTCTCTTGGCTTTTCCTTCTCAATCAGGAAAGCTGTGTCTGGATTCCGAAAAACCTCCAGACAAGCCCACCATTCTCACCTTGAGTAGTGACAAGTCATAGAGGGGAGAAATTGCCGTGCCTGGTTTTCCTCCATGTGGATCCCGTTGTGAGGGCTGGAGGGGGCTGCCTCTGTGGCTGAAAAAGAGAAAGCTGAGTAAAAGATGTCACAGGAAGTCTGCTGTCTATGCCTAACACATAGGTTAGAGAGACACAAGAAACTGTCAATAAGAATTTCCTCTGAAGAAAGGGATTGAAGCAGGAGAAAAGCTTTTTTGCTTGTTTAACCGTGTACTTTTTAGTCAGTTGTACTAAGTATGTGCTCAACAACCTCTTCCTGGGAAGAAGTTATCACCCCTGATAAAATGCATATCCAATTTTCTCATGAAGTTTAATGGGATTAAGATTTGTTCTGGGAATTGAGCTCTCCACCTAACCATTTGAATGTCAGCTGCCTTTTTACCAAACATTTTTTATTTTTGTATTTAGGAATGGTTATATAAATGTTCTCTTTATCTATAAAATATCCCTACTGAGCGTAAGTCTTTGAATTTGCCTCCTAAAGGCCTTTCTCTTGCATATAAGATCAGAATAAAATAAACTTGTATATCTGTTCATGATTTAATTGTATGAAAAGTTTTCTTTGACATTACTGTTGATTTACTATGAAGGAAGGCGGAGGGCCTCATAATCTTTCCAGAGTTCAGGATCTCTAAGCCTTCTAGCTTCAGTACAGTTGAATTACTTTACATTCTTTTATTACATTTATAGATTAATTCCTTTAAATATTGTAGACAGAGGAATTTTGCTTTAATCACTTTTCCTACAGAGTTCTAAAGCAAAAAATTATAAAAGTATAATTTCAAAAAGGTAAAATCATAACTCTCATGTGAATATAAAATGTACATATGTCAAAGATTTTGTCAATTAATTAACAAAGGAACCAATAAGATATAAGAACCAGTTTACAGAATTTGAAGAACACATACACACACACATATATAGACAATCAGGAATGCTGAAATAAATTGCTAAAAGTGCAAAACTGATTAATATTATATAGAAAATAAAATGCAATGTTGGGGTTATCTTTCTGCACAGTGGAAATCAATATATCTCTATTGGATAAATTCATTTGCATTACTGTACATAAAAATCAAGTGGTGTTGGGACAACTAGACATGTGGTTGTTTAAAAATATTAAAGAGCCTTCTGCCGCGGCAGCCATTGAAGGGGCAGCAGCCATGGCCCTGCGCTACCCCATGGCCGTGGGCCTCAACAAGGGCCACAAGGTGACCAAGAACGTGAGCAAGCCGAGGCACAGCCGCCGCCGCGGGCGCCTCACCAAGCACACCAAGTTCGTGCGGGACATGATCCGAGAGGTGTGCGGCTTCGCCCCCTACGAGCGGCGCGCCATGGAGCTGCTCAAGGTCTCCAAGGACAAGCGGGCCCTCAAGTTCATCAAGAAAAGGGTGGGGACACACATCCGTGCAAAGAGGAAGAGAGAGGAGCTGAGCAACGTCCTGGCTGCCATGAGGAAAGCAGCTGCCAAGAAAGACTGAGTTCCCTCCCTTTGTGTAATAAAAAGTTGGAGAAACCGTGAAAAAAATAAAAATAAAAATAAAAATAAAAATATTAAAGAGCACAAATACTTAGGCATCAGCTGGGAATTAGCTAGGCGGAGTGGAGGAAAGAGCTGGGATATTTTCAACAGAGGGCAGCCAGTGCAAAAGAATTGCAGTATAGAAAGAGCCTGGTGCATGCAAGGATAAAACAGTGGATCCAGATGAAGAACCTAAAGTCCCCCAGAGAATGGTGAGAGATGGGGACAAAGGGGGCCAGGGAAAGGTCAGGGACCAGCCATGCTAGGCCTGGAATGCCCTACTGAACAGATTTGAACTTGATCCTGTAGGAAATGGGAAACCTCTAAAGGTTTTTTAAGCAAGAAATTGTCATAGCCAGGTTTTCGTTTTAGATACATTACTCTGCGGTCTCTTTAGAGACTAGAAGCAGAGAAACCAGTTAGAATATAGTTGCATCAGGAGGAGGTTCCAGAAATATTTAGGAACAGTAGCCAGATTATAGAAGTTGAAGGAAAAAAACAAGAAGAGAAAGAAAAATGTTTAAGGCAGGAATAGATGGAAAAGAGACGGAAGGTGCCAGCATGATCCTCACATTTGAAAATTTGGATGGTGAGAGAAAGGAAAAAGGTAGAACATGAACTTCAGGGAGCAGCAGCTGCTAACAAACTTTGTACTGAGAGAGAGAGAATCAGGCCTATTCGCAGGCCAACTAGGAGCTGGATACATGGGGGAGAGGAGAGTAAGGGGAGGAAGGCCGGGGAAGAGTGGGGAAAGGGCGGGTCAGAGGAGCAGTTGCCGAGCCATCAGTCCATCGATGTAGAAAAGGAGGAGAATAGGTGGGTTCCGTGTCACATCCTTGGCTGTCGTGTTCTGGGCTTTATCTGTTTCTGAAAACTCTCTCTCAAAAGAAAATATGCCTGGTTAAAAGGACAAACCCACTAATTGCTCTAAAAGTCCCACAACCATCCCTTCAATATATATCTTATTATATATATTATTGTACCTATTTTATACCAGGTGTTGTTCTTGGTTCTGGAGATAATGCAGTTAACAGATTAAGTCCCTACCCTCATGGAGCTTACATTCTCACAGAGGAGAAGACAGTTTTCATGTAAGTTAATGAATAATACAATGTCAGGAAGTGGTAAGTGTTAGGAAGAAATGTAACCAGAGGCAAGAAGAGTGTGGCTGAGGAAGAGTGCTTGTTTATATGGGGTTAAGGGGATCTCTCATTAATTGACATTTTTCTTAGACCAGAGAGGCAGAATCTAGTGAATGGTGGGTATGGCAGTTCAAGTTTTAGGATTAGAGGTCCTTTAACACAAAACCTCTTAGGAAAAGGGATAAACAAATGTAGACTGGTCTAGTTATCCGTTATAAAGACAGTGGCCTTTCCCAACTAAATATTTGGGCTGCAAAACAGTCTTCGATTGATTTCCAAATCATCTGTCTCATTATAAAATACTATGTAATATTTGTTTCTGATTCCTAAAACAGGCCAAAAATTTTGGAGAGCTAAAGGATAAAATCAGTGTTTAACAATCTCATTTCTGCTAAGTTTCCATAGAAAACACTAAGCAAAAAAATGACTCTAAGAAAAGCCTGAGACCAGGAGCTGAAGTGACTAAAATTGTTAAATCTTCTTGTAATTTAATTATTCAACAAATACATCCTGTGCACATATAGGCGTTATGCCCTGGCCTGGGCAGTGAGGGTAAAGGTTTTTTAAGTGGCCCCTGTCCTGTGGGATTCCCCTGCCAGAGCTATGGCTGACATGGAAACAGGTAAATTACATCCCTTGGCCACAACAGAACATGGCCAAGTGCTTTGGAAATATAAAATCCAAATAAGAGATACCAGGGGCTTCTCAGAGAAAATCCTGAGAACTTTCCTATTCTCCCCTTCAGAGGATTCTTTGTCATCACTGACTTACTTGTCCAGTGTACTGCCTTTAACACTGTTGAGTACTTCCTCATTTTTGAAACTCTCTAATGCTCCTGATTACCCAGTACTGATTCCTCACCCTCCTTATCCAACTTCGCTGAACTCCAACATGTATCAAGCAGGCCTTATTCTTTTCATATGCACCAGCACCTAGCAGAATATCTGGTACATGATAGGAGCTCAACTAATATTTGTTGAACTGTACCAGACCTTGACAAATCTAGCAGTTCCTACTCAGGCTCTTCCTCTACCAGCTCCAGGGTTCTAGTCTCATCCCATTCTTCCTCCCACCCTTCATTCACTCATTCAGTCATTCATTCATTCACGCAAGCAAGCAATAAATATATATGGAATAGCTATTAAGTGCCAGGACCTGTTTGAGAGCTAAGGATACAGCAGGGAACAAATCAGGCGAAAATTCCTGTTTGAGAGGGTCTGCATTCTAAGGCAGGAGGCAGATAATATAAGTAAATAAAATATGAAGTATGTTAGCAGGTGCTAAGAGCTATGGAGAAAAACAAGTAGGTCTATTAGACAGGGTTCAATCAGGCAAAAGCACTGGGAGATACAGTAGTATATGGAGCCAGTTGGTACTGGCTGAGGAAGCTCAGTGTCTGCAGCTCTTGTCCAAATCCCATTCAGTGATGTCACATCAATAGCTGAAAAATGGCTATAGTGGGAGTATTTATGGCAGTGAAATTGGCAAATGCCACAAATCAGGGCTCCCCTATACCCCACGGAAGAGCTGGTTCTTAAACATTTACCAGCACAACACACACACACACACACGGATTTATTATGCAGTTGTGGGGTCTGGTTAAACAGTCTCTACGAGGCTATTGCTTCTGTGTCTGATACTGGTGCCTGAAGTCAGCAGAGAAGGTGGTCAGGAAAGAAAGACAGACATGAAGCAAGAGAAACGAGGTGAAATCTACACAATTGAGCTGGAAACCCTCAGTGATCTCTGACCCTCTCCAAGCTTCCAACTTCAGTGATGTAGGGCTGGGGGGTGGGAGGTTTTTACAGGAGAAGCTGATACCCTTCATCATGGAGCTAAGCACACACCTGACCCAGCACTCAGGGCAGATCCAGCTAAAGCTACAGCAGTTGTAGGTCCGACCACTCCCCAGGCCAACCAGGTGAGCCAACAGGTGAGCAGCAACGTACCTGAGCTGCACCAGCACCTTGGACTCCGGGCCAGTCGTCTATGTATAAAAACCACATGGCTGCTCCTTCGCTTCTGCCTTCCAAATCACGTGCAAAAATATCTCTGTGGCCCAAACTTGGAATGCTGCAGGGCAGAGAGTCTGAGAAACAAAAAGTCCAGCTCAGTTAAATTGACACAATACAAATCCACCGGGGTTAGGAAAAGGAATAAGGGGTGGGGGTGGGGGGCCGCAATTTCTAATAGGTTTGTCAGGGAAGGGTTGACTGAGAAGGTGACATTTGAGTAATAACCTGGAGGTGGTGAGAGAGCAGGCTTCAGGGATTTCTATGGGAGGAATGTTCCAGGCAGAGGGTTTAGTAAATGAAAGGCCCTGAGGAGAGGGCACCCCTAAGCTGTTCAAAGCACAGCAGGAATGACAGTGTGGCTGGATGAGCAAGTGAGGGAGAGAGTAGCAAGGAGGCAGGTCAGAGAGGTAATGGGGCTGGACTGGGAAGAGGGGTGGTAGGCCTTTGCAAAGACCTCAGCTTCTGCTCTGTGTGAAATAAGAAACGCCAGACGATTTTGAGCAGGGGAATAACAAGATGAAAGAAATCTTAGGATTATTCTGGCTGCTTTATTGGGAAAAGACTAGAAGGTGAGCAAATACAGACTATGAGGTTACTGTAAGAATACACGGGGGAGATGATGATGACTCGGTCCAGGGGAGCAGCAGTGGAGATGGTGCAAAGCAGTTGGATACTGGGCATTGTTTGAGATAGAGTCAGCAGAACTTAGACTGGATAGGGGGTATGGGAGAAAAGACAAGGCAAGGATGAGTCCAGGTTAGGGGGCTGAGCAACTATAACAACAGAATTGCTAATACCTAAAATTCGAGAAACAGGAGGACAACCATGCTTGGATGGGGAGGGTGGAGATCAGGAGTTCGGTTTGGACAAGTCTGAAGTTTCTTTTAGATATCAAATGGAGATGACAGTTGGATCTATGAATGGATCTATGGGGATAGGTATGGGCTAAAGGTATAAATTTGGCAGGAGTAGCATGCAGAGAATATTTTAAACCATGAGCTTGGATGAGATCACCAAGAGGCTGAGTGTAACTGGAAAAGAGAAGCAGTCGGAGGATTGGGCCCTCAGGCCCTGCCCTCTACAACTCAGAAGTTTATGTCTTGTTTCAGTATTTCAGTCCTTTTTATTGCCAAATTATATCCCATGTTTTATTTATCCATTCATCAGTCAATAGGCATTTGGATTGTTTTTGGCTATTATGAATAATGTTGCTATAAGCATTTGTTTACAAGGTTTTTGCATTTTTCCTGAGTATGTTCCTAGGAGTAGAATTGCTGGGTCATACGATAACTCCAAGTTTAAATTTTTGAGGAACTGCTAGACTAAAGCAGATATTTTTTTCCCATTACATAAATGGCACTGCAGGTATTGTTTTCTTTACAGAATATCTGTGCTGCAGTTGTTTGGAAATCCTGAATAAGAGAGCATTTAATTCAGGGGAACTGGCCTTGGAAGTCCATTGCACACTAAGAACCATTGTCCTCCTGGCCACAGAGCTGCCCTTTAGTGGGTTTGGAATGTGACTTCTACATAAAGTCATAGTCCTGTCTCATCTTTGTCCATCATCTACTCCCCAGCTACACCTTAATTAAAATCTAGTGTATTTAAAATAACACAATTCTCAAATTTCTATTGTCATCCAATTGGAAGTGTGTGAGAAATCTATTGACTATAATATTCTTGAACATCCGTGGTAGCTATAGGTTGTCTTTGATGATCTTTGGATAAAATAAGAGGCCATCTAAATCTCTAATGAGTCCCCAAACCAGATGCAGAATCTTTCAAAAGTTCAGCCTCCACCATGTCATTACCCTGTTCAAAGACCTTCACTGCCTGTGAGGTAAAGAACAGACTGTGAGCTTGGTTCTCAAGTCTTCACGATCTGCCCCATCTGCTTCTCTGTCTTATCAGCTGCCACATCCCTCCTTGAACTCCTGCTCTGGCCACTCTGCCCTGCTTACCCTCTCCTCAACACACCTTCCTGAGTCTACTTCCTGGCTCTCTGCACCCAAGAATGCTTTCCCTCCTACTATTATCTAGGTATGATTCACTTTTCAAAGTCCAGGCCAATGCCAATCTCCTCCCTCAAGTCTTCCTTAACATCAACACAGAGATCTCTCCCTCCTTTGAGATTCTACGGCATTTATTTTTGCCAAAAATTGTTGAATATGCTTTCATGGACACGTCATCTTTTTCCACTAAATTCTAAGTTCCTTGAAGACAGAGATGATGCAGCATCCTTTGCACTATAGCTGTAGTTTTTAGCCTAGTGCTGGTCTAAGGAAATATGTTTACTAAAATAACATTTTGATTTGTTAGATATTTAAACAAAGCTAAGTTGTAGATTTATATAGATATCTGGTTTACTGCAAATAACATTTCCTTTTAATTACTTCAGTAATTCCCTATACTTCAATGGTTCAGTCCTTAGCTCTTGAACTTCTCATTGATTGGATTTATATTCAGTCTTTAGTGAGTACCTACTCTGAGCAAGGTACTAGAGATTCAATAGTTCAGACATCGTGTTTGCCCTTATAAAGTTTGCCTTCTAGCAACCACTTTTATGATATAATTTTTTCTAAAGTTTCACAATCATGTTACAAAAATGGTGTTCAAGCCACTAGAAGGACATGTACACATGGTGTCCATGTGCATCAGACCAGGGACCGGACCCGGAGTTTCATGAACCCCTGGAAACTGCAGGTTTGCTCTGAGACCTGGGAGAGGAGGAGACATTCCGTTTCCCCTGGCTGCTTCTGCCCCTATGGCCCTTGGCACTGTGTTGAATTTGCTCTGCTGCTAAATCCCCACCTTTTCTTTTCCAGACACTTTATCTCTGTTTCCCTTCAGTTCAGGTCAGCAAATGTATACTGAGCACCTGTTGTATGCGGGCCATGATGGAAAGCACTCATCTCCTGATTGATGGGTATATGTTACAGATTCTATTTTTTTATAAGCAAGGTAGAGTGGCATTTTATAAGAGGGTTAGGTTCAAAAGCAAATAGGTAAGGTGAAAACCAAATCTAAGTAAAATTACCCTTGGAAAGCCCTTCAATAGTCTATAAAAGCATACTGGGCACAAAAGAAGTGAAGCCCGCCTAGGGAAACAGCAGACTCATCTTGCATCTCAGACTCTAACACTTCTTGAGTGCAGTGACACTAGTTAAATGTGCATTTGATGAGACTTTGTGGGTATGTATGATATGGCTGTCATTTTTTCTAGGAGAAACAAAATTATAAAGATGAATGCAGCAAGTACAATACATCATGGTCTCTTTCTCTCTCCTCCATTTTAATTGCCCCAGTAAACCTGCTTTCCATTCTCCATTCTGGCTAAATTCTAAACAGTCTTTAAATGGTCTATCGGCAATGTCATGGTTCTATGCTGCCACCTCGTGGCTGTTTCATGTATGTGTTTTAACCAGCCTTTTGAATATGACATATTTGATACCATTTCTATTTCGTAATACCTTCCGCATTTTCATCAATACCACTAACTTGGTCTGGCATTTAGGAACAACATGGTACTTATGTGATAAATAAAAACTAGAAATGTGTGCTTCCTTCTCCCTGAGCTGCTAGTTTTTCTATCCCAGACTCATGAAGATGGATTACAATACTTCATACCCTTCAGGATAGCCAGTTTCCCAAGTACTTAAAATCACGGCAGGGTTGCACATTACCTTGGAGTCTAGACGTCATTATAGCTTTTTCCCAAATTACATTGTAATTTTTATTTTAAAACCCCAGTATCCCACAAGCAATAACAAATTCACTCTATTAGTCAGTCAAAGGGGTGCTGATGCAAAATACCAGAAATTGGTTGGTTTTTATAAAGAGTATTTATTTGGGGTAGCTTATAGTTACCAGGCCATAAAGAGTCCAACTCAGGATACCATAAGAGATACTTTCTCACCCAAAGTCATTTGACACGTGTTGAGACAAGATGGCTGCCAACATCTGCAAGGGTTCAGCATTTCTCTTCCTCTTAAGACTCCGTGGGGAAAAAAAAAAAAAAAGGCAGATGGGGAGGGGTGGGGAGAAAGAAAAAAAAAAAAAGACTCCGTGGTTCCAGCTTCTTCCAATATCAACTGTAGGCTAGGATAAGTCTCATCTCTCCAGGGACTCAGGTCTCTCCACAAGGTCAGCTGTAGACTATCAGGCTCTTCTCTTTTCCCGGGGCCTCTGCTGTGTCTAATGGAGCCTTCTATCTTTCCTCACATATCTGCTTCTCTGTGTATTTACTTTCCAGGGCTCTAGGATCAAAACGCCAATTAACTCCTCTGCCATGTAGTTTTCTCTGTGAGTCCCAGCCCACCAAGGTGGGAGGGACTCAATGTCCTACTGAGGTGGCCTAATCATTATTCAATCAAGTAAAAGTGAAACCTGCGAATCCAATACAATCAAATATGCCCAAAGGAACAGACAGGTCCACAAACACAATCAATATCCATTTTTGGAATTCATAAACAATGCCAAACTGCTACATTCACTAAACACGCATTTATTGAGTGCCTATCACCTACAGTCATTTTTAGAAGCTCACAGCCCTGAATCACATGACAGTTGCTCTAATATGAGTGGTTCTTCATACATCGGGATCTTGAGAAAGAGTACTGGAGCCTCACTGAAGGAGCCTGAGACATCTTCACAGGAGAGCCTAAGGCTGAGGCTTAAATCAGAAGGTAAAGGAGTCAAGGCCGGGGGGGGGGGGGGTTAGACATCCCAGGCTTTTACCAGAGTTTTTCAGCTCAAACAACACTCCAGAAACTTGCTTTCAACAAGCACCATTTAACCATTCTTAGAAGAACACTCTCCCTATTATTTTTCAAACAAAATCTTACCCTAACCCATAGGGAATTCCTGAGATACTGTTTGATCAAATACTGCATTACCCAATGTGAGTTGTCTCTTTCCTTAATACAATTTTTCCATTTCAAAACCACTTGTTCTAGAGCAACTGTAGGTCTTCTCACAGCCCAGCCTTTGAAACTGGACTGGAACCTGGATGAGACTGATGTCTCCAAGAAGCCACTGAAAAAATGCATTGATGGTGCCTAACACAAGAGGGAGAAAGAGAAGAGAGGGAAAGACCTGTCTTCCCTTCTCTCAGTAGTCCATGCCCACAGATTAGCTCAGAGGGGCCAACCCACAGGCACCAAACCATTAGGCGCCTTAGCGAGAAAAAGGAGGCCACACATTGTGCCAAGTATTTTCAATAAAGTCAACAAAAAATATCCCACAACAATAAGACATATGCTTCAAATGTATATAAATGCTAAGTGATCAGTGAATTATAAATCCATTACTGGACTCATAATACCACACGTTTCCTCTATCATTAACGTCAACTTATCATGTGGGGAGGTCTGAGAAAGTTTTCGAGGCCATGCTGGAAACGGCTGGAAGAACTAGTTTAGTTCTCCAGCCCTGTTTTGTCTAGTTGATGCCTGCTCCTCTTTCAGATCTGCTTTCAACTGGGATCTTTTCTGTAACCTTCTTGATGTAATAAAATCCTCCTATTATGTCACAGATGCAGTTTTACGTGTGTGTGTGTGTGTGTGTGTCAGAGTGTAAATATTTTGTATCTGTCTGTCTCCCACTCCCATAAAGCCCTATATAGGCAAGGACTGTGCTTTTTCCTCAATATTGTCACTCCAGGGCTTAACACAGATTCTGACACCCACTAATCACTCATTAAATTTTAAAGCATTCATGAAATGAACAAGTACAATATGTTAAGAGTCCTGGAGTCCTATTCCCGGAGAGGTAAATGAAGTGCTTTCTATAGTTTCTCTGGATATTGCCTGTTAACTTTTATTGATTATGCATCTTAATAATTACCTAAAATGAATCCAATTTAGGAGCCCATAGAGACTATCCATATCAACATCTTAACAGCCAGTCAGTGATGGGAGAGCTAATACCTTTTCTCCCAAAACAGTCAGTTCAGCAAATACTTATTGATTGTCCACAATGTGTTAGGTGTTGGATAATACCAAATGAGTAGCATGTAATCACAATCTTCAAAGACTTCACAGACTGTTTTCATGCTGTGGTTCTTAATCCTGGCTGCACATTAGAATCATTTGGGCCCTGCCCCAGACCAAAAAAATCAAAATCTTTACAGGTGGAACCTAGGCATGGGTATTTTTCCAAAGTTTCCCAGGTAATTCTACTGAGCAGGCAGTGTTGAAAACCACTGGTCCCATTGGAAAAGAGACTTAAACAAATTAATCACAGTGCTATGATAGAGATGTACACGGAATACTATTAAAATAATTAATTCTGCTGGGTTTCAGACAGAATATAAATTCCACAAGGGCAGGGATTATTGTCTGTTTGGGTTGTTGATATATCCATACCCCTAGAATATATCTACCATATAGTAGCAACTCAATACATATTGTTGAGCTATCACTTTAAAAGTGAGTAAGAGGATTGTGGGAAGATGGTGACAGACTAATAGGCAGAGCTGAATGCTCTCACAAAAACAACAGAGAAAGAGCCAAAAGCTGTCTGAGGGACCTGCTTTGGGGGGGTCAGCAAATAAGGACAGTGCTACACTACTCCCAGGAGTGTGAGGGACAGAGAGACAAAGAAGCCGAAATGACAAACGTTGAGTTAGCAAGCCCTGATGGTGGCTGAAAAGGGCTCCCTGAGATATTAAGCTGGGGTAAAACCCCTGGCTCACTGCAGCTGACTGAGAGGGGAGGAGACATCTTCTTCCCTGTCAGCTGTTTCAAGGGAAAAGGGAGGAGAGGTAGGGATGCTTTTCTTCAGTGAAGCCAGCAGAGCCCACTTTCATTCTCCAATCTGGAGATTCAACACGGGAACGCAGGAAAGCCAAGACTGAAACACCTCCATGGAAAGGTGTACTGACAAATGCCGTCTGCTGGCCAGTCTGGAAATTGCATGGACAAAACTGCTTTCTGTATCCAAACCCTGGGAGAAAATCTGCACTCCACTAGTGGGTCCCTGGCTTAATTTTGAAAACTTAAGCTGGGAAATTTTAAAGACTGGGAATAAGTTGAACCAAATATCAAAGAAGAGCTGTGGGAAAAGAAAAAAAAAAAAAAAAAAAAAAAAAAAAAAAAAAAAAAAAAAAAACAATGGTCAAGAGAGAGAAATTAGCCATCAGAGTAAATTCACCAACATATTCAGATGCCTAGACATCAGCAAAAAATTAAAAGCCATACTAGGAAACAGGAAGAGATGGCTCAGCCAAAAGAACAAATCAAATATCCTGAAGAGATACAGGATTTAAGACAATTAATCAGTGATAATCACACAACTCCCCTAAATCACTTCAAAGAATTTAAAGAAAATATGACTAAAGAAGTAAAGGATATTAAGAAGGCACTGGGAGAGCATAAAGAACAATTTGAAAGCCAACAAAGAAAAGTAACAGATCTTATGAGAATGAAAGATACAATGGATGATTAAAAATATATTAGAGGCACATAAGAGCAGATTTGAAATGCTTGAAGACAGAATTAGTGATTTCAGAGACAGAACATCTGAGCTGGAAAAGACAGGAGAACAGAAAGAGAAGAGAATGGAAAAAATGGAACAGGGTCTCAGGGAATTGAATGACAATGTGCAACACGCAAACATTCATATTATTGGTGTCCCAGAAGGAGAAGAGAATGCAAAAGGGGCAGAAAAAATATTTGAGGAAATAATGACTGAAAACTTCCCAACCCTTATGAAGGACATAAATATCAATATCCAAGAAGGACACCATACCCCAAACAGAATAAAGCCAAACAGACCTATCCCGAGACATCTACTATTCAGGATGACAAATATCAGAGATAAAGAGAGGATTCTGAAAGCAGCAAGAGAAAAGCAAAGCATCACATACAAGGGAAATTAGATAAGATTAAATGCAGATCTCTCATCAGAAACCATGGAGGAGGGAAGGAAGTGGTATGATGTATTTAAGATACTGAAAGAGAAAAACTGCCAGCCAAGAATTCTGTATCCAGCATAGTTGTCCTTGAAAAATGAGGGTGAGTTCAAAGTCTTCACAGACAAACAAAAACTGATAGACTATGTTACCAAAAGACCAGATTTGCAAGAGATACTAAAGGGGGTGCTGCAGCCTGAAAGGAAAAAGCAAGGGTGAGAGATTTGGAGAAGAGTTTAGAAATGAAGATTATTAGGAAGGGTAAACTAAAGGATAAGAAGACAGACAATAAAATGATATGACAACAGAGAGCCAAAGGACAAAATGGATGAAGTAAGTAATACCTTTACAGTAATAACACCGAATGTTAATGGATTGAACTCCCGAATCAAAAGACATAGACTGATGGGAAGCGGCTGTGGCTCAATCAGTAGGGCTCCCGTTTACCATATGGGAGGCCCCGGGTTCGGTTCCCGGGGCCTCCTGGTGAAGGCAAGCCCGCCCGCACGGCGTGGTTAACTGACCCAGCGAGCACAAGCAGCAAGGGGGGGATTAATGGATAAATAAATAAAATCTTTAAAAAAAAAAAAAAAAAAAGACATAGACTGATAGAATGGATAAAACAATATGAGCCATCTATATGTTGTCTACAAGAGACTCACCTCAGATATAAAGACACAATCAGGTTAAAAGTGAAAGGATGGAAAAAGGTATTGCATGCAAATGGTAACCAAAAAAAAAAAAAAGAGCTGGAGGTAGACCAGATAAATGTAAAATAACAACATTATAGTACATGAACAATAATTACTCAGTCCACCTGGCAAATGGCTCCTGTGATCAGTATTCTGTAATTTTTTTCATACAAAACAAACACTTGCTTTTAATTGAGGAGGGCTGGAGAAGAGATATATTTTTGGATACTTCATTTTTCTTTAGCCTTTTCTTATTCATACTCTAATTTAAATAATCTATCTGGATCAATAATGATTTAGCATGACTACTGCTGAACAAGATTTTGAGTTTTTCTGCCTCATAAAAGTATGAGTTGGTAAATTGTTATCTGCTGTAATTCATTCCAATAAGATATGGAGAATTCCCAAATAGGAATTTGGTTATCCAGAAAGAATTATGGCCGAAATGGAAATTAAACAACTAAACCAATAATTTATTTCATTCTTAGAGATTATTATGTCCAATAGTTAGAACTTTTTAAAAAATTAGAATATATAATTAATTTCTATTATATTTGAATTATTATTTACATTTATAAATGTTTGTTGCTATGCTATTATTTATAATTGATTATATTAAAACTAACCTAGACTTGCATTCTCATTTAAAATTTGTAATTTATTTCAATCTATTTTTCTATTTATTTTACAATTTTAAAATAAAGTACTTTTTAACAGCTGAAAAAAAAAACCATTGATTATACACTTTGGATAGATCATATGGTGTGTGAATATATCTCAATAAAACTGCTTTATAAACAAATAATTGTGAAAAAAAGAGTAAATAGAATTTCAGCAAGATTAGGTATGGGAAGAGCATTATAAGCAAAGGTTATAAAAAAAAGACATGAAACTAAGTCAGAGTATGTGGGAAGAATTTCAAATTATTGACTAAAGCTAGATATAGATTGTATGACAGGGACTAGTGGAAAACTGATATCCAGGCTAAAGAATGTGTGCAAAAATTGACATCTAAGGACAAAACAGTTTTAGTTTTCAAAATAACACTAAGTTCTAAGGTTATTAAACATTTCTCTTTATGGACCTGTATAAACAAGATGAGTGTCCACTTCAATTTTTACCATGGAAGAAAACTGAAGTTAACTTGCCTGTGTTCAAACCTCTACTAAAAATTTGAAGAAGCTAAACTGGCAGGTACCAGATTTTCATGACAGAAGCACAAAACACAAACAGAGATTCAATTAGAGATTCAGTATTGGAAGAGGTTGAAAATATATAACATTGCTGGGAATAAATATCTCCTTAAAAATAAAGATAAAGCAAATGATCAAATTATTATGTAAGTACAACTGAAAAGAATTCTAAATTAAATGTCTTAATAGATTGGGGGGAAATATTTTAAAGGAAAGTTTCTCATTGGAAGAAGCCTCATGAATCAATGAGGAAACAAAATCAGATTTCAACAAGTTTAGGTTAAGATAGTATGACACTCAGGCCAGAGTTTTTTTAAAAAGAAACTAGAAAGAATATTTTAGCCATGTTAGCATAAAATATTCCTGAATGATGAAGGAAAGGGAGAGATATTTTAAAATGTCAAAGCAACTACACATTCTAATGAGATCAAAATGTTTTAATGAGATCAGTGTTGTAAATGGGACATATATACAAGGACAAATAGTCATGATGGTCTAAATTCTTGTTTTTGTGTGTGTGTTTTTGTTTTGTTTTTTTTTACCGGGAGGTCCCGGGGATCGAACCCGGGTCCCTCCATATGGCAGACAGACGTCCAACCAGTTGAGCTACATTCGACCCCCGGCCTAAATTCTTAAGAACCATTTCAAGATGGTCAGAGCCCAGAATATCTAAGACTCTTGAAAAATTCTTGAATTTTTTTTAGCTTTTTAGAGATATATTTGGAACAAAAGAAAAAGACAGGGATAGGTTTTGTTTGAAGCATTATACCTTTATAATGACACTCATTTACTCCAGTGGTTCTCAAACTTAAGTGTACATGGGCATCACCTGAGGCCTTGTTAAAACACGGATTGCTGGGCCCGAACCGCAGAGTTTCCGCCTCAGAGCTCTGGAACATGGCTTGAGAATTTGCCTTTCTAACAAGTTCCCAAGTGATGTTGATACTGCTGGGTCCAGAAACCACTGATTTAGATCATGAGTTGGTTGCGGGGCGGGGCATGTTCTGAGACAAGAACTCAGGTGCAAGTAGTTTATTTGGGAGAAAACACCTGTTGGGGAATGGGAACATGAGCAAGGGAAGGGAAGGTAGCCAACAGAGGGTGTATTATCAAATTAGCTCCTAGGGAACAACTAGAACTTACCCCCTTGAGGAAACTCTGGGAAACAGTAAAACACAGACCTCAAAGATATCCCACCCAAGGGGCAAGGAAGCGAAGTTGTTCATACGCTAGCTTCCATTAGTCATTGATTGAGTGCTGCTGGAGGTAGGAGGGGATTCATTCTCCAGCACCTTCCAGCTCCTCGGCTTCCCAGGGCTCTGCAAGGAGGCCTCCATCCAAGGCAGAGAGGTCCATGCCGGTGGTTGGCTGTGCAGGAGCACAGAATTGCTCCCTGCTGTGTGCCAGGCACTGCCATCTTCCCAGCTCTGGCTGATCTGTTGCTGCTGTGTCTTCACGGAGCTGACTTTCTCACGGCAACTGACATTAGCATGTTTATTTGTAACTGTGTTAAATGCTGGAAAGCAGAAGAACAGAGAGCAGGGTCCAACCAGGACTGCCTTGAGGAAGAAAGGTAAGAACAGAGCTTTAGGTGAGTAGATGGTAGACACAGAAAGGTGTGAGGGTGGGGTGCTCTCTGTTGAGGAAACAGCATGTGTGAAGGCCCTCTGATGGGAATGGGTAAGGCGACTTTAGAGAAATGTAAATCTGTGGCTAAAATGCACTGGTCTCTGGCGATACCTAAGGCTGGGAAGGTTAAGCAAGAAGCAGATCATGGATGTTTGTAAGCCACGTTAAGACCTTTTGTTTTGTTTTGTTTTCTTGAAAATATTGGAAGTCATTGGATGGTTTTAACTGGAAGAATATAAGGTTTGCATTTTAAATTCTCCTGGCTAGCATGAGGATATAGACAAAAGGGAACAAAAGAAGATTCAGGAAGACTGATAGCAAGCAGTCCACAAATAGCAATAGCTTTGGGTGTTGAGATGACACTGGAGAGGAAGGGGGAAAAAAGAGATTTAAGGGACATTTAGGAGGCAAAACCCACAGGACTTGGTAATGAATTGGAGGTGAGAGGTAAAGAAAAGGGAAGAGCCAAAAATGACTCCCAGGCTTTTGGCTTGACAGGTGCTGGAAGGTACTGTGGTGAGAGAGTTTCAGAACACTGAGGAGAACCAACTGTGAGGAAAAGGTAAGTTTGGTCTTAGTATTCCTAGTTTGAGATGCCTGCGAGACAATCAGCAATGATGAGCAAGCAGTTACATATCCAAGGCCAGTGCTCAGAGAGATGCAGATGAACATCTGAGATTTGTTAACCTAACGATGATACTTGAAACCTGTGTGGATATGATCACTGATGTGCATGAGGAATGAGAATCCCCAACCTAGGGATTAACTATATTGGGAGAAAAGAGGAGGGACCAGGACTGAAGGCCGAAGAGCTCTAACATTTAAATGCCAGGTCAAAGAAGGTGAACTAACAAAGAAGTTGCAGAGGGATGTGAGGAGAACCAGGAGAATAGGGTGCCACATATGCCCAGAGAAGGCAGTATTTCAGCACAAGAAAATAAAACAAGTACCGACTAGCTATGAAACATCCATCCAAGAAATAAGGGACCTTTCAGCATAAATGTTCTAGGGGTGCATGCTCTGACTTCCATCTTTTCTACTAAGAAAAATAATATCTAACTAGAAAGAGTGGGGTGTCCATAGTTAATAGGGAATTGAAGGTCAAAATACATGAATCAAAGCAAATAGTTGTTTCTGCTGTATTCAGATCTCTAGATCCAGATAAACTGCCTCCCAGCATGATGAGGATAAGGATGATGATCCCATAACAATGTGAAAATGACAGCTATTTGCCAAGGCCTCTCATTAAAGCTTCATGTCCAACCTCTTAGGAACATGTATACCAAGAATAAAAAGGAGAACAATGTTCCCCAAGAACCTACTGCTAAGATTTGCTTTCAACCAAAGCCACACCACAGCATACGCATACTTCATTCCTTCTTTTTTTCAAATTGTATTTTTAAAGAAATTTTAGATTCCAGAAAAGTTACATTGAAATTTAAGGGGATTCCCATATACCACACCCCCTCTCCCTCTCACGGTTTCCCCTATTAACATCTTACATGAGTGTGGTACATTTGTTACAGTTGATAGCAAATATTGAAGCATTGCTACTTACCATGGTCTATCGTTTACATTGTGGTTACATTTGCACCATACAATTTTATAGGTTTTGACACAATGTATAATGACCTGTATCCATCACTGCAAAATCATATAGAACAATTGCAATGTCCTAAAAATGTCCTATGTTCCACCTGTTCTTCCTTCCTCCTCCCCTAACCTCTGGTAAACACTCTCTTTATATCAATATTACAGGTTCTTCCTTTACTATCATAATATTGTCTATTTTGGTCCATGGTTGCATTCTCACCTGATGTTTGTTCATTTCTCAATCTTGAGGATTTGGGAATGGTGATGCCCGCTCTGCTTCAGATTGAGAGGGGGCTTAAATCTTATGGGGCAGATGGAAGGAACTGTTTTACTTGCAGTTGTAGATACTCTTTGCTTTTGGGGATGGGAGCTGTCCACCATCATTTTGTTAGGTGTCCTGGGCAAGTTCAAGGAACTGGGGAGTAGGTTTGGCTGCAACTCTGATGAGATTCAGGGCTAAACCGGCATATGAACAGACCAAAGATTTAAGTCTCTGTGATATATATTTAACAAGTATAGTGCAAATTACAGGTTCAAATAAAAGGGACAGAAGAGTCACGTGTAGGGAAATTATAAATGAGTCTAACTCTGTTACAGCATGAAAATGGGTTATCATATATTCCAAGGTGAGGCACACAGACGAGGTGCTGATACAGTGTGCCTTGCCTATAGCATCTGGATGTCTCTGGAGCCCTCAGGAGCACCCCCGTTTGAGGCTTTGTTTACTGTGGTGGTTGGTGAGATCTGCCTGAGGCGTGCATAAGCATAACTCTGTAATGACCTCCCAACTCACTTTGAAATCTCTTAGCCAGAAAAACGTTTGTTATTTAATGTTTCCCCCTTTTGGTCAAGGTCTTTTTCCAAATGCATCGCTGATCCCTGGAAACCCTCCTTGCCAGGGAGACTCATCCCGGGAGGGGAAGGGGGGGTGGGGGAATGTAGTGAGTTTGTTTGCTGAGGTTGGCTTAGAGAGAGGTCACATTTAAGTAACAAGGAGGTTTTCAAGAGGTAACTCTTAGGTAATAGTTATTAGGCTAAGTTTCCAGTTTTACAAGAATAAGGTTCATAAGTACAAGCACTAATATTGAGGTCTTGGCATATTGGTCTGTTTTCTTTTATTAGACACTGCCCGTGTACTCTAGAGATTCTTGCCACTCTACTAAAGAACATAGCAGGACTCCACAGGATGGGAATTTGATATTTTGTTGGTTATTGTGTGGGACTCCACCCACTTAGATAACAGCCTATGATCACATGGACACATTCATATTCCATAGAGGCATGCCCCAGGTCCACCCTTCCTCACACATCCCCCCACCACTGACACCCTGCACCAGTGACCCGCCCCTACCATAGCTGCCAAAAGAACACTTCCACAATTGTATTCCCAACCAGTCCTCTACCTCCCCAGAGTTCACCTGTTCCTTCCTCCAGCCCTCCCCCACCCACCCCCAACCCTGCTCATACTCACACTCCAGCATTCATTCCTTCTTTTTTCTGCTGTCTATTTCTGTTGACTTGCATTTCCATCCCCCAATCTGTCCACAGTACAGTTTATCTCATCCCTCTTGGCTCAGTGTATTTGAACTAGCCACACATTAACTGACCTCTGGCTTCACCTTAGGATTTTTTTTTCCACCTGGACTCATAGACTACAGCCCAGAGTCCCAGCCCTGCCACACTCCCAATGTGGAAGTTGAGTATCAATCTATGGTGATTACAAAAATAAAAGATCATGTTTAAAAGTGTGATATTCTCAACTGCAAATAATCCTTGAGCAGTGATGAAGACAGCACTAGAGACAAGCTGAGGTTCTACCAGGAAGTCTCTTGTTTAGAATGACATCGAAGTCTTGGGCAATATTTATCTCATATGTACACTTTCATCATGGGATTAAATGATGCAATGCCTCAAACTAGCTCAAAGCTGTATAAAATATATATGCTTTTCCTATATTATAACTTTCACAAACCTCAGATCAGCTTACTCATTATCATTATATTAGTCCACACCATGTAATAAGCAGCAGGATATTTATCAGGAATATGAAAGAAACACACCTACAAATAGAACCTTTCCCTCAATTTAGACATGTTTGTTCTGAGGAGTTTCATACTCCTGATATCATAGGTCCTTGATAAGCTCTAGCCACAGTACTTAAGAAATATTGACTGGATCAAAATGCTCCTGGTTTTTTGATGCATGAAATACTTCTCAGAATCATAAATGTCCTCCCCAATATTCATGGCCTAAATAACAAAGGAAGGAAACAAAAATTTTAATTCTATTAACACATACACCTATCACCAGTGGAGGTTATGAGCATTCTATATGTCATTCCCTTTAAGCTTCCCTAAGAGACCTATTTTCCAAAGAAAGATCGGGAAACAGATGTGACTCAAGCGATTGGATTCCCACCTACCACAAGAGAGGTCCCAGGTTTGGTTTCCCGTGCCTCCTGGAGAAGGCGAGCTGGTGCAACTGGCAGGTGTGGCAAGCTGGTGACGCGACAAAGAGGAAAGGCAATGAGAGACAAAATAAACCAGAGAGTTGAGGTGGCTCAAGTGATTGAACCCCTCTCTCCCACATGGAAGGTCCTGGGTTCAATTCCCAGTGCCTCCTAAAGGGAAGATGAGCAGACACAGAGAGCAGACAGCGAGCACAAGGGGCGGGAGATAAATAAATAAAATAAATCTTAAAAAAAAAAAAAAAAAAAAAAGATAAAACTTACTTTGAAATTATCAGTGAAAATCATGTTGCTCAACAAAATTTAGAATACCTAATTCATAAGCAATTTAGAAAAGAGTAATTAAAGGACTGAGTACATATTCACTAAGTCAAACCAAACTAAGTGCATTTTGTATATTAGATTTAATGGACTGGTAGAGTAAGAATTGCTAGTCTTGTGAACAATATGCAAGATCTAGAGACCAGAATAATTAGGCATATTCATAAATAGTTTAATAAACACACCCAAAGATTATTGATCTTTCACGAAAGAAGTCTTTAGTGGTTTGCTTCTGGGCTGGCTTAGTCCTGCCCTATAAAGCCAAGACCTTGCTTATCAAATTTGCCAATGAATCTTGGAATGGTAGCTAATATGTTGGATACCAGAATCAAAATTCAAAAGCACCTGAATAGTTGGGAACAATGGGCCAAAGCTAAAAAAAAAAAAAAAAAAAAAAAAAAATTCAATAATCATAACTGCAAAGTTCTAAATAATGAAAAATTTCTTAGGAGAGATCAACTGCAAGCTGCCAATGATGCTCATGTCAAACATGAGCAATTTTGGTTAAAGTATGGTTTCTAATACAACAGATAATAGTACCAAATTCTGCACTGATCAGAACACATTTAAAGCACTATATCATGATCAAGGAGTGGTAATTAAGTAATTAAATTAAGTAATTAAGACTATTAACAAAACCAAACCAGAACTAGACAATGAAGATTAAAAAGATGTGGCCCTACAACCAGGCAATGAGGAATGATCGAAGAAACAGGATGTTTAATCTGAAATGAAGTAGAATGTTCCTGAGGTTATAAATTCTTTTCTTTGACGAATTCAGAAGCAGAAGCCATGATTTTTGGTTATTTTTGGTCAGATGAAAGTATGGAATTATAAAGCCATTTTGTAGAGATCGTTTGGATGGGACATCATCTGGCCACAGCTTGAAAAGATTCTGTAAAAGCTCACTGGCTTAGAAAGTGCTTCTCTCAGCTCCATGGCTCTAGACCATAGACTTAATCACTATTTTCTTTTTGCTAAGCACAATCTCTGCTCAGCTTCATCTTGCCCATAAACTGCTAGAGTTCGGCAGCTTGTTAACTGAAGACAAAGTTTAAAATTGCAAAAGGCAGAGGACACAATTTAAACATTTTTCCCCTATTAATATTGCCTTCTTTTTAGCAATACACACTTTTTTAGTTTACTTTTTTAAAAATTCAAATTTACAGAGAAATAGTAAGACTATTACAAAAAACTCTCATATGCCATTCATCTACCATCACCAGGTATTAACATTTTGACACATTTGCTTTATCAATGTGTATGTCTTTCCTTTTAGCTTAACCTTTTGAGATCATAAATATTTCTGAAGTTATCTCCTAAGAAAAAGGGTATTATCTTACATACTCACTTATACAAATTGTTAGTGGATAGACACACAGATCAATGGAACAGAACAGAGAACCCCAAAATAGACCCACATAAGTACATGCAACTGATTTTTCATGAAGATGCAAAAGCAAGTTCATTGCAGGATAGATAGCCTTTTCAAAATGATAGTTGAGAAACTGGACATGCATAGGCAGAAAAAAAAGAAAGAAAATGAACCTCAGACTAAACCTCACACCTTATATAAAAATTCACTCTAAATGGATCATAGGTTTAAATGTAAAACATAAAATTATAAAACTTTTAGAAGAAAACCTAGGAGAATCTGCAGGACTTAGGACTAGGTGAAAAGTTCTTAGACATGACAACAAAAGCACAATCCATAAAAGAAAAAACAATAGGACTTCATCAAAATTGAACTTTTGTTCTCTGAAGGACACTCTTAAGAGGATGAAAAGAAAAGCTATGGAATTAGGAGAAAACACTTGCAAACCATATATTTGACAAAGGAATTGTATCTTGAAATATATAAAGAATTCTCAAAACTCAACAATAGAAAAGCAGATACTCCAATTAGAAAATGGGCAAGAGCCATTTCACTAAAGAAGATATATGGATGGTAAATAAGCACATTAAAAGGTATTCAACATCAGAAGCCATTAGAGAGAAACAAAACCACAGTGAGGTATCATTATACGTTGATTTGAATGACTAAAATTAGTTATAATACCAAATTCTGGCTAGGATGTTGAGAAACTGGATCCCTCCTACATTGCTAGTGAGAATGGAAAATGGTACAGCCACTTTGGAAAACAGTTTGGCAATTTCTTGTAAAACTATACATATATATCCAACATACAACTATAAAATTCAGGAAACTTAACAATGTATATAGTCAGCATTCAAATTTCACCAGTTGTTTCAATAATGTTTTTATGGGGCTTCCTACCCCCTCTCCCCACTGTGGATCCACACATTCTTAATCACTTAGAAACATGTGTTTTCTCATGTACTTTTTAAGGTGTTTGTTTTTTTTCAAAGATTTATTTTATTTCTCCTCCCCCCTCATCGCTTGCACTTGCTGTCTGCTCTCTGTGTCTGTTCGTTGTGTGCTCTCTGTGTCTGCTCTTCTTCTTTTTAGGAGGCACTGGGAACCGAACCCGGCCCTCCCAGGTGGTAGGCAGGTGCCCAACTTGCTTGAGCCATATCTGCTTCCCTGCTTTTATTTTTATATTCCTTTGTTGTTATAACACAAAGATGTATAATAGGTAAGGTATTTCCCAAAGCTAAAAGAAGTGTTGAGGCCAGCTTTTTCAAGTTTTCAGGACAATAGAAGTAAAAGATTAAAATGGCTGATGTTTCCCAAGTGCTCACTGTACATCAGGCATTGTTTTAATCCTTACGATGACTCTATGAGGTAAGGTACTACTACCCTCTTTTTATAGAAAAGGAAATTTAGACTGTATTATAGAGATTAAATGACTTCCCCAAGGTAATAGTTAGTAAATGGTGGAACCTGGTTTCAAACCCAAGGTTGAATGACTTAGACCTTAAGCTCTATCATTCTGCCTTTCAAAAATTCCATAAACTGACATTACTTGTAGGAGAAACTCACATCCCCTCATTCAGAGCTTGTTAATTATTTATTTAGACACAATTCTAACAAGCTTTATTACTGTTTTCCAGGTTGGTTGCAAGCTAGAAAAGGAGGACAAGATTAAATATAGAATCATCACAGACATATATTTTAAGAAATTGAAAGTGATCTAAAGGTGCATAAGACTAAATAATAGTATACCCAAATATTGGAATATATGAAACTATTAAAGACATCATAGACCCTTTTTTGACATTGGAAAATGATACACAGCTAAACAAAAATGCAGGCTGCTAAACATACCCATCTAATGATAGTTACATTTGATGGTGATTATAAGTGCTTTTTGTTTTGTTTTATTTTTTAGATGCTTTTCAATGTTTTTCAAATTTCTCCTCTGTGCAGTTATAACTTCTTTAAATGAGAACACCCTACTTTTTCCACTTAATTTAGAGGCAATGCTATGAATCTCAGTACCCCACATGTTCCAGAAGGCACATGAATGATGAAAATAGGAAAATTAGAAAACAAGTGTAGAGAACAGGTAGATTATGAAGGGAAATTCATGCCTCTGCAACTGAGTAACATAGAATTGTTGTAGGATCAAAAATAAAATACTGTGTTCACATTCTAGTTCTGCTACTTACTGGTTGTTGTGATTATGGGGAAGTTGCCAGAATTCTCTTCAAGCCTTTGTAACAGGAACAATATGACCTATGCAGGACAATGATGTAACAGTCCCTTCAAAAATTTTCTCCCCAGCTTAACTGAATTCCTTCCTGGTCACCCAGACTGCTCTCAAGGACACATATGGAAGACATAAATAAATCTTTGTCAAAAGAAATTTAGGTTTCTGGGCTATTTCATTCACTATTCAACTGGCTTCCCCCATTTGAAAGACCTGGAGAGATTTTCTGAGGTGCAGTTCACAGTCTAATGGCAGGTCCTTCAGAGCTAGAGGGTAAATCCCCGTGGAGTTCTTTGGACTATGGCCTGGGCAAGGTCATTGAAGAGGGAACAAATTGAAAGAGATAATGATTCAGTACAAAAAAAAAGTTAAGTTTTCCTTTAAACTAAATATTCATTAATTTATAAGTTTCCTACAACAAATAGGTAGGCAGATAGATAGACTGACAGATGGACGAGCAGATGAGCAAGCAGATAAACAGATGGTTGGATGAGTGGTCAGACAGGTGGTCAAATAATCAGATGGGTGAGTGGCTAAGTGGATGAGTAGATGGGTGGGTGGGTGGATGGATGGATGGATAATTGAGATAAAACCTTCTACCTCAAGTAAAAAAAAGTTCTTAAAAGAAACCATGGGGGAGCGGATGTAGCTCAAGTGATTGAGTGCCTGTTTCCCATGTACTAGGTCCTGGGTTCAATCCCTGGTACCTCCTAAAAACAAAACAAAACAAATGAAAAAACCAACTCTCATTGGGAAATGGATGTAGCTCAGTGGTTAAGCAGTTAGATCCCTGGTACCTCCTTTAAAAAAAGAGAAAAAAAACATGTACAGTGTTGCTTAGGGATTGTAGCAGTTTGGCAGTTTGATGTAATTATGAATTCCAAAAATAGATATTGGATTATGCTTGTAAACTGGTCTGTTAATCTGAGCATGATTAAGTTAAGATTAGGGCGTTGACTGGACCACATCAATAGGGCATTGAGCCCCACCCCTTGGTGAGTGGGGGAATCAAATATAAAAGGCAAGGCAAAGGACAGAGGAAGCAGTTTTGATGTTGGAGTTCTGGTGAGGAAGGAGAGAAGGCCCCGGGATAGAGACGAGCCATTCGCCTGAGAGTTCACAGCTGGTCTTGTGGAGAGAAGCAAAGCCTAGAGAGCCTCATAGTCTACAGCTGACCTTGTGGAGGAAACAGAGGAGCTAAGCCTGGAGAGAAATGCAGCCCCGGGAAGAGAGGAACCCAAGAAGCCTGAACCCTGGCAAATGTCGGCAGCTGTCTTTCTCCAACACGTGGCAATGGACTTTGATGAGGGAAGAAACTTATGCTTCATGGCCTGGTAACTGTGGACTTCTACCCCAAATAAATACCTTTTATAAAGACCAACCAGTTTCTGATATTTTGCATCAGCACCCCTTTGGCTGACTAATACAGGGATGTTACCTTAATAGAATGGCTATTAGAATATATTTTTTATACTTAAAAAAATAATAGACATTATTTTTTAGAGAGCATTCAGGTTTACCAAAAAATTGAGCAGAAAGCACAGAGATTTCTGATATAACCCCTCTCCCAACCCCCACAAAGTTTCCCCTATTGTAAATATTTTGTAACATTTGTTACAGTTGCTGAATCAGTACTGTTTCATTATTATTATTAGCTAAAGTCAATAGTTTATATTAGGGTTCACTCTTTGTAAATTCTATGGGTTTTGAAAAATGCACAATATCATGTATCTAACATTACAGTTTCACACAGAATGATTTCACTGCCCTAAAAGTCCCTTGTGCCCCACCTAGTCATCCTTCTCTCTCCCTCCAAACTATTGACAATGCTGATCTTTTAACTGTGTCTATAATTTTGCCTTTTCCAGAATGTCATATAATTGGAATCATACAGCATATAGCCTCTTCAAGATTGTTTCTTTCACATAGCAATATGCATTTAAGGTTTCTCTATGTCTTTTCTTGGCCTGATAGTTTCTTTATTAAATTATTATTAAAATCAGTTTTATTGAGATATATTCACATACCATCCAAAGTATACAAGCAGTGGCTTTTAGTATAGTCACAGTGATGTGCATTCATCACCACAAAAAAATTTTAGAACAATTTCATTACTCCAAAAAGGAAAACTCCAGATCCATTAGCAGTCACCTCTCAATCCCTCTATCCTTCCCCCGCCCTACATAACCACTAATCTAATTCTATCTTTATAAATTGATTTCTCTTTATTTGCTTGATATTAACATCTTATAACATTAATACACACTTGTTCAGTTTCAAAGAAAAAGTCTTTTTCATTGAAATCTTTTTACCAATTCTGCACAGATTAACCCTCAATTTTCCATTCTCAAACTTCATTCTATTTTCTTATGACCTATATTCTAGTTAACTCCAGGAGTTTACACAGTAAACTGCACAATCATACAATATTTGTCCTTTTGTGCCTGGCTTGCTCTATTCAACATAATGTCCCCCAGGTTCATCCAGGTTATTGTATATGCTTCACTTCATTTCTTCTTACAGCTGCATATTTCGTCATGTGTATACACCGCAGTTTATTTGTCCATTCATCTGTTGAAGGATGCCTGGGTTGTTTCCATCTTTTGGCAATTGTGAATAATGCCACTATGAACATTGGTGTGCAGATGTCTACTCATGTCACTGTTCTCAGTTCTTCTGGGTATATACCCAGTAGTGGTATTGCAGGGTCACGTTGTAAATCTATATTCAACTTCCTTAGGAACTGCCAAACAGTCCTTCACAGTGGCTGTACCATTCTACATTCCCACCAACAGTGAGTAAGTGTTCCTATCTCTCCACATCCTCTCCAACACTTGTGGTTTTTCATCTTTTAAGAGTGGCCATTCTAACAGGAATAAAATGATATATCATTGTAGCTTTGACTTGCATTACCCTAATCACTAGTGATGTTGAACATTTTATCATGTGTTCTTTTGTCTCTGCTCTCTGTGTCCGTTCACTGTGTGCTTGTCTTCTTTTTAGGAGGCACCAGGAACCGAACTTGGGATCTCCCCTGTGGGAGAGAGCCGCCCAAAGGCTTGAGCCACCTCTGCTCCCTACATGTTGCGTCTCTCATTGTGTTTCCTTGTTGTCTCTTCTTTGCAACATCTCATTGCATCACTTCACCATGCCAGCCCTCTGCATCAGCTTGCTGTCTTGTGTTTGTTTGTTTTTTAATATACTTATAAAATTTTTCTTAAAGATACTTAGATTATATAAATGTTACATAAAAAATGTAGGAGATTCCCATATGCCCCACTCCCTACCCCTCCCACACTTTCCCACATTAACAACATCCTTCATTAGTGTGTTACATTTCTTACAATTGATGAACTCATATTGGAACATTGCCACTAAGTGTGGATTATAGTTTACATTATAGATTAAACTCTCTCCCGCACAATTTTGTAAGTTATGACAAGATATATAATGGCCTGTATCTGTCATTGCAATGTCATGCAGGACAATTCCCAAGTCCTGAAAATGCCCCCATATTACACCTATTTTTCCCTCCCTCTCCCCTCAGAAACTCCAATGGCCACTGCCTCCACATTAATGATAAAAGTTCTTCCATTGCTAGAATAACAATAAGTCTATAGTAGAATAATAGTAGGTCTATTGTAGTCTGTCGTTCATGCCCCAATCCTGAGGATTCTGAGATGGTGATGCCCACTCCGCCCCTAATTGAGAGGGGGCTTAGATCCCATTGGGCAGATGGATGAGATTCAGGGCCCAACTGGTATATGGAAAGCCCAAAGATTTAAATCTCTTGGACATAAACCTATCAACTCTAGTACTACTCTAGGTTCAAATAGAAGGGGCAGAAGAGCCATGTGTAGGGAAACCAAAACTGAGTCCAACTCTGTCACACTGGGGAGCATAAATTCCAAAGTAGGGTGCACTGGCAGAGTGCCAAACTCCTGTGCTGTCAGCCCTGCCTACAATGGATGTCTCCGGAACCCCACTATTTGAGGCAATATTTACTGTGGCACTCAATGAGATCCTGTTGAGATGTATATAAGCGTAACCTCTGGCTTGACCTTCCGACTCACTTTGATGTCTCTTAGCCGTATAATTCATTTGTCTTTACCTTATTCCCCTTTTGGTCAAGGTCTTTTTCCCGTTGCATTACTAGTTGGTGCTTGATAGTAATCCCGTGGTGCCAGGGAGGCTCATCCCCAGGAGCATGTCCCACATTGGGGGTAAGGTAATATATTTATATACTGAGTTTGGCTTAGAGAGAGGCCACATTTGAGCAACAAGGAGGCTCTCAGGAAATAACTCTTAGGCAACCTCTAATAGTAGGCTAAGTTTCCATTTTAAAAGAAAAGGTTCATAAGTACAGTCATCAATATCAAGGGTCTGTCAAGGGTCCATTCTTCTTCATTAGCCACTGTCCCAATACTCGGGGAATTCTTGCTGTCCCATTAGAGAATGTAGCAGAACTCCCCAGGATGGGAATTCAGTATTCTTTCAGTTATTGTGTGGCTCTCCACCCACCATGACAATGCCCCATGAACACTTGAACTCATTCATATGCCTTATAGATATGCCCCAGGTGAACCTCCTCCCATGCATCCCCCATCACTGACACCCCACACCAATGATCCTCCCCTGCCACAGTTGTAACCCTTTGTGATCCAAAACTTCTTCAAAACTGAAGCCAACAAAATAACCAAATAAAATTTAAAAGTGAAATGATGGTTTTAAAAATATTAAAATACAAAAATTTAAAAATTTTTGAAATAAAAAAATAATAAAAATATTTTTTGGTATTATGTCTTTCATCACTGTAAGATCTGTTGTCTTGTATGTACAGTGACATTTTTTTCCATTTATTCCCCCAGTGTCTTGGTTTTTTTTTTTTTTTTTCATTTTATCTTCAAAGAAGCTTTAAGTTACAGAAAAGTTACGTACAAAATATAGGCTATTCAAATATACCCAACATCCTCCTCCTTTCCCCCTTTCCCCTTTTATAACATTTTACATGTGGATGATACATTTGTTATAATTGATGTACAAATATTGAAGCATTGCTACTAACGGTGGTCAATGATTTACATTATGGTTTACATTTTGGACCATACACTTTTATAAATTTTGATGAAATTTAACATGGCCTCTATCTATCATCACAAGATCATGTAGAACAATTCCAATGCCTCCAAAATACCCCATGTTCCAACTATTCTATTTTTCCCTCCCCCTCCCCTCATGACCCATGGCAACCACCAAGCTTCACTCCTTGAAGAACAAGATTCATAGTTACTTGCAACAATATTGAGGGCTTGACAAACTGGCCATCCTCCCCTATTAGGCACTGCCTATGCTTTCGAGAGTCTCCTGCCCCTCTATTTGAGAATATAGCAGGACTCTCTAGGATGGGAGTCCAACACCTTCCCGTTCATTGTGTGGGTCTCCACCCACTGATACAACTCACTATGACAGGATGAACACTCACATACTCCATAGAAGCATGCCCCAGGTGTGCCCTGTCCCACATGCCCCCTACATCCAACACCCTAAACCAGTAACCCTCCTCTGCCATATTTGCCAAAAGAACACTCCCAATGTCATAGTTTCAATTACATACCCACAAATCCCCAGAGTTCATCTGCTCCCTCTCCCGACCCTCCCCCCAATTCCATGGACAGAGAAACCCCCCCACCCTACCCTCCTCACAGACCAGCACCACCCAACTCAACAGCATCACTGCACCACTGTCATGCCCATCCACTGCCCAACTACACCCTTCCACCTTATAGATTTTGCCCATATGGGCATTGGCTCACAACACTATACTCACTTTCTGTCTCCTGTATATAAACCTATCTTCCAGACTCTAGCTCTGTCAGTCTGCTCAATTTGCTTAATTCATATCAGTGAGGTCATGTAATATTTGTCCTTCAATGCCTGGCTTGCTTCACTGAACATAAGGTCTTCAAGGTTCATCCATGTTATCCCATGTGTTAATACTGCATTCCTTCTTACAGCTGAGTAATATTCCATTGTATGTATACACCAGAGTTTGCTTATCCATTCATCTGTTGATGGACATTTAGGTTGTTTCCAACGTTTGGCAATAGTGCATAATGCCACTATGAACATTGGTATGCATGTATCTGCTTGTTTCTCTGCTTTCAATCCTTCTGGGTACCCAATAGTGGGAGTAATATAGTTAGCTTCCTGAGGAACCAGCAGACTCTCCTCCACAATGGTTGCACCATTCTGCATTCTCACTAGCAGTGGATAAAGGTTCCCATTCCTCCACATCCTCTCCAACACTTGTAGTCCTCTGTTTTTTTAATAGCCACCAGTCTAATGGGTGTAAAATGATATCTCATTGTAGTTTTGATTTGCATTTCCCTAACAGCTAGTGGTGTTGAGCATCTTTTCATGTGCTTTTTAGACATTTGTATTTCTTCTTTGGAGAAGTGTCTATTCAAATCACTTGCCCACTTTTTAAATGGATTGTTTGTCTTTTTATTTTCACGGTGTAGGATTTCTTTATATATACTGGATATTAGGCTCCTATCAGATATATGGTTACCAAATATTTTCTTCCATTGAGTAGGCTGCCTTTTTACTTTCTTGACAAACTCCTTTGAGGTGCAAAAATTTTTAATTTTCAGGTCCCATTTATCTATTTTTTTCTTTCATTGCTTGTGCTTTGGGTATAAAGTTCATGAAACCATTTCCTAATACAAGATCTTGTAGATGCTTTCCTATATTATCTTCCAAGATCTTTATGGTCTTGGCTCTTATATTTAGATCACTGATCCATCTTGAATTCATTTTTATATAAGTTGTGAGATGGTGTTCTTCTCTCAATCAATTGGATATGGATATCCAGTTCTCCAAGCACCATTTGTTGAAGAGGCCATTCTCTCCCAGTTTAGTGGGCTTGGTGGCCTTGTTGAATATCAGTTGACTATATATGTGAGGATCTATATCAGAACTCTCAATTTGGTTCCATTGGTCAATATTTCTATCCTTGTGTCAATATCATGCAGTTTTGACCACTGTAGCTTTGTAGTATGTTTTAAAGTCAGGTAGTGTAGTCCTCCAATTTCATTTTCCTTTTTCAATATGTCTTTGGCTATTCAGGGCCCCTTGCCCTTCCAAATAAATTTCATAGTTAGCTTTTCCAATTCAGTAAAAAACGCTGTGGTAATTTTTATTGGGATTGCATTAAATCTGTAAATTGATTTGGGTAGAATAGATGTCTTTTTTTTTTTTTTTTGTTTTTCCTATGTGGTTAAGTCATTTTTTTTTTTTTTTTTCCTGGTGCATCGCTTCACCATGCAGGGGCCTGCACCTCTCCACACCATGCGAGGGCCTGCGCCTCTCTGCATCACACAGGTCTGGGACACCTTTTTTCTTTTTTCACCAGGAGGTCCTGGGGATCGAACACAGTCCTCCATATGGTAAATGGGAGCTCAATTGCTTGAGCTACAGCCACTTAGGATAGACATCTTAATGATCTTTAGTCTTCCTATCCATGAATAGGGAATATTCTTCCATTATTTAGGTCTTCTTTGATTTCCTTTAACAGTGTTGTATAGTTTTCTGTATACAAGTCATTTACACCTTTAGTTAAATTTATTCCTAGGTGTTTGATTCTTGTAGTTGTTATTGTAAATGTGATTTTTTTCTTGATTTCCTCCTCAGATTTCTCATTATTGGTGTGCAGAAATGCTACTGATTTTTGCACATTAATCTTATAACCTGTCACTTTACTGAACTCATTTATAAGCTCTAGAAGCTTTGTTGTAGATTTCTCAGGGCTTTTGAGGTATAGGATCATGTCATCTACAAATAGTGAAATTTTTACTGCTTCTTTTCCAATTTAGATGACTTTTGTATCTTTTTCTTGCCTAAGTGCTCAAGCAAGTACATCTAACACAATGTTAAAGAAGAGCAATGACAGTGAGCATCCTTGTCTTGTTCCAGATCTTAGAGGGAAAGCTTTTAGGATTTCACCATTGAATATGATGTTAGCTGTGAGTTTTTTATATATACCCTTTATCATGTTGAGGAATTTTCCTCCTATTCCTATCTTTTGAAGTGTTTTTATCAGGAAAGGGTGCTGTATTTTGTCAAATGCTTTTTCTGCATCTATAGAGATGATCATGTTATTTTTTTTTTCCATCTGTTTATGTGGTGTATTACATTGATTGATTTTCTTATGTTGAACCATCCTTGCATACCAGGGATGAAACCCACTTGGTCATGGTGTATAATTCATTTGATGTGTTGTTGAATACGATTAGCAAGTAATTTGTTGAGGATTTTAGCATCTAAGTTCATTAGAGAAATTGGTCTGTAGTTCTCCTTTCTCATGGTGTCTTTGTTTAGCTTTGGTATTAGGGCGATGTTGCCATCATAGAAGGAGTTAGGCAATGTTCCCTCCACTTCTATTTTTTGGAAAATTTAAGCAGGATTGGTGTTAGTTCTTTCTGGAAAGTTTGGTAGAATTCACCTGTGAAGCCACCTGGTCCTGGGTTCTTCTTAGTTAGGAGGTTTATGATGACTAATTCAATCTTGTTACTTGTGATTGGTCTGTTGAGTTCATCAATTTCTTCTTTCATCAGTGTAGGCTGCTTGTGTGTTTGTAGGAATTTGTCCATTTCCTCTAAATTATCCATCTTGTTGGCATACAATTTTTCAGTCTCCTCTTATGATACTCTTTATTTCTGTGAGGTCAGTGGTGATATCCCCTTCCTCATTTCTTATTTTATGTATTTGCACCTTCTCTCTTTTTTTCTTTGTTAGTCTAGCTAAGGGTTTGTCAATTTTAAGGATCTTCTCAAAGAACCAGCTTTTGGTTTTGTTTATTTTTTTCTAGTGTCTATTTTTTCTTATTTTCAATTTCATTTAGCTCTGCTCTAATCTTTCTGGTTCCTTTTGGGTTAGTTTCTCATTCTTTTTCTAATTCTTCCAGGTGTGCAGTTAGGTCTTTAATTTTTAGCTTTTTGTTCTTTTCTAATATTGGTATTTATGGCCATAAATTTCCCTCTCAGTACTGTTTTACTGCATCTGATAGGTTTTGATATGTTGTGTTGTCATTTTTGCTTGTTTCAAGGTAGTTGCTGATTTCTTTTGCAATTTCCTCCTTGACCCACTGATTGTCTAAGAGTGTTTTGTTTAACTTCCATATCTTTTTGCCTAATCTGCTTCTCTGCCCCTTACTGATTTCCAGCTTCATTCCATTGTGGTCGGAGAAATTACTTTATGAAATTTCAATCTTTCTGAATTCCCTGAGAGTTATTCTGTGGCCTAGCATGTGGTCTATCCTGGAGAATGGTCCATGTGCACTCGAGAAGAATGTATATCCTGCTGTATTTGGGTGCAATGTTCTGTATATGTCTAGTAGGTCCAGGTCCTCTAATGTATTATTGAAAGTCTTTGTTTCTTTATTGATTCTCTGTTGAGATGTTCTGTCTAATGTTGATAATGGTGTGTTAAAGTACCCCACTATAATTGTAGAAGCATCTGTTTCTCCACTTAGGTTTTGCAATGTTTGCCTCATGCATTTTGAGGTGCCCTGGTTAGGTGCATAAATGTTTATGATTGTTCTTTCTTCTTAAAAGATTACCCCCTGGGAAGCGGCTGTGGCTCAATCAATGGGGCTCCCGTTTACCATATGGGAGGCCCCGGGTTCGGTTCCCGGGGCCTCCTGGTGAGGGCAGGCCCGCCCGCGCGGCATGGTTGGCTGACCCAGCGAGCACAAGCAGCAAGGGGGGGGATAAATGAATAAATAAATAAAATCTTTAAAAAAAAAAAAAAAAAGATTACCCCTTTTGTTAATATATAGTGGCCTTCTTTGTCTCTTATGATAGTTTTGTATTTAAAGTCTGTTTTGTCTGATATTAGTATAGCTGCTCTCACCCTTTTTTGGTTATTGTTTGCATGTAAAATTGTTTTACAACCATTCACTTTCAGCCTTTTTGCATCCCTGGATCTAAGGTGAGTTTCTTGTAGACAGCATATAGATGGGTCATATTTCCTTATCCATTCTGCCAATGTGTGTCCCTTGATTGGAGAGTTTAATCCATTAACATTTAATGTTGTTATTGTCAAGGAATTATTTGCATTAGCCATATTTTCTTTAGGTTTATTTATGCCATATGTTGTTTTTATTTCTCGTTATCTTTTTATTTATTTATTTATTTTTTTAAAGATTTTATTTATTTATTCATTTATCCCCCCCTTGCTGCTCGTGCTCGCTGGGTCAGCCAACCACGCCGTGTGGGCGGGCCCGCCTCCACCAGGAGGCCCCGGGAACTGAACCCGGGGCCTCCCATATGGTAAACGGGAGCCCTACTGATTGAGCCACAGCCGTTTCCCGTCGTTATCTTTTTAGTTATTCTTACACTCTCCTCCAACTCTCTCCTGTTTTTTTCCTTTCAACCTGCAGAACTCCCTTTAGTATTTTTTTTTTTTTTTTTTGGCCTGGAAGTCATTTATTGGAGGGCACAGGTAAGGTGAGGGCAGTGCTGGCAAAGCCCTCATGAGTGTGGGGCCCGCCACTTGTCCAAGGGACCACGATTGGGGATATATTTCACCCCAAAGCCATCCAGGATGAGGCGCTTCTCGGCCACCATGTCTTCAAATTCATCAGCATTGAACTTGGTGAAGCCCCACTTCTTGGAGGTATGGATTTTCTGGTGGCCAGGGAACTTGAACTTGGCCCTGTGCAGTGCCTCAATCACATGCTCCTTGTTCTGAAGCTTGGTGCAGACATGATGACTCGGCCAATGTGGACCCAGGCTACAGTCTCCTGAGGCTTTCCAAAGGCACCTCGCATACTTAGTATTTCTTGAAGGGTAAGTTTCTTATTGACAAACTCTCTTAATTTCTGTTTATCTGTGAATATTTTGAATTCTCCCTCATTTTTGAACGCCAGCTTTGCTGGATAGAGAATTCTTGGCAGAAGTTTTGTCTTTTAGGACCTTAACTATGTCATACTACTGCTTTCTTACCTCCATGGTTTCAGATGAGAAATCAGCACTTAATCTTATGGAGTTTCTCTTGTATGGATAGATCTCTTTTCTCTTACTGCTTTCAGTATTCTATCTTTGTCTTGAGCATTGGCCAATTTGACAAGTATATGTCTTGGTGTGGGCCTGTTAGGATTTATACTGTTTGGGGTGTGCTGCACTTCCTGGACATGTATATCCATGTCCCTCAATAGAGTTAGGCAATTTTCAGCCATTATTTCCTCCAACACTCCTTTTGCCCCCTTTCCCTTCTCTTCTCCCTCTGGGATGCCTATAATGTGTATGTTTGTGTGTTTCATGTTGACATTCAAACCCCTAAGTCCCTGCTGGATTTTTTTCTATCTTTTTATCTATCTGTTCTACTATCTGTCTAATTTCAGCTGTACTGTCTTCCACATCACTGATTCTTTCCTCTGCCTGTTCAAATATGCTGTTATGTGCTTCCAGTGTATTTCTGATTCCTTGGGTTGTGCCATTCATCACCATCATATCCGTTATCGTTTTATGTATGTTTACAATTTCTTCAGTATGTTCTCCCAGTATATTCTTAATATCTTCAATCTCTTCCTTCAGTCTATTAAGTTGATTCATGATATTTGTTTGGACATCTCTGATTAGTTGTTCCACGTTCTGAATCTCTTCCTGTTTTTTAGTTCATTCATTAGACTGGGCCATGTCTTCCTGTTTCCTAGTATGGCTTGTAATTTTTTGTTGGTGTCTAGGCATCTGTTTATCTTGATGGGTTTATTCGGTTGGTTAGCTTCTCTTTCTACTCTAGGTTTTTATTTTGTTCTTGTTTTTGTGTGTGTGGTAAAGTTTCACTTTGACACTTCATTTCTCTTATTCTATTCCCTGGCTGTTGTCTATGTTCTCTTGGAGAAAAAAAATTAGAGCTAAAGAAAAAGAAACAGGGAAGCGGCTGTGGCTCAATCAGTGGGGCTCCCGTTTGCCATATGGGAGGCCCGGTTGGCTGACCCGGTGAGCACGGGCAGCAAGGGGGGGATAAATGAATAAATAAATAAAATCTTAAAAAAAAAAAAAAAAAAGAAAAAGAAAAAGAAACAAACGAATAGAAAAAGAATAATAGTAATAATAATGAAAAAAGATAGAAGAGGAACCATACAAGGTCTAGGAAAATAAATAATAAACACAAGTAAAAAAATCATTAGAAATACAGAGGAATAAGAATAAAGAAGTGGAATAGAAAAAAATGAAACAAGAAACAAAATAGAGAAAAATATATAGAATGAATTCAAAGGCCAGAATTCTGAGAAGAGAAGAAAAGAAAAAAGAAAAAAAAATGAAAAGGTAAAAAAAGAAAACAGAAAAAGAGAGTGAAAGAAAAACAAAAAAGTGAAGAACAGAGAAAAAGAGATGGAATGAAAGAAAAACAACAGAAGACAGATGATTTAAAAATGAAGGAAAGTAAAGAAATAATGTAAGTAGAAAAAATAGGTAAAAGGAAACAAAGAAAGGGGAAACACAACAAATAAGAAACAAAACAGCAGGAACTAAAAAAAAAAAAAAAAACAAAAACAGCCTTCCCTCTTAGGTCCCTAAGTAGCTTTTCAGTCAATCAATGGATCACCCAGCACCCTGCCCTCTGCACTGATATACCAGGTTTCAGTGAGTAAAATAAGGAGGAAAAAAAAGGAAACTTTGAAAAAAATAACAGATCCAAGAAAACCTAAAGCAAAAAGAATATGTTCCCTGTCATAAAGTATCAGCTGGATACCTGATAACCCAGTGGATCACTCTCTGGATCACTTCCCTAAGGAGACCCAGGAATCAAACCAGGGACCTCCTATATGCAAGGTGGAAATTCCTCCACTGAGCTAAGCTGTCTCCTTAGGAGAATTAGACTTTAGAAAGCTATCTGCCCCCTTTCCCTCAGGCGTTTTAGATTTCTACAGTTTGCTGGAGTTCTGCTGATTAGGTGCCTGTCTCCACCCCTTCTGTGATCTAGTTTCTCTTTCTCCCCAGGCAGCTGGGTGTGACAGCCTCCCTGAGCAGATCCTCCTTCCATCTCCCCTTCACATCGAGGTCCCTTCTGAGATTCAAAGGGGGCTCAACTGGCCAAACTTCCCACCCTCTGTCAGACCCCTCTTCCTCCTAGGAAATGCCCTCTCCCACTCCATTGGCAGCAGCAAGCCAGGGACTCCACCGAGGCTGCTTGCCCTGAGGGTGGAGTATATGTGCTGTTTCCAGACACAAGGGTGAGCAACTCACAGTTTTCCTTTGGCTTCTTTATCCTTTCCAGTACCCTTCTAGATGACTCAGAGCACCTTCCTGTTCTATCCAAAGCAGCTCCTTTAGATAGGTCCCTGCCTTCTTTCTGCTTTTTTTGTGAGAGGGTCACACTCAGCTTACCTACTTTGGCACCATTTTCCCCTCTATCTTTGGGAGATTTTTGATTACTATTTCAATCTCTTTAAATGTGATTGGTTTGTTGAGTTGTTTGTTTTTTTTTTTTAAGGATTTATATATTTATTTACTTACTTTTATCCATTTTTACACTCCCCTCCATGCCCCCACCACCATTTTTGCTGTTTTTGTGTCCATTCGCTGGACAATTCTCTATGTCTGTTTCCTGTCCTCTCTTCTCATCCTTCTCCTCCTGTCTTCACTGGGATTCGATCCTGGGAACCTCTGATGTGGAAGAGAGGTGTCCTGCCGCCTGTGCCACCTTAGTTACTGGTTTTTCAACGTGTCTTGTCTTGGCTCTCCCTTTTGTCACTCTCCTGTTACGTCATCAACTTGCTGTGTGACTCAGTGGGGCCTGATGGTACACCCGCACATGGGGCCTGGCAGTACACCTGTGCATGGGGCCTGGCAGCACCTGGTGGCCCATATGCCTTCTATATTTTTCTTTATTTTTACCAGGAGGTCCTGGGGATCGAACCCAGGTCCCTCCATATGGGAGACAGATGCCCAAACATTTGAGCCACATCCGCCCTGGTTTGTTGAGTTCTTGTATTTCTTGTAGAGTCAATGTAGGTTGTTGTGCATTTCTAGGAATTTGTGCATTTCATCTAGGTTGCCTAGTTTGTTGGCATGCAAGTTTCTTATAATATCCTCTTACGATACTTTTTATTTCTGTGGGGTCAGTTCTAACTTCCCCCCTTTCATTTCTGATTGTTTGTTTTTGTTTCTGTTCTCAATTTCATTTATTTCTCCTCTAATCTTTATTATTTATTTCCTTCTGCTTCCTTTGGGATTGGTTTGCTGTTCTTTTTATAGTTTCCTCAGTTGTTCAGTTAAATCTTTGATTTTAGCTCTTTCTCCTTTTTTTATATAGGTCTTTAGGCTATAAATTTTCCTCTCAGCACTGCTTTTGCTGTATCCCATAAGTTTTGATAACTTGTGTTCTCCTTTTCATTCGTCTCAATATATTTTCTAATTTCTCTTAAAATTTCTTCTTTGAACCACTGATTGTTTATGAGTGTGTTGTTTAGCCTCCACACATTTGCAAATTTGCCCCTTTCTTGTGTATTATTGATTTCCAGTTTCATTACATTATGATCTGAGAAGGTGCTTTGTATAATTTCAATCTTTTTATATTTATTGAGACCTGCTTCGCGACCCAACATGTGGGCCATCTTGGAGAAAGATCCATCAGATCTTGATGAGTGTATAATCCACTGATTTGGAGTACAGTGTTCTGTATATGTCTATTAGGTCTAACTTGTTTATCGTATTGTTCAAGTTCTCTTTCCTTGTTGATTTTCTGTCTAGTTGTTCTATCTAATGATGTGAGTTGTGTGTTGAAGTCCCTGACTATTGTAGAGATGTTTATTTCTCATGTCAGTTTTGACAGAGTTTGCCTCATTACTTTGGAGCATCCTGGTTAGGTGCATAAATATTTATGACTGTTATTTCTTCCTGGTGAATTTCCCTGTTATTAATATATAATGGCCTTCTCTATCTCTTATACCTTTTTTGCATTTTAAGTCTGTTTTCTCCCATATTAGTATAGCTACTCTTGCTCTTTTTTTGGTTACTATTTGCATGGAGTATCTTTTTCCAGACTTTCACTTTCAGCCGATTTGTATCCCCGGGATGAAGGTGAGTCTCTAGTAGGCAGCATATGGATGGCTCATGTTTTTTTTTTTTTTTAATCCACTCTGTCAGCCTATATCTTTTGATTGGAGAGTTTAATTCATTCACATTATATTACTGTAAATGCATTATTTGCTTCCATCATTTTATTCTTTGGCTTTCATATGTCATATCTTATTTTTGTCTTTTTTTTTTAAGATTTATTTTATCTCTTTGTCCCCCTCTTGCTGCTTGTGCTCACTGTGTCCATTTGCTGTGCATTTTTCTATGTCTGCTTGTCTCCCTTTGTTGTGTCATCTTGCTCCGCCACACGGGCCATTGGCTCGCCATGCCATGCAGACCTGGGGCCTCCCATACGGTAAATGGGAGCCCAACCAGTTGAGCCACATCTGCTTCCCTTTTGTTTGTCTTTTAAATCTTTTGGTTATCCTTTCTGCTAGTCTTGTCCTCTATACTCTCCTCCAAGCCTCTCTCTCCTGTCTTTTTCTTTCAGGCTGTAAGGCTCCCTTTAATATTTCCTGTAAAGGTGGATTCTTTTTTTTTACAAACTCTTAATTTCTGTTTATTTGTGAATATTTTAAACTCATCTTCATATTTGAAGGACAATTTTGCTGGATAAAGAATTCTCAGCTAGCAATTTTTCTCTTTCATTATCCTCATGATATCATACCACTGTCTTCTTGTCTCCATGGTTTCTGATGAGAAATCCACACTAAGTCTTACTGCGCATCCCTTGTATGTGATGGTTTGTTCTCCCTTGCTCTCAGAATTTTATCTTTCTCTTTGGTGTTTGACATTGAGTAGTATGCATCTTGGAGTAGGTCTATTTGGATTTATTCTGATTGGGATATGCTGCACTTCTTGGTCCATGTAAATTCATTTCTTTCATGAGGGTTGGGAAATTTTCAACCATTATTTCCTTAAATACTCTTTCTGCCCCCTTTTCCTTCTCTTCTCCTTCTGGAACTCCCATGACATGTATGTTGTTGCATGTCATTTTCTCATTCAACTCCCTGAGCTTCTGTTAAATTTTTTTCCATTCTTTTCTTTCTCTGTTCTTCTTTCTTAAATTTCAGCTGTTCTGTCTTTTGTATCACTTTTTCTTTCTTCTGTCATTTCGAGGCTGCTGTTGTATGCCTCTAATGTATTTTTATCTCACCTATTGTGTCTTTCATTCCCATAGGCTCTGTTATTTTTTCTATTCAGGTTTTCAAATTCTTCTTTGTGCTCACTCAATGTCTTCTTGATGTCCTTTATCTCTTCAGCCATATTGTCTTTCAACACAGTAATTTGATTTTGGAGATTTGTATGGATCTCATTGATTAGTTGTTTTAAATCCTGAGTCTCATCTGCGGCTTTGATATATTCCTTTGCTTGGGCCATTTCTTCCATTTTCTTAGCATGGCTTATAAGTTTTTTGCTGATGTGTAGGCATCTGATTATGATGGTGAGTTTGCTCTGATGCTCAATTTCTCCATCTTTCGTAGGGATTTAGTGGTGGTAGGCTGTGTGTTACTATAATTCTTTGATTCTTAGTTCAACCTGTTCTAGGTTTTTAGGATTGTCCCTGTTAATTGCTTAAATCTGGGCCTTGGACCCAGAAATGGGTTGCAGACCCGCTTCCAAGGGCCATGGGGAGGGAGGTTGTAAAGCCAGAAATAGCCTCTTTTATTTACTTTTAATGTCCTCATATGCACTTCCTTGGTCTGCCAGTAGATGGCGATCTTCAACAGCCCTCTCAGGTCAAACCCTGGTAGGAGTGTGTTAGCTACAACACTTACTGCAACACTGTGACAGAGGATCCTGCCTTGAGGCTATTGATAGTCTTGCAATTCAGAGTTTCTCAGAGGCCATTTTCCAACCTTTGCTAACAGCTCCTTCCCTTTTCCCAGGTAGGAAATAATTCCACTCCCCCTGCATGCTCAACAACCAGGCCCAGTCAGTAGGGAATGTGATTGAGAGGGTCTAATCTCTTTAGTCCTGTGCCAACTCCCAAGGCAAACAATGGTGTGGCCCCTCCTAGCTTGGAAGTGTTTGTGGGACACTGAAGACCAAATTTATTGGCCCAAAACTGAATCAGCCTTAGACTGTGTCCTCTCTCTCATGTAGATCCCTGCAGCTCCTGTGTCCATAGCCTCCAGCCAAAGGCTGGAGAATTCAAAGCTGTTGCTCAGGGGGGAAAGGGTGTCAGTAACTGTAGCTTCTACTCACAGTCTTTCCATCAAGATTCTTTTCCTCTGCCCCTCTCTCTTCTGTGTGGTTTCTAGCCTTCCCCTGGTGTCCTAAATCCTAGAAGGTTTTTTTTCCAGGCCATTTCTGCCTTTCCTCTAGCTATTTTTCTGGGAGAAAAGCGAGAACTATGTCTCTCTAATATGCCATCTTCCCAGAAATCTCATTTTTATTGTGGAATAATTTTCTGTAGTATGGATGTACCACAGTTTACCTATCAAGTTACCTATTGAAGGGCATCTTGGTTGTTTCCAATTTTTGTCAATTATAAATAAAATTTTCATAAACTCATGTGCAGGTTTTTGTGTATACATAAGTTTTTGACACATTTAGATAAATACCTAGGATTATGATTGTTGGATCATATAGTAAGCCTATGATTAGCTTTGTAAGAAACTGCCGAACTGTTTTCCAAAGTGGCTATATCATTTAGCACTTCCAGTGAATGAGAATGAGGGTTCCTGTTCCTCTACATCCTCGATAGCATTTGTTTTTGTCAGTGTTTTGGATTTTAGTCATTCTAATAGGTGTGTAGTATTATCTTGTGTTTATTTGTATTTCCCTAATGACATATGATGTTAAGCATCTTTTCATGTGCTTATTTGCCATCTACCTATCTTCTTTAGTGAGGTATCTGTTCAAATCTTTTGCATACTTTTTATTGTGATTAAAATATATATACATAAATATTGCCACTTTTGCCATTTTTAAATGTAAAATTCAGTGGCATTAATAACATTTCCTATGTTATTATAAGAAATGGTTATTATTAATATTAATAATAATATTATTATTATTATAACCATTGTCTATTTCCAAAATTTATCATCCCAAACAGAAACTCAGTACCCATTAAGCAGTAATTCCCTAGGCCCTAGAAACCTCAAATCAACTTTCTGTCTCTATGAATTTGCCTATTCTCGATATTCCATGTAAGTAGAATCATAGAATATTTGTGCTTTTGAGCTGGCTTATTTAACTTAGCATGTTTTCAAGGTTCATTGATATAGCATGTATCAGAACTTCATTGTTCTTTATGGCTGAATATTATTCCCTTGTATGTCTATACCACATATTTTTTTTAATCCATTCATACATTGAATGGACATGCATTGTCTCCACCTTTTGGCTATTGCAAATAATGCTGCTATGAACATTCATATACAAGTATCTGTTTGAATTTCTGCTTTCAGTTATTTCAGTTATGACCGAGTGGAATTACTGCGTCATATGGACATTATTTTTAACTTTACTGAGGAACAGCCAAACTGTTTCCCATGGTAACTGGACCATTTTATATTCCTATCAGCAATGAATAAGGGTTCCTTTTCTCCTTGCCAACACTTAGTTTCCTTTTTTTTTTTTTTTAATCATTGTAAACACCCTAGTAGGTGTGAAGTGATATCTTATGGTTTTGATTTGCATTTCCCTAATGACTAGTGATGATGAGCATCTTTTTCTTGGCTTATTGGCCCTTTGTGTATCTTCTTTTGGAGAAATGTATATCCAAGTCTTTTGCTTTTTTATATATTCTGGATGTTATACCCTTATTGCATGGGTGGTTTCCAATTATTTTTTCCATTCTGTAGGTTGTCTTTTTTTTTTTTAAAGATTTATTTATTTACTTTATCCATTTTAAACCCCCCCCTTCCCCATTTGCTGTTTTTTGTGTCCATTCGCTGCACAATTTTCTGTGTCTGTTCCCTGCCATCTCTTCTCATCCTTCTCCAGTCTTCACCAGAACTCAATCCTGGAGACCTCCGATGTAGGAGAGAGGTGTTCTGCCACCTGCACCACCTCGGTTCCTGGTTTTCAGTGCTTTCGGAGCATCTCTTCTTGTATCTCCCCTGCGTCTCTCTCCGGTTACATCATCATCTTGCTGCATGGCTCCCGGGGCCTGGCAGCTCACCGGCACACAGAGCCTGGCAGCCCATGCGCCTTCTATATATATATATATTTTTATTTTACCAGGAGGTCCCAGGGATCGAATCCTCCATATGGGGCAGACGGACGCCCAACCATTTGAGCCACATCCGCCCCCTGTAGGTTGTCTTTTTACTTTCATGGTAAAGTCCTTTCATGCACAAAAGTTAATTTTGATGAAGTTCCATTCATCTATTTTTTTTCTTTTGTTGTTCATATTTTTGGTGTCATATTTAAGAAATCATTGCCAAATCCAACATTATACAGATTTGCTCCTCTGTTTTCTTCTAAGAGTTTTATAGTTTTAGCTCTTAGGTCTTTGGTCCATTTCATGTTAATCTCCACCACCCCCCGCCCCCATGGCTCCCTTGTCTTTTGCTTGTCATTGTCGCTCCTTGTTGCTCGTTATGTTTTTCTTTAGGAGGCACTGGGAACTGAACCCAGGACTTCCCATGTGGGAGGCAGGTGCTCAACTGCTTGAGCCACTTCCACTCCCCTCAAGTTAACTTTTGTATATGGTGTAAGGGTCCCCTTTCATTCTTTTGCATGTGTATATACAGTTTTTCTAGCATATTTGTTGAAGAGAATGTTCTTTCCCATTGATGGTCTTGGCACACTTATTGAAAATCGGTTGGCCACGTATGTGAGGTTTATTATTTTTGTTCTCTTTGGTGGGCGGTGGGGTGGGGGGGGAGAGGAGAAGCCTCTTCATTCTATTCCATTGAATTATGTCTGTCCTTATGCCAATACCATGCTGTTTTGATTTCTGTAGTTTTGTATTGTTTTGAAATGAGGAAGTGTGAGTCCTCCAAACTTATTCTTCTTTTACGATATTGTTTTGAATATTCTGGGTGCCTTGAAATTCCATATGAATTTTAGGATGGATTTTTTCCATTTCTGCAAAAAAAAAAATGGCATTGGGATAGTAATATTGCATTGAATCTGTATATTGCTTTGGTTAGTATTGTCATCTTAATAATCCAGGGACATGGGATATCTTCCCATTTATTTCCTTTTTGGATTGTTCATTGATAGTCTATAGAAATATTATGTGCTTTTGTGTATTGATTTTGTATCCTACAGCTTTGCTGAGTTTGTTTAGCTCCAACAGGGTTTTGTTGGCATTATGAACTCTTTAGGGTTTTCTAGATATAAGATCATGCCATATGTGAAGATAATTTTACTTTTTCCTTTTCAATTTAGATGCTTTTTACCTGTTTTTCTTGCTTAATTGCTCTGGCTAGAACTTGTAGTACTATGTTGTTTTACCTACTTTTTAAAATTTATTAATGTGAGATATTTCTATTAATACTACATGTTGCCTACTTTTTAACTGGGGTGTTTTCTTGAGTTTTAAGTTCTTTGTATATTTTGGATATAATTCCTTTATCAGATATGCACTTCTCCCAGTTGGAGGCTTTTCTTTTCATTCTCTTAAAATTGCCTTTTGCAGAGCAAAAGCTATAATTTCAGTGAAATATAACATCATTTTTTTTTCTTTCATGGATTATGCATTTGGTGTTTTATTTTAAAAGTTGGGAAGTTCTCCTTTTTATTTTAAGGAACAAATTTGTGCATGGAAAGAGCAACATCTTCTTTACATTCTAGGTGGAACAAGAGGGGGGAAGTGTTTCAGCTCCCCAAGAGTATTTTTTTTACTAATAATTTTGTCAATATAGCCCAAACATATAAATGTTTAGAAAACTAGTTTTCTTATATTCAGTATCATATTCTATGGCAGATTTTTAAAAATTTCACTACATTCATTACAGACACATTAAATATATGATATGAGGTTGCTTTTTTTTTTTTTTTTTAAAGATTTTATTTATTTATTCATCCATACCCTTTAGCATGAATCAAGGCAAGCGTACCCAATGTATTATATTCTCCAGTGCCATGCACTCACTGTAGAAAAAACCCACCGGCTTTACTTACAAATGCCCTTTTTATAAATCAGAGAAATCTTTAATGGTATTAATATTTGACCGTTCAGTATGAATCTTTTAAATATTCTGTGTGATCAAACAGAAGTACGCACAAAACACTTGCCTGCATAATGTACCATGGTTGCCCTAAAGAAATGTACTTGTGCAATTGTTTCAAGTTATGAGCTCAACCAGTTCCTTGTTTTCATGTCACAGCCATTTTTACTTAAAAGAATGACAGACAAGCCATGTTTATTCAGTCTTTGATATTTGGCAGACATTTTTTCCAAAAATGAACAAAATTAGCCTGTCACTTCAAGAAAACCAACGATTTGTCACAAATGTTAAAATTTGAGGTTTCAGGTGAAAAATTAGAATTTTTGAAAAGTCACAGGGAGCTTTTCAGCTTCCAAATTTTTAAAGACTGATGAGGTCAATGCTGATGTTATATTAACAAGTATGATTTTATGATATACAAAAAGTGTTAACATTTGGATGAGCTACATAATTCAGGGCATCAATATCTTCCAATTGACCAAAGCACAATGTTACAAAATCATGCATAAAAGATCCAAAGTGCAAGATAGACCAATGGATTTTACTGTTAACAGTATATAAAAAGTCTATTGACTTTCAGATTGCAACTTTTAAGAAGCTACCATTTATTGTTTTGGTATGATATCAAATATCCAGTTGTCTAAAGGATATGGAAATACTCCTCCCTTTTCTCCCGTCATCTGTGTGAGACTAGATGTTTTCATATCCTTCAACCAAAACATATTGAAGATGAAAGCAGAAGCAGAGATAAGAATCAACTGTCTTCCATTAAGACTGATATTACAGATTTGCAAAAATGCCAAATGCTAATATTCCAAAATAAGTTTTCTTCTTAGAGAGTGGTTTCTCCATGTAACTTGTTGGCTAAGAACTGGGCATATTAAAAATAAAAGTAGGGTGGGCCAAGTAAATTTCTCATTATACATCCTGGGCGTACATTTAATTAGGAAGTGATCATCAGCTGATAGTTTATTAAGATTATTCTGAAAAATATACTTTATTTAGATTTTCTTACAAAAGTAGTTGGAGCTAGCAAATAAAGACTAATAACCCTTTAGTTTAGAGATTCTAGAAAGATGGGAAAAAAAGGAAAGAAAAAACATTATTCCAGACTTTCCTGGCAGGATTTTACAGATTGAAGTAGGACCTGCCAGATATACATACATTGGTAGATTTGTACTGATTGCAGTAATAGCAAAGACAATAGACTCCATTCCAAGCACTGTATTAACTCATTTAGTCCTCATAACAGTCCATTGATGTGAAAAGTTAATTCGTCCAAAACCACACAAGTATTAACTTGCAAAATCACCAAAATCAGGCTGGCTGGCCCAAGAAACTATGCTGTTGTTTTAAATGTTGCTTGTGGTATCCCAGCAGAGATCTATTTACTTCCTATTTTGCGGCCCCTTTATTCCAACTGACACCTATTGACTCTATTCCCCAAAAATAAGCTCCTTACAGATTAAAATCTCGTGCCAACAAAAATGCCCTGAAAAGATTATCCTATACAGAGCTTATGGAAAAGGTCAGGTAAGACCAGTGGAAGGCTATTTGGCATTTGGTTACTCTTCAGCTTTGCTTGTTTATTACGAGGGAGACCAGCCAGTTTTACCTAGATTTGGTGTAGATGCCAACATATGTCAAAGAACCACTTGTGATATATTCAATACAAATTTCAAAACAATTATTAAAAAGCAATTTTAGAATACTAAGTTTTTCTGTTCTGGACAAAACAAAATATCACAGAGCTGCTGACTTAAAAACGGACAAATTTCAAAATATTGAGCAAAAGAAGCCAGATATAAAAATATGCTCTGGTTATATTTATATAAATTTAAATGCAGGCAAAACAATTTCTGGTACAATTTCTTTTTAGGAAAGTGGTGATGAGTTGTGATTGGAAGTATGATTCTAGTTTTCTCTTCATTTGAGAGCTGATTATTCAGGTTTAGTTTGTACACTTTCAGTATTACTTACCATTATTGCCCACTTAATGGAAATAAGGAAATTTCCTCCCCATCACGTCTCATGTAACTCATTTGATTAGTCTCCATTTTTTCTCCCTTGTCCTGTTCATCGTAGTCTGCAACATGCTTTTTACCATTATATTCTTAAGAATTTCTATCACATAGGAAATTGTATGGTATAGATTAATACAAAGTTTGTCAATCAAGCATGCGATGGAATATATACATTTATCTTCCCGATTACAGGGGTCAAAGGGAGAGTGTAATGTTTTCTCTCTTGATCCAGGATTGGACAGTTGCTGTGGAGGGTAGGAGTTGGGCAGAATACCTATTTTCCTTTCGATCTCTCATTTCCACTCTCCATTTTTAATCAATTATACTGCATAATTAGAAAATTGCACTGCACATTAAATGGTATAGTGGAATGAGCATTTTATTCATATTTCTGTTAATTTTTATACTACACGTATTTACATGTCTTCTGGGTGACTCCTTTTTTACATATACTGTCATCCACTTTAGAGAAAGATTCTTTATTTGAAGAGCAACCCTAATGAGCTTCTATAAAAGTTGAGTCACTGAAGATCATAATACTTACTAAGCAGCCAAATAAGTATATGACATTGTATTAGGCAGTATGTTCCCTATGCTCCTGATATCTTGCTGAAGGGTAATTTCTCCATATAAAAGTGATTTATTAATCAATCCAGTTAATTAGACTTCTGCCCAGTCCATGCAGCTTAAAATTTTCCATGCAGCTTAAAATTTTTGCTGCATGGAAACTTTGTAAAATAGCTCTATAAGTTGATTAACATTTGAAATAGATAAAATTAAGTTTTAATAAAGTTAAATCCAACATATAGCATGAACATTTGGTAGATTTCTCCTATTCACTTCTTAAGTGGGAAAAAAAGGGGGGGGCTGGTTATCTCTGACATGTCTTTCAGGGGTGAGCTATGAGAATTAAATGTTGTCATGTTTGCCCCTGGACAAAATTTTAATTAGATATGCAAGTAGGAGAAAACTACTTCTAATTGAAAAATAAGCAATACATCTGAAATAAGACTGTTTAACAGCATGAATTATAATTTGAGGAAAATAGCTTTAGTAAGGGGTATAGTGAAATTTAGGTATTTGTGTATCAATATAGTTTCCCTTCATTATGCCTCAGCTATAAACAATATTAAAAACATGATTTATTAATTTATGCTGTAAATCTGTAAAACCTGTCTATTCTCAATCCACTAACAAAGAGGGGAAGATTTTAAGCATTCGTTTCTACACTCAGGAGTTCTCAGATAATAGCAAATAAGTCAGTATTTTCCTTATGAAAAAACTTAGAAGCTCTTTGCCTGCCTCTGTGGAGAAAGGCGGAGGCAGAGGCTCAGGTGATTCGAAGCCACCTGTAACTCACCCCCATGGTTGCCATGGTCAAGGAAGGCATTGTTGCTGAAGGTGGAATGGACATTAACACTGCATTAGAAGAGGTGCTAAAAACCGCCCTCATCCACGATGGCCTAGCACAAGGAATCCGTGAAGCTGCCAAAGCCTTAGACAAGCATCAAGCTCATCTTTGTGTGCTTGCATCCAACTGTGATGAACCCATGTATGTCAAGCTGGTGGGGGCCTTTCGTGCTGAGCACCAAATCAACCTAATTAAGGTTGAGGACAACAAGAAACTATGCGAATGGGTAGGCCTCTGTAAAATTGACAAGAGGGGAAACCCCCGTAAAGTGGTCGGTTGCAGTTGTGTGGTTACTAAGGACTATGGCAAAGAATCTCAGGCCAAGGATGTCATTGAAGAATATTTCAAATGCAAGGAAAGAACAAATAAACTTTGCTCTCATTAAAAAAAAAAAACTGCCACAATATTTTGAAATACAATTTCATCAAGAAAATCTCTACCACAGACAGTTCTCCTTTATGGAAGTTCTCAACCCCCAGTATGGTTTGATTTGATACACTGAAACTTTGAAAGAAACTAAAGTTACTGCTTTAAACTAGAAAAAAAAAAAAATATGGTCAAAGTTTATTTTTTATTTTTTTGGAGGTACCAGGGATTGAACCCAGGACCTCATACATGGGAAGCAGGTGCTCAACCACTTGAGCTACACGCGCTCTCCAAATAGTCTCTTTTTAAAGAGTTCGTGTAAGAATCAGGGCTATGAAATTCCTAGAAGAAAACGTAGGGAAGCATCTTCAGGATCTTGCCTTAGGCAATGATTTCTTAGACTTTACACCCAAGTAGCAACAAAAGAAAAAATAAATAGGACCTTTGTTCCTCACAGGACTTTATCATGAAAATAAAAATACAACCTACTATAAAAACCAAAAAACAGAAAAGAAAAAAAAATTCATTAAACAGCTGTTCTTAAAATTACACTCGTAATTACAGAGAAAATGTTCAAGCACATAGTAAACATCACTCTTTAGAATGACAGAGCAAAAGTATATGTTCATTTAGATGTATGGCTTTTTTGTGTGTGTGATTACTATTACAGGTAGCCATTACTGATAGACTGAAAAAGGTTTTTTACAAAACTCCTCTTCCAAAATTAACACCTTTATTAAATCAAGTTAAAAATATTCATTGTAGAAAAGTCAACAAGGGTTTTAACAAAACCAAAATACACCTTTTTTATACCATATATGTATATATTAGCAGCAAACTACTGAGATTTTATGTTCTTTTAGTTACTTATTTTAAAGAAAGCATAAACAATGTATATTAGTATGGAATGTAAGTGAATCCACTTTTCATCCTTTATTCTGGGATTTGGGCCTTCTAGTTTAAGAAACTTTATGATTCTCACGAATAAATATTAAGAACAAACCCAGTTTTGACTAAAAAGTAGTGAAACAGAATGGCTGGTAGAATCTAACTACATAGTCCTACATTATCTTTGAAAATAACAAATGAGCACCACCATATAAACAGGTATTGTATGTGTGTGTTTGTGTGTAAAACACAATTTTTAAGGTTAGTAAAGCAGCCAACTAGACCACCTATATTTAACTATTTTTTCTAAAAATTTGGTGACATAAAAAATTTTAATCAAATCAGATGAATATTTCAATCCCATATTGCTTGTCCATTTTAAAAATCCTTAATAGAAATTCTGTATATAATCAGACAAACTGCATGCATATGTGTGTATATATACATACATACATATATGTATGTATATATATTCATATATATATATACACATCTTTAGCTTTGAATAACTTTCTAAACTGAGAAATGAAGCCAAACCTCTCACTTAAATATATATAGAATATAATACCACCAACTGAAAATTTCTAATAAAGTTTTTATCTTAGCTAATCAGAAATACTGCTATTGAAATAAATATTTCCTACTAATACCAAAAAGAAAACATCTTTACAATGAGCTTTCACTTTTTAAGGAGTTAAATTTATTAAAGAAATCTCACTAGTCTTCAAAAATACTAAAAGTTATATAAATACAATTTTCTTAAAGCTGAATTCTTCAGCTAGAATCTGTTTTATAAAAAGTTTACTTTGGATTGTTCCATTTAACACTTCAAGTTTCCACTCTGCAACTCTGGTAACTGGCTCAGATTTGTTAGGTTTATATCAATCACATCTTTCAGAATATGCTACAGTGTTACCTGTGTACAATAAAGTAAATGTGAGGAAATGTATCAAATTTTAAAAGCAACACAACAATGAAAAACTCAAGAATATAATATAAAAAAGATAAAGTACAACAAGGATTCCCTTTTCACCACCACTTTGGTGAAAATATAATCCTTTCTATACTTTTAAAGCTAATATCATAACTTTCATTTTTTAATTTATCAAGAAAATGAAGTTGTTAGATGGCCCACCTTTAATTTTTAATTAAAAACTAAAACAATAGACTGAATTACTTTTATTAATATACACATCAAATTATTGAAATGATGACTTTATGTAGTTCTCCCCGTAAAGATGGCACTTGCAGGTACAAAGATGCAGAGATATCTACAGTCTTCAGATGTTTACTTGGAAAGATTCTTCAACAGCTGTTTGATACTGGGTTTCCTCATCTAGCTGAAGATTCTAAAAACAATAACATTAACAAATTAGTAGGAAAAATTTACAACTATTCACACTTTGCGGAATACATTATACATCTTGATACACATTTCATTAATTCAAGTCACTTTTTGTACTACCTATATTATCCTTTAAAATGTAAGGTAAATAACTGAACTTTAATTTTTTAAAAAGTTCTGTTTCAACAGGAAGGACCAGCAGAGAATGAAATCTGAGCAATTCTAGTGACTTAAGATAATCCATTGATTGGAGATACAGTTAATTGCAACTCTCAATCGTAAGTGATAAACTTTGTGTCATCTTTAGAAGACTGCCAAATGTCTGAAGGAAAATTCCTTTTAAATTTAAATTTAAGTTTCTTAAAGCTTAAAATGCAGCTCACTCAATCTTAGTTATAACACTACTCATCTTAAATTCTATTTGATATCAATTTGATGTCTTATGGGTTTGCTTTAAAATATGCCAAAGGTTCCACCTGACAACCAAATAACAAAAAAATTACATCCATTTTCACCAAAATAGCATTAGCATTTATATTTTTCTATGACAAGGTAAATTCGAAAATTAGATCAAAAGTGGTTCACAAAACATTTTAGTTTATCTAAATACACATTCTCCCAAGTAACCTTTCTCACAATGATTTAAGAATAATCTACCATTACTTCATAAAATGCTCAAATTGAGTATACCTGAATTTTACAGATTTTTGAACTAGCATGACTAAAAAATACAAATCCCACAAAATGAAATACTAAAAGATGCAAATTTCACAAAAGGAGATACTATCATTTTTAAGAAATATATGTTTTTTTAATATTGGAAAACAAAGAGAAATGTAAATTCTGTTCATGCCACTGCCAGAAATGCATAGGCCTGTGCTTGTCTATATTGGGAAACAATTATCAGCCATTCTTTGTCGGAGATAAATCTTGAATTAGATGAGGTTTTAACTGACATTGAATACACACAATTTCACAATTAGTTAAAAAAAAATTCATTGAAAAAAAAATTGTCACATTTGGGATGTAGAATTCAATCCCATATTTTGCTTTGGGGATCCATTTTTATGCCATGTAAGTTCCCTCGATTACCCTGTTAAGAGGCAAGTGAGGCCAGCATCTACCAATTCAATGTGGCTTTGACTGATAATGAAACTCCCTCCATTTTTCAAAAGAATGTCCCCCACGTGCTGGATGGAGAAATCTAGTACAGAGAGTTTAACAAATTCTTGAGAAATACATTACTACATGAGAAATACATCCTCTTTCATATGTTATACTAACTTTACTTTTCTAGTAGGTACAATTTTATCTTATCTTGACAGTTTTCATATAAATCCTAATTTTGTGAATCTGGTGGTTTGCTTTTCCTCTATCAACAACAAATTCAATTTTTACCACTTCTATCAACCAATGTCCACCCATACTATTATTAAAAACAAAAGAACTTATTCTATATCTAGTATGACACAATAGCTTTCTTGAAAACTCAAGTCTAGATTCAAGAAATTAATTTAGCTTCAAATTTTAAAAAACCTAAGTTATTTAAATGGCATTTTCTTAATCCTGAAGAATTCACTTACCACAAATTCTCCATAATCAAACTGATGTCTTTGATTTAGATGACTAACGAAATTTCTAGTAATCTGGCTAGGATCTCCCCAAGGAAGAGACACACAAATAGGACATGTCTAAGAGAAAGAGATTGTTTTAAATAAAACATCATGAAATAATAATTAAATGTAGCTATTGAGGGTATTAAAATAACACAGGCTTTTGTCACCTAAAATATCAACATGAAAAGCATTTCTAAGGACCAAATTCCATGACTAGATCATTTCCCAACCACATTATCTTAGCTAAATCACACTCACCTAACAATACAATAAAGAGAGGTCTTAGGTATTCTACTACTTTATAAATCTCCAATTACACAACTGTTTCGATAGAAACACCACATCCAGCCTTTAATAATATTGATTATATTTTATTAACTGACTCCCTACAATGTAACTAGTATGTGATCTCATTTGATCCACACAATAAATGTGATATAAATGATTACCTGGCATTTCATTTGTAAGAAACAAAAATGAACTTTAAACTGTATCCATAAGGTTTTAAGTTAAGTGCATTTTAAAAAGTGAACAGATAACATACTGAAATGATATAAAAAGAAACTTCAGTAAATGGACTCTACCAAAAGCTTATAATATATGAATATTATGCAGAAACGGAAACAAATTTGGTATTCCAATATAAAGCATTAAGTAAAATCTATTAGATATGAGAAAGCTTTTTCCTGGAGGTGTCTTTGGCACTGTATTTGTTTATGTAACAGTAAATGACCCTCTTCTAATAAGCAAAGTAGTTGATATCTCTCCCTTAGTCCTATGAGAGAGCTGAAGGGCAGCCTCAATAGGTACAGGGGCATATGCTTTCATAATTTTTTCTAAGTACATTCACTAGGACAGTTTATTATCTACAAACCTTATTTATTTATAACATTTTCCTTCTATTCTTATTCCAGAAAAAATTTACCTGTCAAAATGTTCAGCTGAAAGGCATATTCCTTCCAGCTCAGCTTCTCTTGTTCCATATATAAATGAAACTGCTTACCTGTGAAATCATGTTCCAAATTGGGAATTGAATGACCATTATTACAATGTTTGAGACCCTGCACTATGGCTCTATCTCCCTCATTCATCAAAAAAATTTCAACCACTCTCTTACCTTCAAATTAAATGAAAAAGAATCATACATGTAAGTATGATTTTCATACTTTTTGCTTTATGCATTCATATACTAGATCCTGCAAAGATAAAATTAAAAATACTACTGACTTTATTCTTTCTTATATATATTTTTACTGGAACCAGATCCAACTGACCAAATCCAGTTGACAGCACCCTTATAGAGCAAGAAACTGAGAATCCCAAAAAGAGTTAGATTCTGTCACTTCTCAATAATGAATTCCTGGTTCACCTTTCATAACTTCCCTCTTCTCCAGGCTATTCTCCTATACTATTCACACACTAAGCATCAACCTTGTTATAATGTGAGCTACTGAAATTTTAAATATCTCATTTTGCTTCACAGATATGAGTCATTTGTTGATAAAATATCTACTTTACTGATAATGTCCCTGGCCAAATTTAAATAAATTACCTACCCTGTTTGTACACATGAATGAAATAAATGGAACATTATGGTTTAAGCAGAAGACTGTCTTAAACATACATACTCACCACAGGAACTATCTGAAATAAGTGATTGCTGTTACAGTGGTCCAGTAAACGCTGTCTGGTAAAATTTGATTCTTGACACAAGGGACATTTAAAGGTGGGATGCCCAGAAGAACTATAAAGCAATTTTAAATGATGTATATTTAATTCAAAATCATATAAAATTAATGCTCTACTGGTTTTCTTTTGACCAATTACTATAAATTTCTTTTAAAATAACCTGTTATAATTATTATACCAGAATTAACTGTTTTGATAAATGATGAACAGAACTTTCCAAACATTCCCAATTCACAGTGCCCTTAGTGTCTCAGTAAATTTTTTCACAATGCCTCTATGCAACAAAACAAAACAAAAAAACTAGCAGTTCCATTTATTAAGTAGTTAGGTCCAAACAACTTAATTATAGTAGTTCACATGGTGGCAACAAATATCACTATGGGTCCCTCAAAAACTTAAAATGTCTTGTGGCAGGGGCAGATGTGGCTCAAATGGTTGGGCGTCCGTCTGCCATATGGAGGGACCTGTGTTCGATCCCCGGGGCCTCCCGGTAAAATTAAAAAAAAAAAAAAAAAAAAAAAAAAAAATAGAAGGCGCATGGGCTGCCAGGCTGTGTGCTGGTGAGCCGCCAGGCCCCGGGAACCATGCAGCAAGATGATGACGTAACAGGAGAGAGACGCAGGGGAGAGACAAGACGAGATGCTCCAAAAAAGCCAGGAACCGTGGTGGCGCAGGTGGCAGAACATCTCTCTCCTACATCGAAGGTCTCCAGGATCGAATCCTGGTGAAGACTGGAGGAGGAGGATGAGAAGAGATGGCAGGAAACAGATAAAGAGAATTGCCCAGCGAATGGACACAAAAACAGCAAAGGGGGAAGGGGGTGGTTAAAATGGATAAAGTAAATAAATAAATCTTAAAAAAAAAAAAAAAAAAAAAAATGTCTTGTGGCGATCCACGGTTTTGAAAGCCCCTATCTAGAATTTAAAGCACTTAAAACATTTTTATCAATATTGTATCTTTAGTACATCAATACTGTATTCTTTAGTATATCCTAGTCCCAAGGAATCAAACATATAGAAACTGCTAGTGAAGTGAAAACCAAAAGCAACAATCACCAGAATGAAATACTTCATTTATTTTTATTTATTTATCCCCTTGCTGCTTGTGCTATTGTATCCATTTGTTTTGCATTTTTCTCTATCTGCTTGTCTGCCTTTGTTGCATCAGCTCACCGCGCCGCTGCGTGGGCCGGCTTGCCTTCACCAGTAGGCTCCTGGAATAGAACCTGGGGCCTCCCATACGGTAAACGGGAGCCCAACCAATTGAGCCACAGCCACTTCCCTTCCACTAGGTTTTAATACCTCTGAATTTCAGACAAGGGACAGGTTCAATATTGACAACTCTATCTGAATAATGCATGGAGGAAAACTGACTGGAGTGAAAAAGGATAGCTAAACTCTTCTAATATAATGTGAGTTCCCTTAAAGCACCAATTGCACTTTTTTTCCCCTAAACTGCTAATTTCAAGTTTAGATGGTGATTTAACTAAATAAAAAGGTTTAAGGTAAAAAGTCCTTATTTGATAAAGTGATAAATATAAAGCAGCAGAATTTTTCAAAAGCTTACCTTGTATTTTCTTGGTAAGTTTCTGTGGTATCAGATGTGGATGTCTCACTCCTATTACTTAAGAAGCATGGGGGGGTGTTAATATTCAAATTAATAAAGTACATTAAAAGTTCATTATCTTGAACTGCTAATGACAAAACTAGTCAAAATTTGTTTTAAAAGTTTGTACTTCAAATATTTTGAACTGTGAAATTATTATGGCATTAATTAATTTTCAAATGACGACAAGATGACTGCTTAATAGGTCCCTAGTCTTGATCTATAAAATTAGTTTATGCACAGCTTATATAGAGTAGAAAATATAGAATTTTGCAGAAATATCTTAGTTTTATAGCATAAATATTTCCAAGTTTTTTAGACTTTCAAATTAAGGCATGCCTCTACCTCTAACTAGACTAGTAAGTTTTTTGTTTTTGTTTTGGAGGTACCAGGGATCGAACACAGGACCTCACACTCAAACCACTGAGCTACAGCTGCTCCCCATTAGACTAGTAAGTTTTTAACAGCTAGGGTACAATCAGGACTCCATGAACTTTTTGACTCATTAACCAAGATATGGTTTAAGGTTGTAGCCTCCTTTAAGAAATACTTGAAGTTTCATTATTTTACCTCTAAAAAAGGAAAGAAACTAGGCTTTACTAACATTTAATATACAGAACAACAAACTTCACTGGACCGCCATGCAAGAGAGTCACGTGTCATATAGAATATATATATCAGGAGTCCTTCGGAAACAGTGGGCCCTCCATACAGGGATGTCACTTAAGTACTACAGAATTTCATTAATGTGGTCAATTTCATACAAACAAGGATTTCAACAGTACATTATTTGAAACAGTAGAGATGGGCAGTAACCCAAAAAATTGTATCACAGAGAGGTTTGCTGGTTATCTCAATACTGGAGTACTTAAAAGAGTATAGCTCAAGGCCAAAGGCTATGGGCCTCCCTGTTCCTTTTTTGTCCCTGCATCTTGTTTTGGGCATGGTCATGTGGACCTGAAAATTCTCTGTCTATACATTTCCAATGTCCTCTATTCTCTAGGAAACAGCTTCTTCATAGTACTGGCACTGCACTGTACATGATACAACCAGCAATCCCTTGCACCAGACAGCACGACTTAACAGCTCTCCCACAGCATTCTATAGGAGAGTTCTGTGAGCTGCCTTCTACATGCAGGGCAAGTTTTGGGAAGATGAGTCTCTCAGGTCACCACTAGACAGACTGAGCCAAACATATATTCTTCTAGTATGTGCACAAGGGTTATTGTGTATCCTCTGGAACCAGGACCAGGGATCTGCACTGGAATTTTCATTGTACTGGTGCACCACATGATCCTACTGCTTTTATGTTGCTGTTTTTCTTGATCTGGGGCTTGCGCTGTTGTCCCTTAAGTGTTTTCTGTAAGTTTGAGAAAGATGTGGCTTAAATAGCAAAGTCTCTAGGGTTTTAACATAAATAAAATTTTAGCTATTGTTTGAAATTGTTTTTTTAAAGTATTTTTATGTTAGCTGTGGCTTTTTCATATATACCCTTTATTATATTGAGGAAGTTTCCTTCCATTCCTGGGTGTTTTTAATCAAGAAGGGGTACTGAATTTTGTCAAATGCCTTTCTGCATCAATTGAGATGATTGTATGGTTTTTTTGCTTCGTTCTGTTAATGTGATGTATGACAATGATTTTATGTTAAATCGCTCTTGAACTCCTGGGATAAATCCCACTTGGTCCAGTGTATAATCCTTCTAATGTATTGCTGGATTTGGTTTGCTAGTATTTTGTTGAGGACTTTTCCATATATATTCGTAAGGGATATTGGTCTGTAATTTTCTTTTCTTTCCCTCCTCAATTTTTTGGAAGAGTTTGAGCAGGATTGGAGTTAATTCTTTTTGGAATGTTTTGGTGAAATTCTTCTTGGAATATTTTGGTGAAATTCACAAGGGAAGCAAGCCATTATGGAATTTTCTTTGTTGAGAGGTTTTTTATTACTGATTCAATTTCTTTGCTTATTACGCATCTATTAAGGTTTTCTATTTCTACTTTAGTCAGTTTAGGTAAGTTGCATGTTTCTAAGAATTTGTCCACTTTATCTTGGTTATCTAATTTGTTGGTGCACAATTGTTCATAGAATCCTTTCATAATCCTTTTTATTTCTGGGGGTTGGAAGTAATTCCCCTCCTTGCATTTCTGATTTTAGTTATTTGCATCCTCTTTTTTTCTCTGTCAGTCTAGCTGATTTTTATTGAGCTTTTGAAAAAGTCAACTTCTGGTTTCACTGATTCTACTGTTTTTTTATTCTCTATTTCATTCATTTACACTAATCTTTACTTCCTTCTTGCTTTGTGTTTAGTTTGCTCTTTTACTTGTTCCTTAAGGAGTGAGATTAGGATACTGAAGTGATGTTGTTTTCCTTTTTTTAATATAAGCATTTACAGCTCTAAGTTTCCCTCCGAACACTGCCTTTGCTACATCCCGTTAGGTTTTGGTATATTGTTGCGGTGGGTATGCACCCCCAGAAAATCATGTTTAAAGCTAATCCATTCCTGTAAGCATAAACCTATTTCATAAGGTTACTTCAGTTAAGGCGTAGCCCAGGGTAGGCCTTAATCTTCTTGGTGCAGTCCTTTATAAATGGGGGGAGAGAGAGAGAGAGGGGGGGAGAGGGAGAGAGAGAGAGGGGGAGAGGGAGAGAGAGGGGGGGAGAGGGAGAGAGGGGGGGGG